>CAJNSZ010000010.1:2274113-2345041 GCA_905329745.1 Rotaria sp. Silwood2
TGAGTTAGCCTTCGTGTTTCTTTATGTTTTATATATCATTTCGTAGCTGGTAAAATTCTCTATCGAATGGTATATAATAGTTGGGGTTTTGTTTGAGTATGATAGGAAAAGCTTTTTACGAAAGTGGGGATGGGTCGATTTTCGCATAGGAAGTCATAGGAAAAAATGAGTATTTTTGAAATAACTCAGAAACTGCTCGGCCAATCATGCTCATCTTCGAACTCGACCGAGACATTATTAAGACTGAACTGTGTAGAAAATTTCATCGTGATTGAACTCTCCTTTCAAAAATTATCGTGTAAACGGTCTGCCGGCCGGCCGGCCGGACACACTGACTGATTCTAGAGTGTACTCACTTTTTGAGTACACAAAAAGGATTCGTATCGATGAGCCTCTGTAGACGAGCTATAACTATTTTGCTGATTTTTCAAATGACTCATGTATAAATTGAAAAATCAAATAATGAAGTTTCTACCTGAAATATCATCCATATATAGATGTAATAATGATCATTGAAATATTCCTTTTTATATATATTTAATTTTTAAGTAAACTTAATTTTTGTTAGATTTTTTATTGGAAATCCAGTGTCTCGACAAATAAAGATTCTTTTCCAGTGAAACTTTCGAAATATTCTAAGAATGATTAGACCTATCTAGATGTTGAATTTCAATTGGAAATTTTATTATTTGATATTTCCGTTAATAAATAAAATTGGATTGAAAATTTCATGTCTCATCGAGATCTCATCGTCAATTCAACATTATTTCAAATGATGGATTACAGTATAGATAATTTCTTCGTAAGAGAGAATATAGCTGGAAAATGAGATTTGGATGAAATATGAATATATTCCTATAATTTTCCTTCATCATTCTATTTTACCGGTAAAATTAATATTTTAAAATGCGATCTGAAGTTTTGTTGACATAAAAGTTTTAGTCAGACTACTTTGTCTACAGAGTTTTAAAATTTCGATATAAATAATTTCTGCAAAGAAAGACGTTTTTTATGTATATTGTGTTACACATGGATAATTATAAAAAACAAAAAGATCTTATCTCAAAGATAATCCATTCGAAAATTCTGAAGCTTTTTAATGAAACTAGTTTTATTGAAACATTGTTGATGCACAAATTTGTTTTAGTGATACTATTTTAAAGTTTGATTTTTATCGAAAAAGTGAAGTATTGCATGAAAATTATCCTTAAAAGTGAATATCTCAAGTAAACCGTAACTTGCATCTATATCTTCGAAGTTTTTTCTGGTTTATATTTATTTTATTGTAAGACTAAATTTGAGATGAAAAAAAATTCTCTGATCTGAAAATTTTCATTCGTTAGATAATCTGTTAGTAACGTTTGTCTTTTAAAAATAAAATCAATTAAATGACAATTTAATAATCTGAATGAAAATGAGCAAATAACTAACAATTGTTTCGTATAAAAGTTATATTTAAAAAAAACAAAAAGAATATTTTTTAAAACATATTTTATAAAAAATCTAAAACGATTACGAAGGAAAATTTCATGATAAAAAATGAAAATATCGTTTAAAGTTTATTTGTTAAATTTGTGAAACTATAAAAAAATATATTTATTCATTAGTTTAAATTTTTTAATGAAAATTTCTCAATGATTATCTATCATGAATTGAATATGTTTCTTACAATGTCACATCTATCTATTTTAACGATTGAAAATTAATCATTTTATTTTTCGTGTTTCTCAAATTCTACCATTGTTTTATAATTATTTAATATAGTATGTTTGTCATATTTCAAGTTTCGTCTTCGTATATTTATAATAAAATAATTAAATTTTACAATTGGAATTTTTTGTTGTTGACAAGAATTTCTTACGACAAAGTTAAAATCGTCGATTGAGACGCATATCAATATTTTCATCGTATCTCTGCTGTTTACGCTCATTTACAGTTCAGCATGACATATAAACGGATTGTATACGATATCCTATTTTAATCCAATAGGTTTATATAAGAGCCGGCATTTCATAGTCATATGATCATATTAGTGATTGTAGAATTCTTGCCACAATACAATTTGTTTACATATCGTATGTAAATCAACCGTAAACAGTCGTATATGAAACGTATCATTCAAGCTCAGTATTTAAAATAATAAATAGATGACAGAGTGATAACGTTGATTATTGACTGTTGAGACCATATTTAACAGTAATTGGAAATATTAAAAAAAAAGAATAAAACTATCGAATTGTTATGATTACTATACTGTTTTCGTCTTAATATGAAAGATAGTCTAAATAATAAATTGTCAAGGTTATTGATCTTTTTATCTCTTTGTTAGACTATGTTTAACTATATTCGAAGATATATGTATATATATATATATATATATATATTATTATTATAAAGAAAATATTTCTTGGTAAAATCTTATGTAATGTATTGTTTTATTTTATTTGTTAAAGAGTTAATTATGAATATTTTATATCGAAATAAAATGAAACAATTTAATAAAATAATTAATTTAATAAATTAAAAAAGCCAATTGTATTTGTCTGACATTGTTGTATAAATATCTTGAAAGTATTAATGTTGTTATATTGTGAATTTGACATAATATATATATATATATAAATAGAATTATTTTTATTTGACATGAAAATAATTTATAATTATATTTGATATTTATTTCAATAAAATTTGTTAAATAGAAATAAAATAAAATGATTTCTATATATAATAGATAATAACTAAATAGTAGTTGACTATGAAAGATTGATCTTTGACATATATTAATGTTAGGAAATTAATAAAAAAAAAATTGTTTTGATTGATAAGGAAAAAAAAACCATTAAGTTTTTCTCAATATAACATCAATATATACTTGATATTGTCATGATGAATAGATATTGATATGAAGACACTATTAAAAAAATTTCCTTATAACTAAAAAACGAAAAAAAACCGAAAACAAAGATTTATTCTTCGAAAATATTCATTTGATTTTTTTCTTTTTTCGATTGAAAATAGACTTGATATTGATTTGAATAAAATAATTTAACTAGTTTTTTTCAAATAAAAAATATTAAAAAATAAAAGATTTATTTAAATAATTAATTAATAAAACAAAAACTAAATAGAACAATTTTTATTATCAAAAATCAGAATATTTTCATGACATGACCTATATTACGAAAACAAAGAAAAAACCTAAGAAAAAAAACGGAAAATAAAATAAATGAATCTATTTTGAATACAACACGTTAACTAAAGTCCATTGTATATTAAACAAAAAGGTATTATTGCAATTGTAAGCAAGTGACGATAAAAAATGACAACTTTTCTTAACAAATAGGTATATTCATTGATTGTTAATGCACAAACATGTTTTTCATGTCAGAGTTAGATAGAAAAAATTTTCTCTTCTATTATTTGTTTTTTTTTTTTCTTTCTTTTAAATGTCAATACGGACGAACAAACGAATAAAACGACTGTCTTTCATTTTTTTTGTTCCTTTGTCTTTATCAATCAAAATAAAAGTTTAATGAAATATTTATTTATTTTCATTTATAAATATTAAATAATTAAACATATTCAACAAACATTTCAAAGAACAAAAAAGAGATTTAAAATAATGATATACAAATTTTTATAAAACAAAAAAAAAAACATTTATTTTCACTAAAACAATAAAAAATCTAATTGAATTGAAATGAATGTTAAATAAAAATAAAAATAAAAATAAAAATTTCTATTAAATAAAGAATATTTATCAAATCCATTGATAATTTCTTTTCGAATATAAATAACCATATTGCTCAATAATCAATTGACTTGCAAATTTCTTTTTATGTCTCGATGTCTCGATGTCTCTTTCTGTCTCTTGTTTGTTGAATAGATCAAGACGATACTAGAATCTACTCTCTCAATGATTATTATCATCGGAACAAACACATTTAGAATCTATTATCTATCTGATATGTTTTCTTTTTCTTTTTCTTTTTCTTTTTCTTTTTTTCACAATGTCTGATCAGTTTTTTCTTTTAAAATATGTGTTATCTATCGGAAGGCGTCTCGAAATGACAGTTAATTCATTATTAATTTGGCACTTTGTATGTAAATAAATAATGAGCTTTGCTCTCTTTCTCATTCGTCCTTTTTATTCGGCGTTTTTTTTTTCTTCTTTTTTTTTTCGATTATCTATTGCTCCTTTGTGTGTAATAGAAAGAAATCCCAAATGTCAGATTGAAAATAAAGCAAAACAAAAAAAAAAGGCGAGAATGATCATGTGTGAGAGAGAGAGAGAGAGAGAGAGAGAGAGAGAGAAATGGTTGATGGAATAAGCACGAAGCATAATGATGATGATGACCATTTAATAATCGATGCACACACGTACGCATAAATTGAATCACCTCATCAAACGACCATCAATTATAAATGTATGTTGTTTTAACTAGTCATTGATTGTTGATAAAGAGAAAAAAAAAAAAACTAGTCATTCTTGTTAAAGTTAAATTGGGCAGCCTGTCAATAAATGATGAACACGAATGCCTTCTGCTATAAAAATAAAATGATTCAGTATTCGATTTCAGATTGAAATTCTCTCTTATTAACAACAAAGCATTTCAAATGATTCGTTCGTCGTTCGATCATTTTTTTTTACCTCTTGGGTCAATATCGAAATTTGAAATCTGTATGTAAATAATAATTTTTGATGTCGTTCTACAACGATTAAATAGTGTGTACACATCATTCACATCTATGACAGATTGTCTTAATTATATTTACTCAATTTTCTTCTTCTATTCTCAACAAAAAAGAAAAAGAAAAAAAAAAACCTTTGCGTGTTATGTGTGTGTGTGTGTGTGTGTGTACCAATGCCAAAACAATATTTAATTGGTTTGATCACAATATAATCTAAATGAGAGACTCCCTCTTGATTATTTTCATCAACATTCTCAAATAATTGACACTTTCATCGATTTATTTATTCTCCCTAATCATTATAATCTATAAAATTCAATTGATTTTTATCAAATATAAAATAAGTTTCCTTAGATAATCGATGATTAATATACACAAATAAATAAATAAATAAATAAATAAATAAATAAGTAGTTCGTTTATTTTTGTATTATAAAGAACCCCTTCAATTATTCATATTCATTTCGTTAAATCAAATTATATTCATTCATTTGACGTTTTGATCTTGGAAAGAAAAACGTGTCTCCCACTTAACAATATATTAATACAATAGATTGAAGTACGAGTTATATTCTCTTTGTTGATTGTCTTTACCCGGTGTCGTGTATCGATTTTCAAGGCAAAAATTTCCCGTTTTCTCTTATTCTCTCTCGGTCGATAATAAAAAAGAACCAATCAATGAATAAAACAAATGAATTATGATTGGTTAATATGAATCAATTTTTTTTTCCTACTTTTCTTCCTTCTTTCGTTTTTTTTCTCTCTCTCTCTCCCTCCTTCGGTCTCTCTCTCTCTCTCTCTCTCATTTTTCTCTCAATATGAAATCGATAAAAATAAGATAAATATATTTTATTAATCGTCTTTTATTTCAAAAGATATAACGAAGTTTGTTCTTTATCGATAATAAGCAATTTGTATTCTAATAATTGAAAATATACAAAATGTCGACAAGTCCATTTAATAGAAATAATTCTTCATCAATGTTTTTAAATCTTCCAACAAATCCTCCAACAAATAATTTTTATAATTCACAATTTTATTCTAATGCATTACGAAATCATTTTTTATCTCCATTTCTTCTTCAACCATTATTACCAACAAAACCAAATTCACTTTGTTTATCAATACAAAATGAATCATCATCACCAATTCATTTATCTTCTTCACCATCAATAACAAAAAATAATTCGATTGATGAACAAGATCAAGGTTTTGATTTTATTTGAAAAATAAATTTAATTTTCTATTTTTTATTTTAGGATCAAATTTAAGTGAAGATGAAAGTAGTATTGATAGAGATAGTAAAAGAAGACGAACAAGAACTAATTTTACAAGTGTACAAATTGATGAATTAGAAAGAGCTTTTCAAGATGGTTAATTTTTATTTTTAATATTCGTTTTGTTTTTTTTTCTATTTAATAATGTGTGTGTTTTTTTTTTATAGGTCATTATCCCGATGTTTATATGAGAGAAGCATTGGCAATGAGACTTGATTTAATTGAGTCAAGAGTTCAAGTTTGGTTTCAAAATCGTCGAGCTAAAGTAAAGAAAAAATAAATCTTGTTCGTTTTTGTTTAATTAAAAATAAGAAATTTATATTTTTTATTTAGTGGAGAAAAATGGAAAATACAAAAAAAGGTCCAGGTCGTCCTCCACATAATGCTCATCCAACAACATGTTCAGGTGATCCAATATCAGAAGAAGAATTAGCTAAAAAACGTTTAGAAGCTGAAGAAAAAAAACGTCGAAAACAAAATGAAAGACAACGTCGACAAGAAGCAAAAAAATGTTCAAATCCAAATTCATCTTCTGATATAACACAAACAAATTCAAAAACTTCAACAAGTGATTGTATTTCATCATCATCATCATCATCATCATCATCAACAATATCATCAATATCTCCTGCAACAAATAAATGTTCTTATTCTATTGAAAGAATTTTATATCAATCATTATCATCAACATCAAATGGAAGTTTAAAAAGAAAATCAAATCAATCAAATAATTCTTCTTTAATTAAATCAAATCGAACAACAATTATTGATGATGGAAAAGTTCCACAATTATAATTAGAAAATATTTATTTATTAAGAAGAACAATAACAAATATTTTCTTCTTACTTTATTTAAACGAAAAGAAACAAAAAACAAAAAACAAAAAAACAAAAAACAAAACAAAAAACCCGGTTTTTAAAAAGAGATAAAGACTCGAAATAATTATTCATTTTGTTGTATAAATATTCAATGATTATTTTGCTCGTTTTCCTTTTTCTTATTGTATTAATACAGATAAAAATAAAAAGCGAAAAAATCATTTTTCAAAAAAGAAAATTTTCAAATAAATCTCTAATAAAATTTATTACTTTGACAATAAACAAAAAATTCATTTTTTTTTTTCCCACATTAAAATTTGTTTTGTTTAAAGTCAATGAACAATTGTCAATCATATCGGTCATCGTTACTCTATCTTTACAATACAAACAAATTTTCTCGTTTCATTGTCATTTTTCTTTTTCTTTTTCTTTTTCTTTTTCTTCTTCTTGTTCTTATTTCTATGTGTTGTGTTGTGATCGTCGAACTGATTTACTAAACGGATCAATCATTTATATGTATACCTAACGAAGAAAAAAAAGAATAAGAAAAAGAGCCTGTCATCATACAACGATTGAAAATAAACACTTCTTAAGATGAGACATACAAAAGCGATATAACGACAACGACATGTTCTACACCAATATTACAGATTATAATCGATCACCTTTATATCTCACATATACCAATCATAATCAAAACGATTCGATTGATCATACTCGATTTCAATACGATACAAACGATATAACTAATAAATCGAATAGATACCTGATACTCGTATACATAACATTATAACAAAAGAAAAAAAAAAAAAAGAGAATATTGACATGTAGTTTTTCTTTTTTTTTTTTGTTGCAATCGAATATTATTTGAATAAACGATAAAATTCTTCCTTTATTTTATTTTTTATTTTAAATGTTTCTCAATAATTGTTAGATAATATTTTATTGATGATAGATGGGCCTTAAGGACAAATAACGTTTTCATCTTTTTCTATCATTTAATCATTGAATTTCTCCTTCTTTTTTATTTTATTTTATTTGTTCTCTTCATAATCGAATCAACCACACCAATAAACACGAAAAGCTTTAAGTGCATCATTATAATGACATGCCAATGAACTAAACGCGCGACAATCATTAAAAACAACGCCTACTACCTATACATACTCAATAACTATAAACCAGATCACTCATGATCATGATCATGATCATCATCATCATCATCATCATCATGATCTATATATATATATATATATATTGATCTTATTCATAGATATATCTTTTGTTTTATTTTGTTTTTATTTAAAATTGACCTAAAGGTAAAAAAAGGAAAATGATAAAGTATTGTATTGAACAATCAATAATTGTATTCGATATAAAAATGCACGGTATTGTTGAATAAACACATATTAGTTAGAAAAACAATTTTATTCTCGACAATGACAACATTACTTACGGAAACTTGATTAATTTCCGTAACTGATGGTGGAACGTGTATGCACTGTTTTTTTTTCCACTAAATCAATATTGAATGAGAATGACGACAATCAAATTCTTTTTCTTTTTCTTTTTCTTTTTCTTTTACTTTTACTTTTACTTTTACTTTAATTGAAGATTTTTTTTTTTCTTTTTTTAATCGATCGTTTATATTTTATTTCAATGAAGAATAATAAAAAAAAAGGAAAAAAGCACGATAAAGAAGAAGAAGAAGAAGAAGAAGAAGAAGAAAAAGAATAAAAGCGAAGATGTTTGATCATTGTTAATCGAGTTTATGTATATTTGATGGACACATGAGATTATTCTATTTGACACTAATTAAATGACAAGTTAAGTCTAACAAATAATTATTTGAATAAAATTTAAATGTTTATTTATAATCATAAACAAAACATAAAATAGAAAACGAACGAACGAATGAATGAATGAATGAATGAATGAACAAAATAATATTTAACAAATAAAATTTGAGATGTTTATTAAGTAATTTTTATTTATCTGAACATAAGGTCTCTTCTAATTTGATCAATGTTACATTCAATAGATCATATATCACACCAACAAATTATATTTACATTTCGAAACAATATCGTATCAACTTACAATATCACTTTTTCTTTTCATTCAATACAATTTATTATTATTACTTTATCATTTCAATACTTGTTTCAATATATATCACAACAACAACAACAACAATAACAACAACAAATTTATATATATATCATCGTTTATTATTTATTCTTTATGATTATTTCAGTTTTTATATTAACAACTAATTATCATTTAGGATTATTTTATCAAAATATTTCTTCGATTTAAATCTATTTATAATAAATAATCAAATAAGAATTAAAATAGACAAAAAAAAACAAAAACAAAAAGAAAATAAATAATATAAAATAAAGAGACATTTATCATTTATCTTTATTTAAGATAATTAATATTAAAATCATTCTAATCTATTATTAATAATATATCAACTAGATAAGTCAGTCATTCATATTACCTTTTTTTTTTTTAATAAAAGTTAATAAAAATTTTATTATTGATAATATATTTATTGATACTATTCTATTTGAATTTAAATTAAAAATACACTTTATTCATCATTGCACCTTTTTTTTCTTTTTTTTGTTAATATAAAACTTTAAAATGTCTTCAAAAAGAATCAAACTTTAAAAAAAGTCATAATCTATGAATATATCTTAATAACATTTTTCTATAGACTAACAAGAGAATCTCTTAACATATCATTTTAGGATTCCAATGGTTGTTTTGTTTTGTTTTGTTTTGTTTTGTTTTTGCCTATAGATACAAGATAATACTCTTATAAAAACCTTACAAGAATTATCGTTCCTATTGATACTTGATTATACTATCGAATATTGAATATGTTCATTTTCTAGAAGTTTCAAATTTTCGGAAAACTTGGATTTTCAAATTTTGATCTGAAAATTTGTGCACTTAGAGTACTCTACTAGATTACAAGTGGTTTACATTACAAAAAATTAACAAGTTTTGAGGAAAATCTCTCCAAATAATGTAGTTTTAAAAAAGTGCATGTTCCGAATACTTTATCAAATACGAACAAGATATTAAAAGTGTCATATTTAGAAGAGATGTTATTCAAAATTTGTGATTGTTTTTAATGAAAGCCAATATAATTGACTTCTCTATATGCACCAAGTTTCAAGTGAAAATTTTGAAAAATGAGTTTTTCCAAAAGTTGACACTTCTAGAAAATGGATATATTGAAAACTTCAATAGAGTAATCGAATATCAATAGAGAGAAAAATATTTTTAGAGTTTATCTAAAAACACTATGCTGTATCTATAGGCAAAAGAAAAGAATATCGTATTGTTAAAATTTTCTATAGAATTAATAAGTAGATCTTGAAATATGTTACTGTTCTATTTCTTTTTGTTTTTTTATCTAAGACAGTTTTCTATTATAGAAATTTTTCATCATATTTCGAACAATAATATATTAATATTTAACTTATCAGAATTTTCTCTTATCATATATATGGAAATTAAATGGACATAAAAGAATTAAATTTACATAATAATTAATTTATTAGTTTTTATGGAAAATCAAAAAAGAAAAAAGTTTTCTTTTTCACAAAGATGAACAGTTGAGTAAATATAATTTTTTTGTTTTAGTGATATAACCAAAACTGGCTCAAACTGTATATCATTCTTCCACTGACACATTTTCTACTATCATCAGAACAAAGAAAACAAAATTCATAATATCGATCATTTATAATATATTGAATAGATGTTTGGAAAAATCGTCAAGTAATCTCCCTAACATTCATTATTTTCTAGCAACGCTACTAATCACTTTTCATATTAATATTTATGTTTATCTTGTTTATTATCATATTTAAAATAATACTTGTAAAATAATATGATGTGGATTTAGAAGAAATTTTCGTTTAATAATAATCATTGATTATACATTATTTTCTATTTAGATTCAATCAGTAGAAATTGAAAATAAACTCTGTAATATTATAAAACAGACTGCTAAAAACATTTTTCTATATGAAAGAAAACAAATATATGCACGACTCGAATCTTTTCAAATTGAAATCGAAAGAATTTGAAACATCGTTAAACCGAAATTAGGCGGAGAAATAAGTTCTATATTCTTCTGAAAAACTCTAGAAAGTTATAGAAATTCTATGATCGAATCCAGTGTTCAGCTTTGTCCGAAACGAGAAAAATTTAACCACTGTATTCGATCACTGGATTTCTCATTTTAACAAACGGTATCTTTCTAATCCGAACCTATCGTCAAATCACAAACCAAAACAAATATCGAAATTATTGATTTGAGAAAAAGAATTTTTTTCTTGTAATTTTCATTTGAGATAACTAAAACTATGTAAGAATTGTTGTCTATGATCGTATTTGTATAAAAGAAGACTTGATAAAGAATAAATCAAACTAAAAATAAAAAAAAACGAACGAACAGATTAAATCTAAATTGAACACTAAATGAAAATGTTTTATAATAAATCTAAATAAATAATATTAAAAGTATAAAAGAATTTTATTTAGATTTGCTCTAAAAGGAATTTTTCCAAGGGGAAAACAACTGACTTTATCACTTAAATGATCTAAATGATCTACGTGATCTAAATGACTTTAAGTCATAAAAGTCAGTTGTTTCCCTCTTGGATTCTGCTTGTGTTAATTGTGGCTGTGGAGTTTTCGTTAGGCTAATGAAACACAGAAATAATTTTCCATGATCTGGCTGTTATCGACATTCATAAGCACGAAGATTCTCAATGCTTAAAATCGAAATTGCAACGCAATCTGGTCCATTATTATACGCGTGTTATTTTGAAACTCAAAGAATCGTCGTCATGCCAATCGATGAGTGTGAAAAATAATCAGACATTATTGTTTTTCTGATTCTAATTCGTTCATTCACTCTAAATGTGTGTCATCCTCACAGAATCGTGTATATTCAAAGAAACTCTGTGAAAAACGCGTATATTCTATAGAAACTGAGTGGTATGAATATAATTGGCATATAAGGAACTAAAGGCAAGTACTAGACGCTGTTCGGTCCTACATTTTAGCTAGAGGGAAACTCAGTGAGACTAAGAAAGCCTCAATAAGATTGGCGATCGTAATCTATACACCAAGAGTTATGATTGTTTTACTGAGATTCTGACGTATTCGTTGAAATATTGAATTGCAAAAATTGACGTCTGAGATTCTTATCTAAAATACGTTTCATAGACTTGATAATACTCTACAAGTTTTAGCTAACAACAATATTGCTTTATCAAGATAGTGAGTATTCATGTAAACTCGGCTTGTGTGCGAGGTCGTTGACAAATAATTAGGTTTTGAAGATCTAACATCATAACAAAAGAACATTAAAGTTGCAGTTAATACTTTCGTGGAGCTATATGAACTACCATACTTGTGTAAGAACAAAATTACAGACGCAAAATTCACAACTCAACATTCCCGATGAATACATCTACGAATACGCACGAAGTTTATCAAATGAGTCCTAAAATTTGGCCCACAGGAGATGATCACGAACAATGGTCAATTTAGGTTTCTGGCAGAGACGAAGCAATGAGTAAAAATGAATTTGAAGACCCGTTCGATTTAGTAAAAACTAGTTTTTCGTTCGTTGTTGACGGTAAAAATTCTGACAGAAGGAACGATTACTTCGTTTTCTTCCTTTCTAAAGTTGCTACTGGTCGCGAGTTAAACTAGGATTTTCTTAGTTCCACTGAGTCCCAGTCATAATCAGAACGTGAAGTCGAGTAGCATCTTATAGTTGAATATGTTTCTGTGTTGGTCTCGTTTTTTAATATTTTCAGTTTGAAAATAGTTGTCGCTTTTTCTCATATCTAGTTTTCCCATGTGTTCGCAATCACCAGATTTTCTAATAATATTTATTCATCTACTTTTTGATAGAAAGTAGAATCTTCGTTTAATTGTAAATTGTGTTTTCATTATTGTTCACATAAATATCATGTGAATGTAGAACCTGAGATAAAATGTGATTATTGAAGATCGCGTTGTTTTCTAATCAAGAACGACATATTGCAAGAGGCAACGATAAGATAGACATAGTATGAAACAAGTCGAACGGTAGACTAATTGATCTATGTGTTATTCAGCTGAACAATTAAGCTGAAAACGATGAGCCAACATAAAACGGAGATGGATGTTCTCTTGGATATCTCCTAGCATATTATAAGTTAGGAAAATAGTGGAAATAGAATTCTCAAAATATTATGAGATAGAAATCGAAATATAAGAAGATAGACTGGGAAAGTTCTCAATCTTTCAGACCATTTAAGTCATAAAATCATAAAAATCATTGAAGTCCTAAAGTTAGTTGCATTCCCCTTGCATGAGATGCTAAGAATCTTGGCTCCACGACTGCTTTCAATATTTCTCAATGTAACATGTAAAAATCTCAAGTAATAATGTGATGTAAAGCAAGATACATGATGAAAAACAATAATAATTTTCGATTTTTCAGATCATTTAAGCCCCTCCCTCCCCCTGCCAGAAAAGTCAATTTTGGTCAAATTTATCGATTTTATGATTTGTAACTCATTAGATAGAGTAAAATGTCTACTCTCGAATGCACTATAATTGATTGATTTTATCATGACATTTAAGAATATTACATAGGTTTTTCTGAACCCCCATATTGAAAAAAATTAGGTTTTTAAAAACTTCTTATCCGTTTTTTCTCAAAATCAATTTTTTTCGAGCATACGTTTACGTGGACAAGGTTTTTTAATAACGACTCAATAGAGAATTGATAATTTTTTTTATTGTATAGAGGACAGTTAGCACTGGATTCTTACAGAGTCTGATTTTTGAATATCTTTATTGACGAAACAAAAAACTTACATATTTCATTTTTAGCAGTGATTTTTTTGATCATGAATTCAAGAATTTTTGGGAAAAGATTTTTTAAAAAACAAACAAAGGGAATTTCAAAAATCGGACTCTGTGAGGATCTAGCCCTAAGGGTACTCTACAACTTAAAAAACGCCCCGGCATGTTAGCTCGTATTCTGATTGCGAAAAGCTTGCCCGCGTACAGGGTACTTTTGACCAATAAATTGACTATACCTCGTTAGTATATTGGAGGTTTAGGGGAGATATTTGAACCATAATCTATCCTAGCCTAAACTAATATTTTCCCAAGATTTGGTTGAAATCGGACGAAAAATAACAAAGTTCGTTTCTGAGGGGGACCGCCTTAAGTCAAAAAAGGTCATTTAAATTATTTACGTCATAAATTCATTGGTTTCCTCTTTGTGAATTACCCTATTCGAAAATGTTTTCTGGATGGTTCACAGTTAATTGACTGAAATCCGTGGTCTCAGAAAAATCCTTCTATCTCTTGAACCAAACAAGCTAGAATGGTTGTCATGCATAGATCGAAAGAGGACAATTTTTCTACCACAAATGTAAATTAACAATTGAGCCAAGTTACGAAATGGGTCCAAGGTACCGTTCTCAACATGTCCCTCGAAAATGCATCCGATTCATTCATTGCTGACCAATCGGATTTCAGCATATGTTGATACTCCTGGATCTTCTCTTTCTGATAGTGGAAATCGCAACTCACTACCTTGCTCCTATCAAAAGTTATTCGAAAAATACCCACTCGTCCTTGTTTTTGAAATGGACAATAGTTATATTCCATGCGTGTTTTGGTTAAATCATTGTTTTTGTATCACGATCGAAGCGTATATTGATATGTTAATATGTGAACAGATTCTAGATGAATATTTACTAACATCCTCTTTCAAATATACTGAGTTATTGATGACTTTGAATGACTTTAAAGTCGTAAAAGTCATAAAAGTCAGTTATTTCCCCCTTGGTTCGGACCCATCACAGATCGTGACAGACAGGTTTTTGGACCCATCACAGACCGTGACAGAGCAACTGTAGTTCTAAAGCATCAGATAAATGGTTAACTACAAATGTATCGCAAAGAAATGGAACAAAACGATTTCTATTTAACTAGTAACAATAGATCCATCGTGTTTCACATTTTTAATCCCGTAAGGGATTGCGCTAACAGCTTTTATATTAGATTAAAGCGCGTCGAAAATGGGATTTATTGGTATTAAATAGTAAGGGTTGTCAAAAACTTTCAATGTCGAACTTAAGAAATGTTCAACAATTTGATTCTGCTTTTGACATAGAAAATTAAAGCGTCATGAATTAAAATACAAGGTAAAATATTTTCTCTTGATATTTCTACATGGTGGGATAGAGCTCGTCAAGCTCTTCAAAATTTTATATATGGGCGCGATCAACGCCCGGATACCCCAACATTCATTTGTTTATGTAACTTCAACCGCTCATCACAAAAATATGATTTTTTTACCAATTGTACCTCACGTATAGTCCTACTGATTTGTTACTATTTCGGATCTATTATATTACTAAGAATGAGAATCGATAAGTACATCCTTTGAATCATTGTATCAAACGTACGTCATATCGTACTTATTGATATCTTGCTCTCGGTATATGCTTGATGTGAGATAATATTTTATTTATTCTGTCTTAGCTTCGTCTTAGGGTTAGATTATTCTCGGTCGAACTTTGATTTTTTTTCATTTCTTTTCGTTCTTCGTTTTCTTTAACACACTTTCGCTCGATAACAGACGCTTAATACGCTTGGATTATGTCTTCTTCACAAATCGAATGGGATTGTTCTCGTTGTGGATCTGCTGTAACTGATCGTCGAAAATACTGTACCGATTGTCATTGAATGTTAACTTGGACATGTACTGGCTCAGGAAAATCTGGTTTGTACACGAATTATTATCGTCATTGTGACCGCTGTAGTTATTGTACACCAGAATTTGAAGAAGAAAAACAACAGAAAATGGAGGAAAAACAACAGAAAATGGAGGAAAAACAACAACAGTTTCGAGCTTTAAATGATAGTGAGTAACATTATTCCTCTTATTTTACACATGCATCTCCAAGGGGGAAACAGCTGATTATTGATTAGGTTTGATTAAGAGTGATTAGAAGTGATTAGGAGTGATTAGGAATGATTAGGAGTGATTACTAATCAAGCCTAATCAAGCCTATAGGTTTGATTAGGCTTGATTAGTAATCACTCCTAATCATTCCTAATCACTTCTAATCACTCTTAATCAAACCTAATCAATAATCAGCTGTTTCCCCCTTGTGCATCTCTCATTCTATTCATATTGTAGAACAACGTCCTTGGTCAGAATGGAGACGCACTGATGCATCTTGCATACAACACACCGGTTATGATGTCGAACAAGTACAAGAATTGTATTCGATGTGTGAACAACCACTTATAAATTATTGTTCGCATAGGAGCGAGCAACTGACGAACAGTACTACCACATCATATTTATCTCCTATGNAATCACTATTCATTCGTTTAGAATTGTTGTTAATCATTAGCTCGGATATATATCTGATATTTAGCTCTAGCAGTGTATCAACACTACGAAATAATATATTAGAAAAAACATATAACATAAGATTTTTTGTAAACAAGAATTATTTAAATAAAAACTATATTTCGTACGATACTGGGCAACAGTCTTCCCTCTAAACAGACGAACTTCATTAACTTAAGTAATCAAATAAAAGTGCTTTTATAATGTACAAGCTCATGAAATATTCTAGTCATAAACTTTATATAAAGTCACTCTGATTTTCATCAACTGGAATAAGTTAATTATTAATAGAATGTAAAAGTTTGATGGACAACTTCAATAGCTTGAACACTTCATTCGCGTATTATTGCACAAATAAACAATTAAGAAATTGTGATATTTTTTCTTCATAAGTTCATTTTGACGATGTGCCAAACATTTTCGATACGTATAAAATCAGATGACATCAACAACTAATCAATTTTGTGAAGACCATTATTTATTCTTTAGCTGAATAATAATTTTGATGTATCTTAAGAATCGTTGTCTTTTTGCAGTTTCCACAAGATTTAATCGTAGACAAATTGTTTTTGAGTTGTTGACAAAAGACTACACTTGTAAATGTCACACATTAATGTCATATCCAAATTATGTTTGAAATAGACGACGTAAATGAAATCTTGAGTTAAGATATAACCTTTAAGATTGATTTTAATAGGATGTTTGACAGTTCGTATAATCTATTTTTTCCATTATAGGTTCCAAATCAATTCTTTGACTGAATTCAGACAGATGGTTGTTTCGCAAGAAAATATAATTTACTCTCAGTTCATAGCCATTTAATCTTGTGTTCAATATAAACAGTTCTCTCAATGGTCTTTCAAGAGTAATAACTTCGGTATGGATCAATTATATTTTGCGTCTGCTTCATTAAGTTGCTGTCACACTGTTCTTTCACTGACTACGATTCATTTCCGCTTCAGTTGATTTGTAATGTCTCGTCTAGTGACGAATGTCTGTTGTCTGACGAATAGAATCATTTTTTGCACGTCATCGACCAGATCGGATTGAATCTATCAAATATTCTGACTGATCACATTGTTTGAGTAAATATTTCACCGTTGTCACATCACAATGGACTGCTTTCATCGCAGTCATGTAATTGAGCTTTGGATTCAAAACAAATTCTGAGATAAATATATTATTTCGTAGTGTTGATACACTGCTAGAGCTAAATATCAGATATATATCCGAGCTAATGATTAACAACAATTCTAAACGAATGAATAGTGATTCTAATCCGAAGATGACTAATATTACTTAATTGTATTAGTCTTATGAAAAGTTCTAAAGCTTCTATAAAACTCTACTATGAGAGAGAGAGAGAGAGAAAGAGATTTTATCTACTAGAATATGTTTATCATCATCAGAATAGAATGTTCTCGATAAAGCAAAGAAAGATACATTATCACACTATCAATTTGTTTATCATTTTGTTTTTCTAATTTAAATATAAGTATGATATGACATGTTGTCAAACAATTTTATTTTCATAAAAATGAGATCCCTTGTTGTTCTTCTCGTATTGTCTATAATTGTTGTCGGAGGTGATCGTCATTTAAATGGAAATGGACCATTTGGTAAAGGTCATGGTATGGGCGATGAACCAAGTCCACATGCATGTAATCGTCGTACGGGCATTCGTTCTTCTTTGAAAAATCTAAACTTCATGTATATAAATGTATCAGCTACGTTTTATTCAAGCAACGATCAAATCACTATTACATGGACACCAACATTAGCTCCTTGTATTGATGATTTTGTTGGGATTTATTTTGTTGAAATTGATCCTTTAGACGGTAAATATATTTAACGTGAAGAAAAACATTAAAATATGTTAATATCTTTAAAATTTATTTTAAAAGATTAAAAAAGAACTGAAAATGGAACACATTAACTTTCGTTTAGAATATTAAAATTTTTTTTATTAAGATTTTTCATTAGATAAAGTATTGTATAACATAGTAGTTAATTAATACACAAATAATTGATAAGGAAAAAAAAACTTAGAATATTTTTTTTTTGTTATTATTTTAATTAGCTTGTGGCTATTTCGATTATGAATTTGTTAAAAAAGATCAAAGTAGTACATTATGGCAAATGACAAATTTACGTCGTAAACTTGAATTTCGTTATTATTCTCGTGATTATACTTGTTCTGGTAATTATTCCTTAATTGCAAAATCTCCTGTAGTTGAACCATTAAATTACAATGAACCAACACATATTCATTTAGCCTATGGTGATCGTATTGATCTAATTTATGTTTCATATTTAACAAATTCATCTGAATATATACCTCAATGTCAATATGGATTAAGTCCATTATCACTTAGTTTACGTGAAAATGGAACAACAACAACTTATACAGCATCCGATATGTGTGAAGAAAAAGCTAATATATGGGGACCACAAACATTTATTCATCCTGGATATATGCATACTATTTTATTAGAAGATCTTCGCCCATCCACAACATATTTCTATCGTGTTGGAACTGATCAACATGGTTGGTCACAAATTTATTCATTTACAAATCGTCCTGCAAATAAAGATGAATCAATCAATTTAATTGCTTATGGTGATTTGGGTTTATCACCAGTTGAACTTGGTGCTAAATCAACAATTAATCGAGTAACATCACGTATTATATCAACAAATGTTACTTGTTTACTTCATATTGGTGATATAAGTTATGCTCGAGGTATTGGAGCTTTATGGGATGGATTTATGACTCAAATACAACCAATATCAGCTCGTGTACCCTATATGGTTGGAATTGGAAATCATGAATATGATCATGTTACTGGGGGAGATAAAGATCCAAGTGGAGCATCAGGTCCAGGAGGATTTAGACCTAAATGGTAAGATTTTTATGACAATAAGATCAGCCTAGACTAAACAAAAATATGTCACATATAGATTATGTCTGAAACTATTTGTTTATCATTCACAGTTCTTATATGAGATTTATGCTTCGTCAAAAATAAAGTTTATTTTTTTCATCGATTATTTCTTGATAATTGAATATTCAAGACTACGTCGAGAGATAACTGTTCAAAAATGAATCTATGGAATCGATATGATTAGGTCTCATTGTCCTGTATTCAACAAATTATAGAAAATGAATAAAATATTAAATAAGATAATTAAACTTTATAAAGTACCAGATATGTAATATATATCGTTTAATGTACCTTTTTTTTTTTTTTTATTCTGGTTCGGATCACAATTGTGACGATACAGGAATCATTTTGTCTATATGTAGGAATATTTCATAATGTCATTGATTTGAAATGAAATTTATTGTAGGGGTAATTATGGTTCTGATTCAGGTGGTGAATGTGCCGTTCCAATGGTTCGTCGTTTTCATTCTCCATCAAATGGAAATGGTCTTTTTTGGTATAGTTTTGATGTTGGTCCAATTCATATTATTTATTATTCAACAGAACATGATTTTCGTCGTCAATCTGATCAATATCAATGGATTGAAGAAGATCTTCGTTCAGTAAATCGTTCTCGTACTCCATGGTTAATTGTTGGTTCCCATCGACATATGTATACATCAGAATCTGAATATCCAATAGATTTAATTAAATTAATGCTTCAATTATATTTAGAACCATTATTTTATAAATATCATGTTGATGTTAATCTTTATGCACATCGACATTCATATGAACGTTCATGTCCAATGTTTCAACATAAATGTGTTGATGATGGTATAATACAAGTATTAATTGGTATGGCTGGACAAGATCTAGATTCAGGTTCATATTCAGGTGCTGAATGGAGTTTATATCATGATCAACAATTTGGATATACAACTATATTTGCCAATCAAACTTATTTACATTTTACTTATTATCATGATAGTGACGATAATATTGCTGATCAATTTGAACTTCATAAATAACAATGCCATATTTTGATTTTCAAATTCTTTTCCTTTTTTTACTTTCGGATTAAATTAATATTTATTAAATATTCATATAATAATTTCTTTATTTAAGATGGCTTAATCACTTTCTGTCAGACAGACTACCTCTGATTGTCTGTCAAATTTTTGGCCGTTTCCGCTTCTAAAAGCAATCGAAAACCCTGGTTGCCAAATAAAGATATCATATAATAATTTGCTAAAAAAATCTGTGATGCAGATGTATTGAAAGTTCATGACGCAAATGAATTACAAAATAATTGAAAATTTCTATATTCTATAGGAAAGATCTAATTAAAGAATATCATAGAATATACCACTGGTGACAAGGATGTGCGTATATACTCACATCTATATCTTGTCAGATTCTACTGAAACTATTGATACAAATTAATAAAAGCTGAATTATTTTATAATTTATTTGCGTCATCCAGAATGTACTGAATTAGTTTTGTACTAAAAAAATTTTCAGAAGTTTATTTGATGATTTATTATTCATTTTGATCAATAAAACAAAAAAATAACAAAATCTAAAAAAGCTAAATAAAAACTCTTCATGATAGAATGAGTTAGAAAATGATTGATTTTATTTTATTTAAATGTTATAATCTTTTTCGAAGACGGTCGACATAATATTGATTTTCGGCCACTTCACAATGATTAGGACCGACAGCTTGACAAATCATTTCAATAGAACGTTTGGCATGTTTTATCGCTTTATGATAATCTTGAAGTTCTTCATAGGCTCTTGTCAGAATATAATAAGTTATAGCTAATGATGAATAATTCGAAGATGATAACTTCTCTCGAATTCGATTTTACATTTTCATAATTATCAGCTGCAGCTGAATAATTTTTGTATTGATTGATATAATGCACCAAGGTTATTATAAACAGTTACAAAAGACTTTTCATTATCAAAATTTAATTTTTCTCGAATTTAAACAGTTCTTTCATAGAATAAAATTGCACTTGATTTATCTTTCATTGAATGATATGCTGAAGCGATATTGTTATACATAGTTGCTAATGATGAATTATCAGAAGAATTNGATAGACACGAACGAACAATTTCAATTGAGCAAGAACTAAAGAACAGATACATGTAACAGAAAGAGAAAGGAAAATGAACATGCACATCTATAGTTCATAAGGAAGAATATTTCCTTAACATCTTCCCCCTTAAGATAGTTACTAAGGTGTGTAACGATCAGGTGGTTTTCGATTTCGACGAGGACGATACCTCGGTGATGATGAATGTGAAAACGTAGTAGTCTTTGATTGCAATTTTGTATTTAATAAATCATCAGGTAGACTGCCTATTTCGGATGATTGAGTATTTGAAGAATAACGAGGACGAAGTTGATTTTGATGACGTTTATAACGTTGTCCATCACGTAATTGAATTTCATAAATCATTGAACTGATATTTTTCGTAATGATTGCCTGTTGCCATTGGGGTCGTTTATTAAGTTGGTGCTTCAATGTCCAAACTAACTGTCCAACAGCATATTTTGTTTGTTGTTGTGATTTAATTGATTCATGAGGTTTCATTATGTCTAATTCAGTTCTGATTTGATGTTGTAACAACATGTTTGCCGGTGAAGTACCAGTTGTAGTATGTGGAGTCCAACGATAACTTCGTAATACATTTCTTAATGCAGTAAATTTATTTGTTTGTCCCATTTGTTGTTCTTTTAACATTGCTTCTTTAAATGAACGAACAAATCGTTCGGCTAAGCCATTACTAGCTGGATGATACGGCGCTGTTGTTATATGATTAATACCATACTTATCATAAAATTGGTTCATTTCATAACTATTAAATGGTGGACCATTATCAGAAACTAATGTTTCGGGAGGACCGAACCAATCAATTACTTTTTCTAAAGCATCACAAAGGCTTTTTGCTGTTGTATCATTTTTCATATCAGCTACAATTGGAAATTTTGATTTTGCATCAATTAGTATCAGCCATTTTGAATTCCAAATTGGTCCAGCAAAATCCATATGTAAACGAGACCATACTTGTTTTGGTTCTTCCCATGATTTGAATTGTGGTTTAGGTAGTGGTTGTAGTTGTGCACATATTGTACAGGACTTTGTAATATCTAGAATATCTTTATCCATTTTTGGCCACCAGCAATGAGCTCGGGCTAATTGTTTCATTTTAATTGTACCAAGATGAGCACGATGTAGCATATGAAGTACTCGACCATGTAATTGTTTCGGAATAATCACTTGAGTATCTTTTAAAATACAACCATTTATAACCGACAATGAATGACGATTGTTATAATACGGAACTAATTCAGGATTCTTCGACCTAGAAAATGAAGAAGGCCATGTGGTGAGAGTAAAATCTCTTACCAATTTAAGTGTTTTATCGTTTGAAATCGCTAGTGCAATTTCAGTTGGCTTTAGTGGCCATTGTTCAATAAGTTGTGTTTGAATGTAATTAATTTGTTCAGCATCGTTGTCAATAAAAGAATTATCATATCCAATTGGTAATCGTGATAATGCATCGGCATTAGCATGCGATCGAGTGGGTTTATAACGAATATTATAATTGTATCCCATAAGACAAATTGCCCATCTTTGAAGTCGATTTGCTGTTGCAACTGGAATACCTTTAGTTGGATTAAAAATCGCTAAAAGAGGTTGATGATCAGTATTGAGTTCAAATGATCTACCAGCTAGATATTGGTGAAACTTTTTAACACCATAAATAATTGAAAGTGCTTCTTTTTCAATTTGACTGTAATTACGTTCAGCAGCAGTTAAAGTTTTAGAAGCGTGTGCAATTGGTCGTTCAGAACCATCAGGATATCGATGCATAATTACAGCTCCAATGCCATAATGTGAAGCGTCTGTTGCTAAGATAATTGGTAATTGAGCATCAAAATGTGCTAATGTTGTTGTATTGACAATTTCTTGCAGCAGATTGTTGAATGCTTTTTGACATTCTTGACTCCATTTCCACGGAGTATTTTTCTTACGTAAATGGTTTAACAACTTGCATTTGTCAGAAAAATTTGAAATAAATTTTCCGTAATAATTGACTTTACCAATAAAAGCTTCAAGTTCTTTGACATTCTTGGGTGCAGGCATATTTTTAATAGCTTCTACACGTTTTGGATCTGGACGTTTGCCGTTCTTGTCGATAATAAATCCAAGATATGAAACTTCATCTTGAAAAAATAAGCATTTTTCGGGATTGCACCTAAAACCGAATTCCGAAAGTCTCAGAAGAACCATTTCAAGTGTTTGTAAATGTTCTTCTTCGTTTGCACCAGTTAATAATATATCATCAAGATAAGCAACACAGTTTGGAATACCAGCAATAACTTGATCAATAATTCTTTGGAAAATTGCAGGTGCATTTGAAATACCGAATGGCATTCGATTATAACGGAATAAACCTAGTGGTGTATTAATAATAACTAAATTTTTACTTGGTTCATCCAATTCAACTTGAAGATAAGCATCGGATAAATCCAATTTAGTAAATTTCTGTCCGTTATTGAGTCGTGCAAGAAGTTCTTCAATCGATGGAATCGGATGTTGATCAATTAATATTTGAGGATTAATTGTCACCTTGAAATCACCGCATATTCGAATTTTACCGTTTGGTTTTTTCACAGGAACTATTGGTGCTGCCCAAAGAGAAGTATCAATACGTTCAAGAATACCAGCTTCGACGTTCCTTTGAATTTCTTCTTTTACACCATCAAGATATGCAAATGGTATTGGTCGTGGTTTGAAAAACTTCGGTGTTGCATCAGGTTTAAGTTGAATATGAGCTTGAACTTTAGTGCAATGTCCAAGTTCTTTGTTTAATACATTTTTGTGCTTTTGCAAGGTTGTTTGAAGTTTTGAGGAGGTATAAATCTTGTGAATTGAATGTTGAACAGAATGTTGTGCATGAATGAGTTGATTTAAGTCGAGTTGCATTATGTTAATCCATTGAAGACCAAGAAGAGGTGGACTTGCACCATAAATAACAATCATAGATAGATCATAATATTGGTTTTGGTATTGTACTTTAACATTACATTCACCTTTAATCTTAAGAGCATTACCACTGTAACATTTTAATTTCAAATTAGATGGATGAATGGTCGGTGATCCTAATTTGTACCAATCCTCCATACTAATAATGGTATTAAATGTTCCGGTATCAAGCTCAAAGGTAAAATCATAACTGTTGACTTTTAATGGAATTGTTGATGAATGTTTAATGGATTGATTTGTTTGATTTGAACAATTCAATTTATAAATCGTTGCAATATGTTTTGTAGAAGGTTTTTCATTTTTCTTTTGTCGACATACTTTTTCTAAATGACCGGTTTTTTTGCAAAAGTTACAAATAAACTCACGATATCGGCATTTTGATCGAAGATGTCTCGTTGAACCACATGTTTCACATGGTTTATATTCATTTTTTACAAATGATTTATTTTGTGGCTGTTTTTGTCGTTTGGGTTGAAAATTGTGTAGCTTCGCCACTGCATAATCATCATGTTTAATTGGATTGCCAAAGTGGCGAACATCTTCTTCTAAGCGTTCAGCTAATTGGATAATTTTTTCTGTTGTTTCTAAGTCAGGATCTTGGTCCTTGAGTAATGCTTGTCGAATTTTTTGACTTTTAATTCCAATAACATACATATCTCGAAGTGCACGGTCTTGTGGTTTATCTTTTAAAGCAGATGTAGTAAATCCACAATGGCGTAGTTTTTCACATAATTCAGCTTTCCATTCAGCGAATGTTTGTCCTGATTTTTGATAACAGGAGTAGAAATCATATGTGGACGTCATAATGTTCTTTGTTGCATCATAATGAGTATCTAACAACTTGATTAAATCGGTGAACATTGTATCCTCACCAGTTAACGATCGTGGTGATATCAATGATTCTAGTAGATTATATGTGGTGTCACCAACAGACCAAAGAAAGAGCGCTTTTTTATCTTCATCCGTGTGAATACGATTTGCTTGAAAATAAAAACTAATTCGATCTCGATAAGATTGCCAGGTACTTGTGCGAGAATCAAAAGCATGAAGTGCAGGAATTGAAGAAACTGTTGGTGGTTGAACTGTTGACATTGACGTTGATTTAGACATGAACAATGATTGCCAAAATCACAAAGATAATTGAAGAATGAATACGAAGAAAAATTCGATTGTTGAAGATGATCAACGAATGAATAAGAGAGGAACACTCTCGTCGCCAATGTAAGTTTTGTGTTTTTTGTTGAACGTGAGTTCAATTTTATTTCAATAATGAAGAAGAAAACACGAAAGAAGGAAAGAATCAAGAAGAGAATGAAAGCATGAAAGAATTAAGAAGAGGAGAATGCCAGCAATAATCATTCTGCATAAAATGGAAGAAGTGCATATNTTTTAACTTGAGAATAATTTTGTTGTTTTGCTTCTTCACAAGTATTCCATTCGGCTAAAACCTGTGTTTGCTAGTATAACGTATGGAGCTTACTAATATTTTATTCAATAAATTTTTGACACGTTTGATTCAAATCTAGAATGTCGATATGTAAGGAAGACCAGGATGTTGCTAACAAACTAGTACTTTAAGTATGAAAATAAGTTGCAGTACATTTGAACAGAAGAATTTGCCCTCAACTACAATTTCTCTGATAGAATGGCATGGGACTATTGAGCATACATCGATGGAGTCAATGTCGAAGTAGAGAAAAATTTCTGTTTTACGCTCACATACTTTTGTTTTGCAGTACTCATTTATGTCTCTTCAAGATGTTTTGCTCATTAAGCATACGTATCATATATCGACAGCTGTAGGATACTCTGCAGAGTAAATTCTCTTTTCTTATTTAATCAAAATTTGCAGGTTTCCCTAGATGATATTGTTAATGTCTGAAGACTACAGTAAGATTGTAAGGAATTTACTGCACATGATTATAAATGGCATAAAATAAGAATATAGAAAAGTAAACATTCATATGAATCACTGAATTATGTTTTATCATTTTCTGTTGTAAAATTTACGTTTCACTATTGCATGATTGTATGGAACAGAAAATATTGTTCTTAAAGGTTTAAATAAACGAATAATTTGCATTTGTGTGGCATATCTTAGTTGCTAACATGAATCACTTCTCAATGAGAATAATGAAAGAAACAACATCAACAGTAATTATTTGAAAAAGATAACTACCGATCGTTTGAAAAGAAATACGGCAAAGGAATAAGTCATCGATCTCCATTGATTATTGACATAATGTCTACTTACTCATTTCGACGATGAATTATCAACAACAAGAAGCCATTTGGATTGGCAGAATTTGTTTTGTTTTTGCTTTACTTCGAAATACTGTTGCTGATTAGATCAATGTTTAATGCATGACCACTTTAAAATTAATCAAACACAAAAATAATCCATATCGACGTGAAATCACTTTATCAATTGTTGCTTTTGCACTGTCGAACACAGAGAGATGAAGTTGGCCTCAGGCAACTTGGCACTATTCTACTGAGAATTTTTTTTCGACAAGTATACGTCACATTTCGATGTTACATTTTCTTTTATAGAACATGATTGTTTATGAGTACTGAAGTAACAAACAAGAAAACTGAACTTATTGTAGCTTGTCCACCAATCAAACAGACATATCAACATACTATTTTGTTTTTTTTCTATGAGTCCTAGAATTCGAATAATGTATTCAAAATATTGACTATTCGATATCAGAGAACGACAATTTGATACTCCATGACATACTTTAATGACTATGAGATATTTCTTGAATGAAATTGATAAACGACTTACCTACTATAAATATTCGATTAAATAATTAATGTCTATCAAAAGAACAATATTCTTATTTGAACCCCACAAGGTATCTTTCTCTTTTTGAATTACTGTTGCCAAACGATATCCTCAGATGATAGTTAATAAAAATTAATTCATCTTCAGATCAGACGCGCAGACAGTGTGAAAAATGCTTTTTGTGAGAAAATTAAGTAACGAACGTTTGGAGCTCAAAACAAACTAAACTCAACCGTAAAGGAATATACGTTCCTTGCAAGTTGGAAAAGACCCACTCGAACTGCAGTCGAACGAAGAGGTTTTATCAGTAATCGTAAAAAAACTCGAAGATAACTTCAAGCGCCTTTAAAATATGATTATATGGTGAGTATTTATCTGATCTTGAGTAGTAGCATTAATACAGTTGCCTTTGTGAAGTCTGTCAGTTCGTTTGAAGACTAATTCAAAGTTGTACTAATACTAAATCATCGTGCTTTGTGCAGTTGTTTTAATTGTATAACAGGACTTTCACTGCGTTCACCATGATATGTGGGAAACTCAAGGTGTACCATTTCGAAATGTCTGTGACGGTCTGTGGAGTCAGGTTGAATAAGATTCATTTTTCTTGCTAGATTTTCATTAACTTCATATAATTGTTCATAAAAAATCAAAGATGACCTTCAAGAAGTGACAATGGATCATTCGTGTGCGAAAAATGTTCAGTTTTGTCAAATGCATATTAATTCATGTGATACAGAAGAATCTACTTGTAAACAGAGATCTGGTCCATCTGTATCATTGAAAAAAAATGAGTAATCAGAAAGCTTCAAATAAACCAGACTGAGTCGTGAAAAATCAACTCACGACCTATTTCACCATTAGACGACTTAGTATAGGATTTGTGTTTCAAAAATACCACTTTAGTCTCAATTTTCACTTTAAGAGGCTATATGTCATATCAATGCTTCATCGAAGTTCGCCTTTTATTTCAACATCAATTCAAAATTGTGCTTTAAAAGTGACAAAAAAAACTTCAAGTTCAATAAATTCACCCTCAGAAACATATTGTACAGCTGTTTTTTTAAGAAATAGTGCAAGCCGTTGACCTCATAAGTGCTTCTTGACGTTGTTTTTCTGCTCTAAATCGATTCGCAAGTCGTTGCATTGGTTCATAGTAATATGCACGCATCCAAACTTGCTTATATGCCATAATTTTTTTCACTTGTCGTGATTGACCAGCAATAACAATGGATTGAACAATCACTAATTGACGTCTAACTTGCCCTATTTCATAAAATGTATTATTGCTATCGGGAGAGAGCGCTGGTGCATTGAAGAAGACCTTGTCCTCTAATTCATCTGGTGAGAGTGTTGCAGCCAATAGGAAAATTAGTCGATCTTCTTGATCTGACATGTTGCTCCAATTCGCATAGTTCCGATATCGACGAATATCATTATCATTATACTCAATAACAGTGCATACACAATCCAAATATTACATGATTTTGGCAATATCAGCATTTGGTATATTGGCTGTTCTACCGAATCTCTTGAAATTATATTCAGTACTTCCAAAACCTGCCATACCACTTAGATGAAGTTAACGACGGAATTGTACCAAATAATGTTAAAAAAGGCTCTTTTCTGCAAAGCCTTCTACAGGATTCAATGATATATATATATAGTTTTTTTTACTTCCGTCGTCAAGCAGAAAGACAAAAGAACTGAAGTACTGATAAGTTAACTGTCTTTGAAGATAATAAAATATTCAAGCATAGTGTGCTCTTGGAAGGACAATATTTACTTGGAAAAAATGTGACACGATAAAATACTTTACCTTTCATTGAGAATACTTTCGAGAGTAAACTGAAATTCTTTCATTGTGACCAGTATGCTTTTGCGTCTCTTTTATTTTAGTCTTTTCTTGTGACTTCAAATGCGAAATTTTCTCTTATCAAACATATCACTATGTGTTATACATGCACGAGTTTCTTGGTAGGGGTGTATAGGTGTCGATGGGTAAGTGGATGCAAGTAGCTCTTTGGCTCACTTACAACCATCCACACACTCAGCTTCGGTCGACATACTCGCATAACTTCGAAAGTATTTTCGTTGACACTAAGCAAATAGAAAGCTTAGTTAGAATTAAATCTTTATTATATCAATTTTTCAAATCAGATTGACTATTCGTTGAAACAAAGTTAACACATGCTGCCAAGAATAGAGTGTGATCTACGATCAATCCAAAATAATCGTAATTAAACAGTAGAATATCGCTAATTCTGTAAGATTTGTCGAATGATTTTTGTTTCAGAGAATGATCATTGTTATTCTTGAAATAAAAATTTGAAAGTTTTTAGTGTTCACTTTGTCAGTCTTCTCTCTAAAATATCTTAACCTTTCCAATTGTGAGAAGCTCGTTGGCTTTCTTGCTTTTCCATTTCTCTTGCCAAATATTCTTGAGAGCAATGACTATTTTAAACGTTCGACAGACGAACAATACATAACCCCAATCGTGCACGAAGGGTGTACTAAATATCAGTAACAAAATCTCAGTCTATAAATGACCAAAATGTGCTTAGCCAAGACCTCTTTGTCGCTGTTTTTCTAACCAACAATGATGCAAATGAAATTTAAATCACAATTTAGCAAGAAAACACGACGATGAATCGTATAATAGTATTCGAATGACGAAAAACATTATGCACATTTTGGTAGAGCAGCTCGAAGCATTTCAAAAGGTAGACAGGAAATTATGCATCTATTAAACTCTCTTGAAATTTAATATAATTTAACAATTTACGACTATAATGGAAATCATGCAAAATCATGACTTACTTTTGCTCAATGTTATCCCGATACAATGCACAAAAATCTCTTGTAAGTCTTCTGAACTACAGTTTTGTAGAGCTCTTCAAAGATTACAATATTTGATATTTGCTTTCTTCACATAGAGTGTAATCAACACGTCGAATCTATTCTTTCATAACCAACCATTCATTTCGTCAATAGTGTTCCGTTTAAATCATATTCATGGTAAATTCAACAAAAAACAGTCTTTTCATAACTATTTAAATACTATTTTTCGACAAAATCAGCATAGCATCAGTGTGAAAGAAAAATTTATTTAAAGATTCTTGAAGTAGTTTATATTTGTCAGAAACTCGAAAAAGGAATACAATGTTTTGTCGATGACTACTTGTGTACTATCTATTTTGTTGCTTATATTGTCGACAAACGTCTACGATTCAATTGAATCGATTTCCAGCGGCAACAACTGTTGTTCCTGTGCTTTGCTATAGTTACAATCTTATCTTAATTTTCATCAACATCAAAGCAGTGAATCGGCACGTTAGAAAATCATAAACGATGGCAGTGAGTTGCAATCATCTGTTGAAGTGCAATTATAAAAATAATCGAACATATTCGCTAGTTGTCACCGCTATTTATTACACATCGCTACTTGACTTGTTCGTATTTCGCCTTCCATTAGCAAGTTGCAGAACAACATGAAATTCTGTACACATAAAGTACGGAAATATCGCTGCACTATATAAAAATCAGAGCAGACAGTAGTTCATCTGAAGTCAATTAATAAAATTTGTCAGAAGAAGAAACCTTTTCATAGAATGTTGCTATTATAAACCAATGGTGCATATAGAAATGTTCGACAATGTGAGACGAGACCTATAGATGGAACATTTTTGTACTAGTAGTACATAGTATGACAACTTTGGTGCTGTAAATTCTTATTGTTCAACAAAAATTTTAGGACTCTATGAACAGCAATGTTCTTCGGTTCAATGAGAGATACTGTACGCAGATGTGAGAGAAATCTACACGAAAAAATACGTAACTTTTTTCACTATGAATGACTCAGTCGAGTAATACAAGCAGAATATTGAAATGCATTTATAGACGAGGAGAAAGTGCGTATATTTATCACGCAATCAAAAAAACATAAGAAGAAAAATGATTGAATCAAGCATTTGCACTGAGTGATACTGTACATGTGACTAATAGAAAGCAAATGAGTATATTTTTTATATGCACTTATCAACCGATGTTTCATGGAGTGCGAAAGAGGATCTGCACTTTCATCGAAGATAAAATCCAGCAAAGAAGCTATATAAACTTACCTTGACGATTATTCAAAAAAACGATGGTAAAAACCCAGCAAACATTTCCATAAAAGCTAAGTAATAAATGTTGAACATGTAGTATTTGATGAACGGGCAGTTTGATTACGTTATCTTTGATATTTATGTTCAGTTTACTATATATATATATATGCATATATTTAAAACATCGACTACTTCTTATGTTGATATAGTTAAATAGAGGGTCAATGCTTTATCGAACTATATAGTTTTCATTTGATTCATTGTTGATCTTGTCCAAACATTCGATATGCTTCGAAAAACGGTGAAATGGAATTTTTGTACGCTCATGTTTTCTTGAAACTGAATTAGTTAATCATGAAAAATAATTTAGATGAAAGAGATCCATCAAACTAGAATGTGTAGAAAATATGAAACAAAACAGATTTGAAATTAAAAAGAAAATTGAATTTTACTATTAAAATTTAAACATTTTTGTATTTATGCAAAACTAAGTGTATTTTACTTTTCGTATAATTTTATCGGTAAGATCTGATAGAAATTTGATGAAAGTGAAATAAATCCAATCAAAAATAAATAGTTCAACAGAGAAACTCGAAACAATTGGAAAAATTGCTAGATAAAAGAAATCTTTTCTGACTGCTTTCCCAAATTAATCAAATTTTTAGACAAGATGCAAAACAAATCAAATAAAAAAATACATGGTTCGATAGAGTAATTTATACTGTATTCATCTATGACTGAATAAGAAATTTCAAAGATTTTGTACAAATACAGCAAACTGAACAAAACTTTCAAAAATATGTAACCAAGCTGTACATAGATCAATTTTTAATCACATAATATCATCATTGTTCAACATGTATTTTTACGAAATAGTAGTGCTTGACTACGTTGTCATTCTGCTTTGATATTACAGAGTATTCAGAAAGTCATGAAACAAGATAAAAGATCGAATATCTCTGCCATATTTTGATCAAATGATCGAATATTTTTACTACTGATAAAATAGTATTCATAGATCGTATTCATAAAAAAACCTTATCAAAAACTGCTTTAGAGTGTTATAGTTGATTTCGAGGAATAACTGTAGCCTTTTACGATGTATACAAAAAACAATATTGTAGTTTTCTCAAAAAAATGTTGTTGCTTGCAACTGAAATCTGCAGGGTAGACGGCGTCAAAAAATATATGTCTGTGACGTAACTATGAAACTAAACGACACTAATGTGAAGAATCAATCGAATAAAATCAGATGTCATTTATTCTTGGTTAAGGAAATAAATACATACATGTTTTTATAGTTCGTGAAAGATTACAGTTCTTTTTTATGGATATGATATGTGAACACACTTCTTTATCAGTGATATAAATATTAACCCACTTGAGAAAAATATGATCGAATAATCCTTTTTTCCTTGTTTTATGACTATTTGAACATTCAATATATTCTTCTTTCCCGAAATAAACTTGTATCGTCATAGTGGCCATTTATGTGTTTATACTCTAATGCGTATGCATGTTGCGACTATGTGACAAATAAGTATGCATTTACGATCTTCTGCTTTTTTCTGTCCTTATTCGGTAATTTTGAGCACGAAACATGTGCAGAAGTTCAGCCCATGATTTGCTATTTTACGTATATGCTCTTGATGGATGAAAATGAGTCAAAGAGTCTGCAGCATTTTGCTCGATCATTCTGATTTTTCCAAAACATTACAAAGTACTGTTTTTTTCCGACTTTCTAGTGGAAAAATTTTACTTGGATAATGAAGCGGCATCCGAAGGTACTAAGTGGAAGAATGCTGACAGTGTTAATAGTTATCAGTTGGCTGTTGGTTTCTGAGGCTGCACCAGTTGAGCACGCTAAAATCCCAAATCTCAACGACTTTCGGTTGCGACCTGCTACTAATCAAGCTGAATTGCTTGACCGAGTAAAGAAGCTCGATGCAGAACTACCTAAGCTTGGGGTAGAGAACATCCTTAAACAAGCCAATCGGTATGGCAAGCTGAGCACTACACCTGAGACGTGCAATCCAGATGCCACTCTCAGTCGGAAGTTGACTACTATCAGCTACTGTTTCAGTGCGTCAGACAGTGGCACAATTGGCGGCGACGTGGAATGGATACCACAGGGCGTTACTACAGTAGCCGATGCTCAGGCAGACCAACATTGGAATACCAAACAACCGATACTAATTAGTTGGTACGACAAAAAACCTAAAAAGAAAACGAATACAGATGCTGATAAGATAAAAGGCGCCAGAATAACCTTTTTTGATCCAGACACGGCTAAATATCAGCATGTGTTATTGGTATATCCGTTTATCAATAGTTTCGGTAACCCCAGTTATATGAGCTTGCGCACCACGCAGAAAGAAGAATATGATTCATTGCATGCTGGTGGAATTGCCTGGTACGGTAATTATTTATATGTTGCCGACACTGCACGCGGTTTTCGAGTCTTCGACATGCGCTATATCTTTGATCTCGGAAAGGCCAAAAATGGTGATACTAGCGACAAAAATCAGATCGGTCGCCAAAATGGAAAATATTATGGACACGGTTATCGCTATGTGATGCCAGAGGTGGCTGCGTGGACCAATGTCATCCAAAGAGACTCAAAAAAGGCTTGTACAGTTAATGCCGGATCACCTACGTTTTCATTTGCAGCGGTTGACCGTAGCGGCCTCGATCATATCATTAGTGGTGAATTCTGCGCGGATAGCATTGCTGCAGGTGATATTAATAAGTCGGGACGTGTAGCTCGCTGGCCTGTAGACGGTAACACTGGTCAGCCAAAGCTTACAAATGGTCTCTGGAAAGCTGACGCAGCCTATCGATTACCGGTCTCCAATATTCAAGGTGCTGTGTCTTACAACCACAAGTGGTTTCTGAGTCGCAGTCGAGGCGCATCGAATGGAGTCTTATATGTTACAAAGCCCATAACTTCTGCCACTGGAATACTGAAAATTGATACCGCTCACTATGCCGCTGTAGGTCCAGAAGATCTGACACATTGGCCCAAATCAAATGGGAGTCCTGGAGGTCTATGGACCGTAACTGAGCACGCTGGCAGGCGTTTGCTGTATGTTTGCAACATTGACAGACTCAACAAACGTGATGAACTTGATAATATATGTGGACCTAATCCCAATCTTTCTTAATCGCCTATTTAGAAATCTCGTAATCTAACCTAGCAACAGATGGAACTTTCTAACAGTATGCTGTACATTCTTGGTTCTATGGAAAAACATTTCTGCTTTACTAATAACTAAATTTCTCGATTCATTCATATCTTATACAAGCTGATGTGAATCTAAAATTAAATTTCAAACCTCCATTTTGTATTGTTGTATTTGAATAAATTATGACACTATTAGAATTTCTTTATTTTCTTATTTCATCTGTTATTATTTAATTATATGTCATCTTCATGAGGGTTAACTGAATGTGAGAAGAAGAATCTGCATAGGTACGATCAGAGAATAGAAATCGGATTCTTGACTTTTGAAAATTTTCTTCTTTCTCCCTGGAAAATTTTACAAGATGTGTGTTAATTATTGTTTATGTAAAAAACAAACATGAGGTAGCACGATGCTAGAGAACATAGTGTTGTGAAGTAGAAGATCAAGATTCTTGTCGATAGATGATGAAGGGATGAAATGGAAAACACAGCCCGGTATTAAAACAAAGTGTAAATGAACTAAGTTAAAACTATAAGTTCTGCTGTCTAAATTAATCACCAATATCGACGATATCTTCTGAGACATAAAAAAATGCAAAATCAAACAATACGAAACCATCGAAAGGTATAGTTGTGAAGATTTGATTCAAACTACTGTAATATGTTGCATTGGATTGAGAATGAATCGAATGATACTCAATCACATCGATAAGCAGTGGTCATAATAAAAATAGGCGAATACAGTGCAAAAAAGAGAAAAGAAAGAAAAGCCTGAAAAAGAGTAGACTCGGAAAAATAAAATGCTACATGCTCATCTTACTCTTATATCATGTAAGACTAAAAGTTTATGGATTCAAAATAATCGAATAATCAGTGTGTCAATCTGACGCTATCGATACGTGAAATATTGGGCGAATTAAAAAAATTCATTTGATACGAACTAATACATCGAAGTTGAAATTAGATTTAAACCAAGTTGCACTACAAAATGGAAGATAACATATTCATCTAATTATTCGTAAATGATAGTTGATCTCTGGGAAAACGTTTCGAAGACAGAAGCGAAACGATGCTGGACAATTAGATTATCCTTAAAAAATCATGTATAAGTCAAACAAATATAAAACTTCGTTCATCTGTACAACAGTTCCAGTACTATTAAAGAAACGAAAAATGCACGACTGTAACAACGAACAAGATGACGCCAGTGTTTGTATCATTGAGCTGCTGCTTGAATTATCTTTTGTCGGATGTTGTCGTCGATCATCGTATTCGAAGTGTCACAAGAGAGGAAAACAACAACGAAAAAGCAAACTATCTCTAGCTGTGCAGTTTTCATACAAATTTGAAAGATCATTGAGCTATTTTTGAAGTATTGAAAACACAATCTGTTTGTTTGATATGAAATATGCTACTGGCATGTTTTACTAATAGAGTGCAGCATGAACAAAATATGTAAATGTTTTTCTTCTGTTTTTTTTCGTCTCGATCGGTATGCCCTATATTCAAGATTCATACGTAACATTCATTGTTTGTATATAGACTACTGCCCATATTATCATCCGAAATCAATATATAAAAATGAACCCGGATCAACATATAGTTATATCTGGATTTCTTTTTTTTTTCCACAAAGTAATATAGATTCAAATTGAATCTAATTGAAAACGATAAATGTTAAACGGTTTTATAAGAAATCGATGCACGTAATCAGTGAAACACAGTGCCATTTCCATATGTTCATGAAAGTCATCTAATTATCGAGCATTTGTCTGAATTAGAAGTTATTTTCATGCGTAGTCCTATACTAAAATTTGGTTCGTTGACACACAAAGAACCAACTCGAAGACTTAAATTAATGCAAACCGACGACAGATATTTATCTATTCCGACTGGTATTAAAATAGAGAACTTGTGTACATTGGATGATCTGCTCGAAAAACGACATTAACTTGAGATGGCAGTGATATATTAGGATAATGTTCTTCCAGAATTACCCTTTCATCATTATTGGGTGCCTCTACCAAAAAAAACATTGAGTAAGAAATCTTCAGCAAATCAAATCTGTGACTTTTTGTTGTTAGGAGTAAGCACAACATGGTTAGTTCTTCGTTTTAGATTCTTTCAGAGGGTGTTCAATTAGTTTTTGTCGATGTATAAATAGATATAAATTCGTTACTTGTAATTATGATAAAAATTCCTCAAGCATTGAAAATTAATCGAATTCATAAAGAAGTGAAAACTGTAGATAAAATTGTTTTCAGTTGAATATTATGATACTGTGTTTCTTGTGATCAATATATTTCTCTCAATGAACTTGTGCTTATGTAAGTTGANAAATAATGAAATAAAAACATTCGCTTCTGTGATTTGAATTCTTCTCATATAGATCGTAATATTCAAACCAGCAGATGGATTAACGGTCATAAAGCCGAGTTGTATGACCATGTATAAGCTTGAGATATTCTGTCGGTTAGTATGTTGAAATAATCATAAGAAAGATTTGACTATGATACACGAAAGAAAAAAACGCTTAAGAAACTTCATTGAGGGGAGGACGAAAAGCTGAATCCAAGTCTGACCGAGCCTTACTGAGCTCAACCGAACCTAACCGAGCCCGAGCCCCCTCGAGCCCGAGCCCCATCGAGCCCGAGCCTGACCGAGCTCGAGCCAGACCGAGCTCGAGCCAGACCGAGCCCGAACCTGGCCGAGACCGAGGCCGATCGAGCCGGAGGCCGACCGAGCCCGACTGAGCCCGAGCCCGACCGAGCCCGAGCCTGACCGAGCCTGAGCTACTTGGGCTCAGTACATGCCTAATAATAATGTGAACTGCTGTTTTCGACTTCGTTCGGATGTTTTTGGTGGACTACACGAGCTTGAACACCATCATCCGAACTGTTTTCAATTGTGCAACCTTGTACAAACCGTGGAATCAGAATGCAATATTAATGGCTGATCGTCGTCTGCTATTAAAGCTGGTTACTAATGAAATGCAATGAGCATCAAGCACGAGCGAACGATCGGTAGAACACGATAGATAGAAAATGTCTTGCTATCGAACGATGCAAACTGCACAAAGAAAAAAGAATTCATTTCATCACGACAACTCACGAGAAGAAGAAAGAAGAAAAATACATAAACGTCTACATACTAGTGCACAAGCAAACTACTGTTAGTAGAGAGAAGAAAACTACCTATGCGACTTGCACCGACATAATGGCCTTAGAAATTATTATTAATGAACGATGAGAGAGGAAACATGCCATGGAAAGTAGAGCAGACACTTTGACGTTGTAGTGATTAATGAACAACGTGGGCATCCTTGCGTCTCATTCATGCATATAGTGTCGGTTTATGATGGTTCTTACCCGCACTATATCTCTCAACATTGCTCAACTGCTAGTTTCCGTTCTAATGAAGGAATTTCTTTTGAATTTCTGTCTCAAATGGAAAATATTGGAAAAACTAGGCTGCTGATTAATTTTCATACAAGATCTTGCAGAGATTTTGAATAATGAGCCATGTAACTCCTGACTTTATCACATCCTCCTATAGCTTAAAGTAAAGATCAGATTTCTCTCAGAATATAAAAATAAAGATATTGAACTCCAATTTACTCTATTCTGTCCACTTCATAATCACCATGAATTCTTAAAGATACTTTATTGAAAAAATCTTCGCGCGAAGAGTCTAGCCTAGACTAAATGAGACATTTTTTAGAAATTATTGGTAAACACTCTAGGAAGAAATCTCTGCTCGGGTTAATTCGACAAATTGAAACGATCAGACTATCGAAAAGGCAGCTGATAGTGACAATTCTTTGAAAAGTGGCTGCATCTATTTGCCTATGCAGCTGTCGAGTTAGATGGACTGAATGCCTTCGTTATTGATGACGCAAGGCTAGTCTCGTTCGATATCGTGCACACCATCGAATAGCCCTTTGAGTTCCAATTTTTCGCCATCAGTTTGAGTGGCTTCGATGTTTTCGACTGGTTCATTCGCTTCATATGAACCTAAGCTGACAACTCGAAACCTTGCCCGATTAATTTAACCTTGAGATCAATTTATCGTAGGATAATGGGCAATGTTGTTCCCGACTTCTGTCGGACATTTTTATGGGCCATACGAGTCTGAACATCACAATTGGCATGGTTTCGAATCACACAACCTTGCGCTGAGCGCGGAGCTGAAACGCCGCACTGATAGCTCATGATTATATGCTGCTTCAATGTGCTTACTTGTGTAATAAGACGATCAGCAAATACGAGCGAGTAGTAGGTACGAGTAGCTTATTATCGAGCAATACACATTGGACTATAAAACAAATGTTTGAACTGTAACAGCATATGGGAGGCAGAGAAAGAGAGACGTGGCCAACATCCACTTCAATAGCATAATATTAGAAAATTGCCGAAAGTGTGAGGAACGAAAACTATTTACCAGTCCAACTAACTAGTATAATAAAAACGCACACGAAAAGTCGAAAAAAAACGAACGATGAGAAGAAAAATATATCCAGAATCAAATGAAGATCAACTCGATATTTGTCCTTGTACCATGAAACTGTAAAAAGACATTGGGTAACAGTGTCGCTGTGCACCATTTAAGATCCCCATAAAATTGTCATATTGATATATCTTGTGTTCAGAATATCAAGATCAGTACAGTTTTTTCATGTTGTGAGCAGATAGAACTAGCCCATGTGAAAATGTTTGCCTAAAAATTCCACTCGTTTTGACATCGAAACATTGTTTAATCCTGTTGACATTTCATTTTGAAAAGAGTTCAAAACGACCAAAACCCCCAGGTTCGTTTATTTTGTTGTGCAATGTTTTTGATGATCATCGCATTAACTGTTTCACTCTCTTGCAATCGACGAATTGAAGAAAAGAAAGAAAAAAATAAAACATAGGTGCAAGGACATGTATGCGTATGATGTAATTACATTTCTTCTTACTATTGTCTTATCAGTAGGAAAAAAGAATCATGATACTGTATTTTTCTCGGTCAAAGTCACAAAGAAAAAGTACTCTAAAGTCGATATTGTATTAGGGATTGCGTGTACGGGTATCGGCCTTCTTGTCACATACACCCATACCCAGACTCCACACCCCACACCCACACCTACACCCACACCCACACCCACACACCCACACCCCACCCACACCTACACCCACACCCACACCCTCAGCATAGATAACAATGCTATAACTATAAAAGGAAGGAAAGAGAACGAGTCCAATTTATTTTAAAGATTGACTCGTCAGTTGTAACATATCGTCGTGTTCATATCCGACATAATCAGGAACATCTTTGACGAGTTTAAATAGTACTAACTAAGAAATCCATCTTCCTGCTTATAATTTTTGAGACTTTTCTGAATCTTTCCTCCGCGCAAGATGTTTATTTAGACATTCTAGATTATTCCTAAAATGTGCTAGGACAATCGATCGTCATTCATAATCTTCTGTGTTTTACTGAACAAGATAAACGGCACTCAATCTCTAGTAATTTAAGTAGAAATAACATTGAGCATTGACACGTACTATATATGATCTAATCCTCACTGTTGTTCCATTTATAGCGAGAAAAATAGCTGTTATTCTTTTTGATCAGCTTATAATATTTTTTTCTGATTTTAAATCACTTCCTAGAAATTTTGCTCCACTTACCTTCCACACAATCGCCATAGTATACTAAGAGTGTCGAAGTAAACACAAAATTACAGTACGATTTATTCGTTAAAATAATTAGCCGAAAAAGTCACAAGTAATAAGTTTGAGATAGTTAAATACTTTTCGACAAATTTATTTCAATCTTCGTTATTTATTACAATTTAAGTGGCGTTTCTGTCTTCGAAGATGATCTTTTCAATGTTTCATAAAATTTATACAAATAAATTAATCACAGAATCAGAACTTTATAAAAGAAAAATAGAGCGTGCATGTATTTTTTTTAGTCTAATTTCATAGTGGTGCAGAAACCAAGATGGCTATAATACCGATCAGGTAGGCACGATTCTTTTCCGTACCACTGTGAAATTAGACTACAAAAATACATAGCACGTTCTATTTTTCTTCCATTTTGTTTTGTTTCCGTGATTAATTTATTTGTACAATTTTTATGAAACATTGAAAACATCATGTTCTAAGAAGAAAGAAGCGTCACTTAAATGGTAATAAATAATTAAAATTGAAATGAATTTGTCGAACAGTATTTAACTATCTCAAATTTATCGGTAATTTTCCTATCAACAAAATAGGTCAGAAATAATGCGAAAAAATTATTTGTGTTGTTAGCATTATTTTGTTATCTTTTTTTAACCATTTTCACTTAATCTGAAGTAATCATTTTAATGTATCACATGAAAAGCAGTTTCAGGTATTTTTTGTGACCGTTTTACATCATTATAATTATGTATATTTTTAAGCATTTTAATACAATTTTACCATTTTGTTTCCTGTCTGGGTAGCCACAAATGATATCTTTTCTAGCCTGTTCATGAACTTAGTCTTTAAGAATAAAAATTTACTAGTGTTCTCTTTCTAGTAAAAAAAAATTGGATTAAGCCTGATTAGTAGTGGAGTTCTATGCATTTATTAAGTTGACATGACTTTTGGGACATCCTGTATGTACATTCTTAGCTTTGTTATCAACTAGTGAATATTTGTCAAGTTAAAATCATCAATAGTAAGATATAAAAACTTCACCATAATCTGCTCTGACATAATCTCTGATAGGTATGGTTATATTTTTGTCGAATATTTGCACCTATTACTCGTCAAATTGATAATGAAACACGATGAAAAACATTTGCTTATTTTCTTAATATGTGTACATACACGTATCAGATAAAATAGTTGTGTTTAATCTCTGGAAGTTCACTGAATAAATATAATAAAACTAAAAAAAATTTCAATGAATCTTTTTTTTTTCGGAAACAACTTAAAAGAAATATCGTTCAGCGAAAACAAACTGAGCTGAGCTATATGAAAGAATTTAAGATCATAATACCCACCATCTAACGAAACACAACGATGGGTAGGAATACATTCTCTTCAAACGCGAGGAAGAAAAGATCTTACACAAAAAGAATGGCGCATATTTCATTGCAATATCAATCGAGGCATCTAGCTTGGCTTGATGAAAGGTGAATTTTTATACACCATTTGATGCGTCTCTGTGTTTCTCTACAAAAATGTATGCTTTATTTATCAAAATGAGTAGATACACTTAATGCATCAGGGTCTTTTGATAATGAGATAAGGAACGACAATGAGAATATCAATTGTCTGTAATAAACTTTTGGTACAATAAAAGTAGAAATCATAAACTGTTTTCTGCACTCATTCTCAACAACTGACAATAAACGAGCGATGATAGAAAGAAAAGTAACAAATGTCGACGCACCAGCAAAACGGGATATTCATGGTTTTTCTACATCACGAATTTCTCCAGAAACACAACCGAATATGCAAAATGGAAATGCACTAGATCCATCTAAAATCCCTTCACAGAATGAAAGTGAGTATCATTAAAAGAATGTACCGATTACAAATCTAATATATTCGGTTCCAATTCATGAATTAAATTCGCTTTGAATTGATTGATGCGTCACATTCTTTTCCATTGATAATATAGTGAACATTTTGTTTTGAGAGCAAAGAATGATGCTTTTGGATAGTTTCATTGATTTGTTTCATACATATTAACTTAGAATGGTTTATCATTCGAGAAAAATAGCTCTTTTGATAAACAACATAGTAATGGTATTTTAATTCTTCATCGTCAAGTATTTCAACTACGACTTAAGCTCTATCGCTACAATTTCATGACTTCTTTTTTTATTTTGTGATATCTCGTTGCTTGTAAACACACTTTGATTCATCATCATCTTTATATTTGAGAAGCTTGTATCACCAACATTGATATTGGCTTTAAAATTCTCAGTTTTTGATATAGGGCTCGAAGATCTTTGGTCAAGACAAATATGATGTCTAGATAAATAGGAGTTGAATTTGAAAAACAGTCAGAAGTGATTAGTGCAAATAAATGTATGATCATGGTTACGGATGTATCGACTAAACGATTTCGATATATGTCATCATATTGAAAAGTAACGGAAGTAAGCACTTTTCCCATTTTCACGCTTGACTGAAGATAAATAGCGTTCATTCTGTTAATACGCATTTCGATTGATTCAAAACCAACTGATACTAGCGAGTAAAGTTCGTTATTTTAGATGACTCATCAAGCAGGCAATAAAAAAGAGACTAAAGCACCCTTTACTTGAAAGCAGAACTTCTTTTGCAAGCACAGAAGAAAAAAAGAAGGAGAGTTATTTTACGACATAATATGTCTCAAATTTCTACACTACTAGTTCAACAGACGAATAGAATACAACTTTATTTCGATAAAAATACATTCTAGGTAAACAACGACAATCATGTAGATTGGATTGGGCTAAATCGTCATGGACAAGATGGATACAGATACCGCTACTGTTGTGGATAACATATATTCTCTCCTTGGGTAATAAACGCACTCTTGTTGATGACGATCTTAGTGATCTTTCTGTCAATGACAAGTGTTCACGCTTGTTGAACAGAGTGAATCAGTATAGTTCCAGATGGCCAGGTACATGGCATGTAGTCAAGCAAATATTTTATAAAGATTTTCTAATGAGCATATTGCTCGTGTTTCCATATAGTCTTGCCCGTATTGCACAACCATTGCTTATTCGTCAAATTGTTCTCTACATTAAAGGTCAATTGGGATTGCCTGCTTATGTTGGCTATCTATGCGCTATTACTCTTTGCATTTCTGCAATTGTAGAAGCCATTATTGATCAACAGATCTTCTTTCGGAACACTCGCGTAGGTATGCGAGTTCGCAATACATTATCATCTACCATCTATAAGCACTTGTTGACTATCAATACGGCAGCTCTTCACAAGACTACTGCTGCTCAGATGATTAATTTAGTAGGAAATGATGCTGGTAAATTTGAAGAATTAAGCATGTTCGTTCATGCTTTAGTGCTGGTACCTCTGGAAACTCTTGCTATATTTGGTCTCGTTTGGTGGAACATCGGCTTACCGACATTATTCGGCTATGCAGTACTGATTTTATTAGTACCCATACAGCTCATTTTTAGTAGGCAATTCAGCCGATACCGAAAGACCACAATGGCATGTACAGACAAGCGTGTGCAAACAATCAATGAACTTGTCAGTGGATGTCAAATTATTAAAATGTACAATTGGGAAAAAGCCATGGAGCAACGAGTTCGTGAAACACGTCGACGTGAACTTTCGAACATTTACAGAGCCAGCTGTTTGAGAGCTCTTAATACTGCTCTTTCCTTCGCAACGTTACCTTTGATTTCTCTTGCTACATTCGGTGGTAGTTGGCTATTGGGTCGAACTTTGCTTTCAGAAAATATTTTCGCGACACTGGCCTTCTTCGCCATGCTTCGAGTTTCTGTAACACTTACAATGCTGTATGCGATCGAAAAGTTTAGCGAGGCTCGTGTTTCTGCAAGAAGAATCGATCAATTTATGCAAGTTGACGTATTGTTGAATAAACGTGAAAAAGTGGAAAATGAAAACGAAGATCATGCAATCATAATGATAGATGCATCATTTTCTTGGAAAGATACTCCTTCTTTGTTTTCTCTCAATCTCCAAGTCAGAAAGGGTAACCTGGTTGGAGTGAAAGGTGCTATTGGTGCTGGCAAGTCAACCCTACTAGCCGCAATTCTTGGTGAGATCAATCTTATCAATGGAAAACTGCGACTGTATGTTGATTCTATTTCGTACGCTCCACAATCAGCATGGATATTTGCTGACACTATTCGAGCTAATATTCTTCTTAACAAACCAATGAATGAAGAACGTTACAAGCAAGTAATCAAGGCATGTTGTCTTGATATCGATCTACAGAATTTCGGTGAAGTTGGTGATTTATTGATGATTGGTGACAAAGGTGTCAATTTGAGTGGAGGACAAAAAGCTCGAATATCGCTCGCTCGTGCTTTGTACGCTGATGCTGACTTATATTTACTTGATGATCCATTTGCTGCTGTTGATCCAAAGGTGGCAAAGAAGATATTTGATCAATGCATCGGTCCTCGTAGTCTCCTTCGCGGAAAGACTCGAATATTGGTTACACATCAGACACATTTCTTAATTGAAGCAGATCAAATGATTCTCTTGACGAAGGGTCACAGCGACGAATTACATATTGAACAACGGTGTGCCATTGAGCCATCCAATGATACATCAGAAACAGATTTACCTAATGACGAGAAGACAGATTGGACACTTAATACTGCTGCAACTGATATGAATTCGATTGTAAAGAGTGAGACATCAGTTGACGGTACCATTGAGTGGACTGTTTGGCTAAAACTGTTTACTTCACCACCTTTACGTTGGTTTGGCTTTTTTCTAATGATAATTTTTATGCTTGGTAACGAAGCTCTGTACGATTTTACAAATAATTGGCTCGCTCTATGGTCTAGTAAAGATGAAAGTGAACAACGATCGTCATTTTATGCTTACGTCTATCTTGGAGTTATATTGGCTACGTTGATCGTTGCATTAATACGTGCCGGCTATACCTTCTATATCATGTTGCGTGGTTCCACCTATTTTCACAATCGAATGCTTAAAGGTATCTTATATACTTCGTTACGTTTCTTTGAAAGTAATCCAAGTGGACGAATATTGAATCGAGCAAGCAAAGATCAACAGGTGTTAGACGAATCATTACCTCTAGCTTTAATTGATACTATGCAATATTTACTAATGACTCTAGGTTCTATTACAATCATTGGTATGACCAACCCATGGGTGCTTCTAATTCTCATTCCTTTAGTTCCTACAGTTTTGTGGCTTCGTAGATTTTACGTGCGTTCGAGTCGTCAACTCAAACGACTCGAAAGTGTAACGCGTAGTCCAATTTATGCATTGTTCTCGTCGTCATTAGACGGACTCACTAGTATTCGTGCGTTTGACGTCCAAGGTGATTTTTTGAATATGTTCATGGAAAGAATCGATTCTAATTCACGAGCTTACTTCATTCTCTTTACAGCTGCACGTTGGTTCGGTTTACGACTCGATCTTATGACATCCTTACTCACTTTGGTTACTGCTATACTTGCAGTAGCGTTGCGTCACCAAATCGATCCATCAGCAGCAGCACTTAGTATCAGCTATTGTATCAGTTTAACAGGTCTGTTTCAATGGGCTATACGACAATCAGCCGAAGCTGAAAATTTCATGACCAGTGCAGAACGTATTCATGAATATGGCCAACTAGTACCAGAAAGCCATCGGAACAGTAATGAAAGCAGTGGACTCATTCAACCAACAGATGATTGGCCTTCTCGTGGCATTATTGAATTTAAAAACTACACTTTTCGCTATCGGCCAGAGCTCGATCCTGTACTCAAAAACCTTAACCTACGAATTGAGTCCAAAGAAAAGATTGGAGTTATTGGTCGGACAGGTATGATTACTTCATTTTTGGAAATATACTTGAAGAGCATTCCTAATGGGGAGACAGGAAATCGGTCGAAAATGGACAGATAATTTTCAGCCATATCAAGTTCATTAGGAATATTCCGTTCTGATTTTCTGGCGATTTCTCTGCAACTGTTGATATATCAAAATGTATACCTAAAAGTTGTGAAATTGCTGTTTGATGCAAAGCTCATCGTCTATGAAAGCTACATTTCAAAATAGAATAGTACGCGCTACAGCGCAGCCTTGATAAAAATTCAAGGAAGTAACGAATACTTTATATAGAAATTGTGTAACCTGAAAAATTTATGTGAGCCTCCTAAGAATTCTTTTCACAAGAAGACATGTCTAAGCATTGCACTGTGTATTTTTGAAAAGAGTTAAGTGATTACTCCGTTCGTCTAATTGAAACTATCAAGTTTAACAAGGTTCATTCCACGAAATCTTTCTTTTCAAATTGTGATCGTTTCACATGAAGAACGACTCATGTACTTCCTATACTTCTAACAGTACAGGAGCTGATAGTACTCAATTGTTAATATGCATACGAACAATCCTGGTCTAGTGTCTTTTACTATGTTTTAGTATCATTTTCTAGGACTAGGAAAGTGTTGTCGAGCAATAAAAAACGTTCTATTTTGGAAACATTGCATTATGGTATCATAGAATGCGTGAAAAGTGAGTAATTAGCACTAAAGCAGCAATCAAGGTTTACATAGCAGGTACATGTCACATGAGACTAATTCTATCAGTAATTAATTTCGAACGCTTAATTGAAGCGATTCGTGGGTGAGGAGCTGCATTTTAAGAAAGGAGCATTTTATGAAGAGTATTTTACTATGTGCATTGACGATTGATAATGTACTCCCAAAGGATCGTTGCGATTATTATCTTGGAGACATTCGTTAATCAGTATTTGTTTTTCGTCTAGGTGCCGGAAAGTCATCACTTCTTCAAGCTCTTTTTCGACTTGTCGATCAGTCAGCAATCAACGGAACCATTCTTATCGATGACATCGATATTGGACGTATTTCACTTGATCATCTTCGTTCTCATCTAAGTGTTATTCCACAAGTACCTATACTCTTTTGTGGTACTCTTCGATACAATATTGATCCATTCGAACAATTCTCAGATGAAGAGTGTCTTACAGCACTTGAAGCTGTTCAACTTAAACAATTGGTGTGCAACCATCCCGATGCACTTCATCTGTTGGTAGCTGAATCGGGTACTAATTTGAGTGCTGGTGAACGCCAACTGATTTGTGTAGCTCGAGCAATTCTGAAGAGAAGTCACATATTGCTGATTGATGAGGCTACAGCAAACGTTGACCATGCCACTGATAGAATGATTCAAGAAGTGATTGCTGACAAGTTTCGTGATCGCACCATATTAACGATTGCACATCGATTAAATACAGTAGTCAATAGTGACCGCATTCTTATGTTACAACAGGGAGAGGTTGCCTACTTCGATGCGCCTAGTAACATTAACCTAATTTAATACGATCGTGAAAGAATATGTAGTTTTAATAGCAAAATATCATTGGTAATTGTTTTGATCCAAAAAGTTCCTCACTCGCTATATTTATCTGTAGATGTTCATGTTGACATCATTCTTTTGTTATTTAAGATATCAAACATTTAGAATGTTAGAACTATCTTGTTTCTAAAGAAATAATGTGTAGTTATGGCATATAAACAGGAATTTGATCGTGCGTATTAGTGCCATGGATTAACAATTGTTTGATTATAATCTAGGTGGAATGTATTTACCCTGCTGCCTACGTTGAATATTGAATGAGAAATCTTCACATGAATAATGAATGTGGATAGGAAAATGAGACGACAATCGAAAAGATTGAGTTACCATTTGAGATAATTTCACATTTTTTAACCAAAACAACGTCAACAGACGGAGAGAACAAGGCTCGGATAGGCGTCTAACTAGTTTGAAGCACACTCCGAAATCCAATGTGGTGGTGCTTCTGTTTCATCATCCATGATTGAAACTAGATAAGTGCATCACAAAATTCAACATTCATTCAGAATTTTTGTTTCAATATGAGTGAGTCTTTGCTCTGATGTAAAAAATGCGCTTCAGGTACAAAATGAAATTTGGAACAATACCCTGTTCTTCGTGCTGCTTTAAATACCGTCTAAACTACGAAGAAGTATAGGACTTCTGACTCAAGAGAATTCAATTCTCAGTCGATCAAGGTGATCAATTACAGGAAGTAGGCTACTTGTTGCATTGCATCTTGATCACGACAATACACGTAAATCAAATGAAATTATTTATGTTTATGAACAAGCGAATCAGGTATTATACCTGATCGGTTTGAAACGATCAGAATAATTCGAACATATGGGATGTTTACGAGCTCGTTAATACAAAAGTGAACCTGCCTTTTCTGTCGTATTTTCTTTGAAGTGCTTGTAATATTTGTTGATATCAGTGAATATCACGAGAAAAGGAATCGATTGGCATAGTTCACACTGAACGTGCCGATTCTTGTTCGCATCATTGACGAAAGAATTGCATCAAACAAGCGTGAATAAATCGAACATTCAGTGGATATTTAAATCGGACACTTGTAATAAATTAGCATTGACCAATGAGTCATGGCTACTATACTCATCTTCTTCTTCACTCAAATCATATTTATCATTTGATGTCATTTGTGCACTTGTCATATGCATTGTCATGCTCAGTTTGGTAACATGCAAGTACTTTCAATTGAATTCTTGTTCACGAAAAATGTAGGTGTACTCACATGCACACCCAACCTTGATGTACTTGACTGGTGAGGGTATGGACAAAGAGAAGAACGGTAGCAGCATCCACATTTGCAGTCGCACTCATATCCTTATCCACTTCACCTAACCCCGCACCTGCCATAAGAACTCGGTTATGAAATGTCTTAGTAACTGTGGCACACGATCAGGCCTGCACCAAACTCTTCGACACATTTGATGTGGACCGCTTGAGTCTGTCCTATGTGTGCATGAGCTTCATGATTTCAGAGAGGAAGAGAGCGAAAATAAAATTAATCACCGTTTTGAGTATATTCGATTGAAAACCACTGAACACTATCATTCTCGAAATCGACTACATAAAGATGACCATATCGGTCGAAGAACAAAGCTGCAGGGTCGTAGAACTGATTTGCTCATTATCCTTGACCATTTCCACCTAGAATGGGTGTCTTGTTGCGCTCCTTCAGGCCAATGCATTACGTGACGATTGCAGACGTGTGCCACATAGACAGTACCAAATGTATCCAGCGAGGCTGCGACAATTATGTTAGAGCATTCCCTTCATTGTGATCTCTAGCGACGATAATTCCTTCAGTTCACCTTCGTTGCATTTCATCACACCATAATTCTAGTTGTCTGACACGTAGACAGCCTGTTGTCGATCTATAGCTAGATATGTTCGGAAACTTGTTCTGATTGAAATCATCATCACCTCCATTAACACCAGCCACGAGAGTTTCATTCTTGCTTTCTTTTGAATTTATTTTGGATCTTCTCATTTCATGTTCTTCGGTGTCAGAGATGTGAAGATATCTCTGATCATCCATGGCCAATTCCTAACATTTGATAGTGTCGAGGAAGATCTCTCCTTGAGTTGTGCCACTATGACGAGACCATCGTACGAGTCGTCGATTCTGATAATCACAAATAATAAGACTGTCTGTCTCTTTGTCGATCGGCACGTCGGCTAGTAAATTCAATTGATCTAATCAACTCTCTTCCCCATGGTCTCCAGCAACAGTCATTTGGTTCTATGTCCATTGGGACATTCTCTGGAATATTGGAAATCACGACAATGAACAAAAGAAAGAAAAGGAATCGTCATCGCTGTTGTCAAACAGATCCTTCTCGTAAGGGAAAGGTTTACAATCAATGCTATTTTGACCTTCGAAGAGAATTTCTTTGCAAAATTTGTTCTTTTTTTTATGAACACCAAAAGAAAAGACATAAGACTCTTCCTACTAGATGCATACAAAACTGATAATAAAATATCGTTTTCAAAAATGGAAACGATTATGCAAGTCTTTATGCTTTTTTTTTTCGTTCTGGGTTTCGTCTCGCAAAAACTTGACTAATTGTTGGCTTTGATCAAAGAAGATAAAGACAAGACATATTTCTTGTTGGTTTTCAGTGCTTTGAGAGGAACGAAGATTTTTCACAAAAACTTGTTATCGAACAAATGTGAGTTCTATGCAAAACTCTTGATACAAAAGCTTTTGCGAATACTTTTCAAGGACATCCACATCTCGTAGAACAAATTTTTTAAACCACTCAGTCATAGGAGAAGATTCTAACGAGTTAGAAAAATTGTAGTACTCACATGATGAGCATTTGCAAAGTTGAAGACTCGGAATCCATGTTTCACGAACTAAAAACGTGTGCCTACCTGAAAGTGAAGCATTCAAAACAACTTACTCTTTCTTGAGAGACTTCCAAGTTTTATATATACCTCGGCTAAGGAGATTCTCGGTATATATCAAACAGTACCTTATAATCTGCAAAGCGCATTTAGCATACTTATGTGAGACATACTTTTCGATTTTCAATGAATCCATTTTGAATGACCGAGGGATCCTGTGAGGATTTATGAGGCTAATTTCCGGAAGACAACAGTAAGTTATTTGACTTGGATCTCCAAAGACTGAACCGATAGAGGATTTTAAAAGAATGTCATGCTTTTCTTGATATCATGTCCGTTAGATACTAATAAAAACTTCAGAAGACATTAGCACAATCTCAGGCGGATGCTGATACAATGCTACGCGAATCCTAAGAAAATCTGAGACAGATCCTAGGAGAATCTGAACAGAAATCTGGAATAGTGTGAAATGAATTCTAAAAGAATTGGAACAGAAACAGAAGGCTACCTAGAGAGAAATTTGAGAGAATCGTAAGAAGATCCCAATAAAAGTTGGCATGGGTGTGGTGTGGTGTGGGTTTCATTCTTCTCTGCTTGCAGACCCATACTCAAGAAGAAAATAATTGAGTTTTGACGAAATATTTGGTCGACAAAAATTTGTCGCCAAAATCATTTTCAACTAAAGTGTCGTTCGATGAAAAACATAGGATTCCCATGGCAACACTATGATGTTACTCGAACTATCGATATACTAAATTAAAATCAGGAAATGGGAGACAAAACAAGAATCAAACTGTGAGACTTAAAAACAATGTTCAACGTTAAATGAATAGGATAATGATAGATATTACAGAGATGGACAGAGGAGCTAAAAAGTCGCCCCGCCCCGTCTTATCAAAGAGTTTTAAAGGCTAATTTTTCGACAAATTTTCGGTAGTCCATGTTAAATGCAAACCGTCTCCAATGTTGATGCATTTTGCTATTTGGTTCGTTTCTAACTTGATTAAAATAGCTGTCATGAGTATCATTTGTACGACAGGAAAATTTTTTGGTGAATGTCAAAGTACATGGGAGGATATTTCTACCAGACCAGGATAGGAAAAGTTGGATTTTACCATGCTGGTTGGTACCGAGGCTATCACAATAGCTCAAACTTATTATTTTAGGTTTGATTCATTTTTAAGTTTGTTTCTAATTGCATGCTCTACTGTATAATGTTTAAGATCATTATACATTCACTCCTCAGCATGGCATCGTTCATCATCGCTTTATGAAAAAACAACTACGATGATTTACGAAGACGAACAAATTGCTAACTATGAATCCTCTAAAGGAGAACGTTCTTTTTCGCATTCAGATTCGGTCTTGAACACAGTTATTTGCAGTTTCTCAATAAAAGGAAATAGAAGAAAATCGAATGAGAAATTTTTAGAGTTGACTGTGATAATCTCCATCCAGTGAAGTAAATAACTGAAAATTTGAATCGCAGCATACATCCGAAAAAAAAATTAATATTTAGAAACGCTGGAACTCGACANACCCCCACACCTTACCCTCACCCACACCCACACCTTACCCTCCCCCACACCCACACCTTACACTCACCCACACCCACACCCACACCCACACCCAAAAATCCTTATGACTACATCTGAAGAAAATGCAGCTTATAACACGAAGTTTCATTTCTACTCGCGTATTATCCCACTAAAGTATTTTTAGGGCAATATAGCTATGATTCAAACCATCGTCTCAAACTACCCTAGAAGTAGGAGATGATGAAGAATAACCTGCCTCTCAATTGCTTTGCAATATAGGATACTATATGAAGATAGTTTAGAAGCTCCGATGTTTTTGATACAACTATTACTAACTATAAATCCGGAGAGAAAGTTGGCCTGTCTCAAAGTTCCTTCCGCTTAATCACTTAAACTCGCCGCGCAAGTTGACTAACCAGATAGTAGTCACAAGGGCTTTTGCGTATGTCAGTCACATAGTCAGAGGGGCGTCACATATCCAGAAAATCAAGGATGCTGAAGAAGTGTAGGAAGATGCGAGAGATGCAAAAGCATCTACTAATAGACGATTACATTATAAATGACCTCACATGGGTTCATCTTTTCTCCCACACCCAGACCAAAGAGATGTAGCTGTATGTGTTTCCGTATGTGTTTCCGTATGTGTTTGCGTTTCCATCCTCACCCACACTCGTGAGATTTGGCTGTGTGCCTGTGAGTGCTCGTGTTTCATCCATTGTCATCGCTGTAGACATGTTTAGAGATGCCGAGTCTTCTGGGAAGATGTGTTTGGAGATGCAGTATCTCCCACTTGGGTCCTTGGTCAAAATTGAAACAAAATTTTTCGGGAGATGCTGGGAGATGCCGCATCCTTCTGTGAAGAAGTATGGAGATGCGAGGCTTCTGTAGAGACGCTACATCTCTAAGTGCATCTCTACAGGAGATTGGGTATCTCTCGACGAGACTCGATATCTAAAGTAGATGCGGTATCTCCTACATCTCTCTGCACTTCTTCGGCATCCCCGATTTCCTGAATATCTAACACTGCTGCGTAGTCAGTGAGTCACCGAATGGCGAACTACCATATAGAAGCTACCTCTTCAAAACGCGAATTTCTGTCAGCTCTTGATCTATCAATGTAATTTCTAGGAAAATAAGGCTTGATTTCGGATTGCTCCTACTGAAAACCAATAATTGACTACGACAGAACATCGAACAGTCGCTTCTCCAGTTGATAAATGTGATTTTGATTCTCCACCAAACAGGTCGTGGGCAAGCCAATCAAAAATATCCACTTTTCAAGCTATCTTCTCGGAATTGAGAATGACTTTATTTCACCGTTTAACAACGTGAAGCATAGAAATATGCTTTTGTTCATATCTATATGGAATAAATAGCTAAATATAGAGAAGATACTTGACATAAATGACATTATATTTAAAGACCAGTAGTTGAGTGAGTTGATGTAGCAAAAGTGAAACAGAAACTCATACTAAATACCCAAACCCAAACGGTTTGGGTTTGATGCATGCCTAAATATGACGCTTCTTGAAGATGTTAATCTCCCGATATTACTTTTTGTTGAGCAAAACGTGACCGTGACAACGAAAATGATCGTTGAAGCAAAACAACTCACATGGATAATCAATGGTGTTATCATTCATGCTTTTCAATTTCCCATTGAGTCCATACATATGTTTCGAGACATCGACGGAAGTAAGTGTATCGATCTGTCTTATCTATATTGTTCTCTTTCGTCTTCAGATCATATGGCACTCAATTGCAACGGTGCATTTTTCTTCAATCTTCGTTATTTCGAACAAGTCTTCGCCGATGATCTCAAAGCCTATCTTCAAACACTTACATCGTCGAATACCATTCTACCCACAATTGTCAATTTCTATTTTATCGTCACATGTCATGAACTAACGCACAATATTTACTCGGGACATGATTTGAACTTTATCAATTATCTACAGAAGGTTGCCGTTAAGTTTATGATGCAAAAGGAACTATTTCTTGCACAATTCTCGTTTAATAACTATCCGTCAGATACTTTTGACAGATTTTGATTTAAACTTGTTTTTTGTTTTTCAAAACATTGTTCCACAAGACAAGATTTAACTCTATTATAACCGTTGGAAAAAAGCTTTCGTGCTACACAATAGAATCCGCTTGTATGGTTAAATATATCACACTGACATTCAGAGAGCTCGTCCGGACAAATATACGAGTTTCAATATGATACATGTCATCTAGAAATGATCATCAAAGTCAATAGTCAATCTTATTTTGTTGGGCTATATAGAAAATTAAGGGTATAAGCCTTCTTTTGGCTTACGCCCACATCCACACACACATCCATACCCATACCCACCCACGCCCTCATAATTATGAGTAAAGTTTTTGAAAGATAATACAGGCTGGTATTGACTTTTACTAGCACAAACAGCTGTGCATGAGGCGAGCTCGAATTCCGAACCCTAGGATATTCGATATCACTTTTTGCCTACGCACAGCAACATAGTATTAAAGACAGAAAGTCACCAGCTGCTGCAGGTAGGCAAGAAGTGAACGTTTTAATCATGAGGTCAGTTGATGGAAAAAAATGTCAAGTGTATGGAGCTAAGAGCAGAATGGCCGCTACTTCAAAAAAATAAAGCGATGAGTAATATTTTGATCTTCTCAAGTGTGATGAAGGAAACATCCTACTCCAATAGCATGACACGTTTTTCACTAATATGTCATTGTTATGACCCATATTGGCTTGATAAAAGATGGATATTTTACATTTTTGCTTGATGTGCCTCGATTTTCTATACAAAATGGTATACTTTATTGTTTGAAATAAGCAAAGTCACTAAATTCACCAAGGTGTTCTGGCCGTTAGATAAGGAACGGCTATGATTATTCAGAATTAAATGACAATAAAACAAGCAATTGCCTGTAATAAAGTTTTTCACAATAAAAGAAGATATCATAAATTGATTTTTACACTCACTTCACTCTCAACAATTGACAGTAAGCAAGCGATGGTAGGAAGACAAGTAACGCATGTCGTCGCAGCAGCCGAACGGCGTATTCATAATTTTTCTGCATCACGAATTTCTCCAGAAACACGAGTGGACTTGCAGAATACAGAGTCCTTAGATCCATCTAAAACATCTTCGCCAATTGAAAGTAAGTATGATTAAAAGAATGTACTGATGACGAATTTAACGTGTTCGCTTCCAATTCATCAACCAGATTTGCTTGGGATTCATTGTAATATCTGGCATTTTTTTCATTGATAATATACTGAAAATTTTGTGTTGAGGCAAAGAATGATGGTTTTGGATAGTTTCATCAACTTGCTTTATATATAGTAACTTAGAGCTGTTTGCCATTCGAGAACAATAGCTCGTTTAATAAGCAACATAGCAGAGGCATTTGAACTCTTTATCGTCAAATATTTCATTTACGACTCAAATTTTTGCACTAGAATTTCATGACTTCGTATTTTATTTTGTGATATTTCGTTTCTTATAAACACTCTTTGATTCATCGTCATCTTTACATTTGAGGAGCTTATATGACTAACATTGATATTGACTTTGAGATTTTCAGTTACCGACATAGGATTCGAAGATCTTCAGTCAAGTAATATATGACATCTAGAGAAATAGGAATTAGATTTGTAAAATAGACAGAAGCGAGGAATGAGAATGAATATATGATAATGGTTACGAATGCATCAATCAAACGATTTCGACTTATGTCGTCACATTAGAAAATAGCGAAAGTCGGCATTTTCCCCATTTCTGCGCTTGACTAAAGACAAATAATGTTCACTCTGTTAATATGCATTTCAGTTAATTCAGAGCAGACGGACACTTACGAGAAAAGTTCATCATTCTATAGCATTCATGAAGTTGTCAATAAAATAGAGACTTAAACATAATTTACTTGAAATTAGAACTTCTGTTACAGGTGCAGAAGAAAAAAAGAAGATAAACTATTTTACGACAAAATAGGTATAAAACTTCTACACAGCTATATAGTTCAACAGAAGAATAGAATACGATATCATTTTTGTAAAAATACATTCTAGGTAAACAGCGACAATCATGTCGATTGGATTGGGCTAAATCATCATGGACACGATGGATACAGATACCACTACTATCTTGGGTAACGCCTATTCTCTTCTTGGGTAATAAACGCACGCTTGTTGAAGACGATCTTAACGATCTTTCTGTGAACGACCAATGCTCACTCCTGTTGAATAGAGTGAACCAGTACAGTTATAAATGGCAAGGTACATGGCATGTATTCATGCGAACATTTTATAAAGATTTTCTAATGAGTATATTGTTTGTTTTTCCATTTACTATGGCTCGTATTGCACAGCCATTGCTTATTCGTCAAATTGTTCTGTACATTAAAGATCCATCAAAAGTACCTTCTTATGCTGGTTATCTATATGCTATTACTCTTTGCATTTCTGCAAACGTACAAGCCATTTTTCATCCGCAGATCTTCTTTCGAAATACTCGCGTAGGCATGCGCGTTCGCAATACATTATCATCTACTATCTATAAGCACTTGTTGGTCATCAATACAGCAGCTCTTCACAAGACAACTGCTGCACAGACAATTAATTTAGTAGCAAATGATGCCGGTAAATTTCAAGAATTAAGCATCTTCGCGCATGCTGCAGTGCACATAATTCTGGAAGCTCTTGCAACGTTTGGTCTCGTTTGGTGGAACATCGGTTTACCGACATTATTTGGCTATACAGTACTGATTTTATTAGTGCCTATACAGCTCATTTTCAGTAGACAATTCAGTCGATACCGAACGGCCACAATGACATGTACAGACAAGCGCGTGCAAACGGTCAATGAAATTGTCAGCGGATGTCAAATTATCAAAATGTACAATTGGGAAAAAGCAATGGAACAACGAGTACGTAAAACACGCCGACGTGAACTTTCGCACATTTTCAAATCTAGCTGCTTGAGAGCTCTTAATACTGCTCTCGCCTTTGCAGCGTTACCTTTGGTTTCTCTGGCTACATTTGGTGGCAGTTGGCTAATGGGTCAAACTTTGCTTCCAGAAAATATTTTCGCCACACTAGCCTTCTTCGCTATGGTTCGAATTCCACTAACAATTTTGATGCCGATCACGATCGAAAAGTTTAGCGAAGCTCGTGTTTCTGCAAGAAGGATCGATCAGTTTATGCAACTCGACACGTTGTTGAATAAACGTGAAAAAGTGGAAAACGAAAACGGGGATCATGCAATCATAATGGAAAATGCATCATTTTCCTGGAAAGATACATCTTCTTTGTTTTCTCTCAATCTCAAAATCAGAAGCGGTAAATTGGTTGGAGTGAAAGGTGCTATCGGTGCTGGCAAGTCAACCCTATTAGCTGCCATTCTCGGTGAAATCAATCTTGTTAGTGGTAAACTACGACTATATGTTGATTCTATTTCGTACGCTCCACAATCGTCATGGATATTTGCTGACACTATTCGAGCTAATATTCTTCTTGGCAAACCAATGGATGAACAACGCTACAAGAATGTCATCAAAGCATGTTGCCTTGATATCGATCTACAAAATTTCGGTAAAGTAGGGGATTTATTGATGATTGGTGATAAAGGTATCAATTTGAGTGGAGGACAAAAAGCTCGAATATCGCTTGCTCGCGCTCTTTATGCTGATGCTGACTTATATTTACTCGACGACCCACTTGCAGCTGTTGATCCAAATGTAGCAAAGAAAATTTTTGATCAATGCATTGGTCCTCGTAGTCTTCTTAGTGGAAAGACTCGAATATTGGTTACACATCAGACACATTTCTTAGTTGAAACAGATCAAATGATTCTTATGACGAATGGTCACATCGACGAATTACATATTGAACAACGATCTACAATTGAGTCATTGAATGATGCATCAGAAACAGATACATCTAACGACAAAGAAACAGATTGGACACCTAAAACTGCTACAACTGATATGAATTCGATTATAAAGAGTGAGACATCAATTGATGGAACAATTAACTGGAGTGTTTGGCTACAACTGTTTACTTCACCACCTTTACGTTGGTTTGGCTTTTTCCTTATGATAATTTTTATGCTGGGTAATGAAGCTCTGTACGATTTTACAAATAGTTGGCTCGCTCTGTGGTCTGGTAAAAATGAAATCGAACAACGATCATCATTTTATGCTTACGTCTATCTTGGAGTTACATTGGCTACATTCATCGTTGCATTAATACGCGCCGGCTATATCTTCTATATCATGTTGCGTGGTTCGACCTATTTTCACAATCGAATGCTCAAAGGTATCTTGTATACTTCATTACGTTTCTTTGAAAGTAATCCAAGTGGACGAATATTGAATCGAGCAAGCAAAGATCAACAAGTGTTAGATGAATCGTTACCTGAGGCTTTAATTGAGACTATGCAATATCTACTAATGACACTCGGTTCTGTCGCAATCATTGGAATGACCAACCCATGGGTGCTTTTAATTCTCATTCCTTTAGTTCCCACAATTTTGTGGTTCCGTAGATTTTACATGCGTTCGAGTCGTCAACTCAAACGACTCGAGAGTGTAACGCGTAGTCCCATTTATGCATTGTTCTCGTCCTCATTAGATGGACTCACTAGTATTCGTGCGTTTCGTGCTCAAGGTGATTTTTTAAATATGTTCATGGACAGAATCGATATCAATTCACGAGCTTACTTCCTTCTGTTTGCCAGCGAACGTTGGTTCGGTCTACGACTCGATTTTATGGTATCCTTACTTACTTTGGTTACTGCTATTCTTGCAGTAGCGTTGCGCCATCAAATCGATCCATCGACAGCAGCACTCAGTGTCAGTTATAGTATCACTTTAACAGGTCTGTTTCAATGGGCTATGCGACAATCAACCGAAGCTGAAAATTTCATGACCAGTGCAGAACGTATTCAAGAATATGGTCAACTAGTGCCAGAAAGTCATCGGAATAGTAATGAAAACAGTGTACACATTCAAACAGTAGATGATTGGCCTTCTCGTGGTATTATTGAATTTAAAGACTACACTTTTCGCTATCGACCAGAACTCAATCCTGTACTGAAAAATCTTAATCTACGAATTGAATCCAAGGAAAAGATTGGAGTTATTGGTCGAACAGGTATGATTACTTCACTTTGGGAAATATATGTACAGAGCATTCCCAATAAGGAGACAGAAAATCTTTCGGAAATAGATACTTATAGACAAAAGAAAGATACTGCTACTGATGCTTCCTCCTATTATCGAAAACCCATGGTTAAAGCTAATTCTGTTATGTTTACATTTCTCTATTTATATCGAACTTCTTGAGGCCTGCTTTTCTGTTTCCAACATGTGGCTATACCTATGAAAGATATGTGATCGAATGAGACCATAGTGGGCGATTTCCGAAATATTTATGACGTATCAAGCGCATTAGGTATAATCCGTTCTGATTTCCAGTGGCTTGCTCAGCCACTAATGATATTTTGAAATGTATACCTAAAAGTTGTGAAATTATTCTTTGATGCAAAGGAGCGTGGAGTCAAGATAAGATAGACAGATTCACAGAGATAAATATAAAAAGATTCATGAATTGTAGCACNTTTTCTCCTTGCAATTTAGTGATAAAAACACAGTGAATATACCTTTTCACTTTTTGAAGTACACATAACACTCGGATTTAAATCCGAGGTTTTCGCATTTATTTTTTCAAAATTTTTGTATTTTTCCCCATTGTATAGATCTTGGAATGTTTGTTTTTATGCTGGTAAATAGTAATTTTTTTGTTTCCTTTCTCTCGCTGATATATATCTATATCGGTCATCGATTAACTGACACAACTATTACCAATGTATGAGTATATGTGTCTATTCTCTAGCAGACGCACGTATGTATAATATAGAAAAAAAAAGAGAATACCGTGTTATAATAGTCATTCTTCAATCATTTACAATTCTTTACGTCACGAAAAAAGTAAAACTTCTATCGTTTTTTCCAATAAAGCTACATATACAACATATTATGGATGGTCATCTCATTACGAATTCTCATCTGCTACCATTATCTTTCGATGATGACAACGTCGATCAAAAGTCTGATTCAGACAGCATGTCAGTTGATTCTGATATTGAAGTTAATAATACAAATTATATCAATGATAATTTTATTCGACTCAATCTCGAACATGACAATAATTCTAGTGAAGATGAAATTGAAAGTTCAACTACTACAGCAAATAATATTATAATACCAATCACCGACGTTCAATCATTTTCTACCAATGGCAATAACATCAATCCTTCTACTCAAGTTTCATCTTCAAATAAAGATGCTACAACCATCTCAGTGCATCAAAAACGACGACAATCGAGTGTAAAAGAGAAATTAAAAATCATTTCTGAAATGAATAAAGGCGTGTCACTTCATGCACTTGAATTACGATACAAATGTACACGAAAAATGATTCTTGATTGGAAAAATAACGAAAATAAATTCATCAAATTGGCAAAAGATCAAGGTGGAAAAGGAAAAAAACGTAAACGTTTAGATGGAGCTGGTGCTAAGTTAAGCGATATTGCTTTGGATGATCATCTGATCAAATGGTATAGATCGAAACGTAGCTTGAATCAAACTGATATAAACGTAAGTAAAGAAAAAGTGACATTCAAAGGAATGGTTAGAGAAGGTTACAGAATTTATAGTGAACTTGAAACCAACGAACCATCAAATAAATGGTTTACAAGATTTTTAAAACGACATCGTTTATCGTTACAAAAACCCGTTCGAAAGCAAAAGATTTCTCTTTCAGAGGCCCATATTTCTATTAACAAATGTCATTCTTATCTACGACAATGTAGTCAACGGGGCCCAAAAAGAGGTTCTATGGATTGCTTTGTGGAATCTGATATCTGTAATATGGATGAATCACCATTGAGTCTCTGGGGAGATCAATCGAGACGTTCTATAAATGACAGTAACACAAGAAATGAAATCGAAGGACGTCTTGAAAATAAGCGTTTTGCTACTATTATTTTATGTGTATTTCCAGAAGGAAATCATCGAGTAGAACCTGTGCTATTGTTTTGAGGCACAGGAAAAGTTTTTTCTTCAGAAGAAAAACATTATTCACCGAATGTAAAAGTTTTTTTTACTCCAAAAGCATTCATTAATACACCAACTTTGGAAAAATACATGACTTGGTGGTTGAAAAAAGTAAATGATGGTAATCGTAAATTGTTTATTACAGACAGTTGTACTAGCCNCAGAAAGAGCATTATTCAAATAAATGTTCGATTACAAAAAAGATTCATATTACAAAACAATTTTTAAAATAAATGAATAAACCGCTGTCTATTTTCGCTAACCTTTTCATTAAAAAACATTGTTCTTCATTTTCGTTAATAGGCGCCTATAATAAGAAATAAACAAAGTACCTGAAATGAGACGCTCCCGACAAGGACATAGAAAATCAGATTTATCATCTAATTCACCCTTGAGACAATAACCATTAGATAAACACAATGAACATTGATCTATTGAACGATTATATTGAAAACACTCAGCACGATAATGATTAACTTCACAAATACACAAATAATTCCAATCACGAAAACAAGTCAAACTTGTGTTAGTATTTCGTTTAGCTTGACAAATAACATGATAGAAGAAAACAGACGTTGTAGAATTAAATGTGGAACTCTCAGCATATTCTACAAAAATAAATTCATTCTTTTAACATGTTGATGATCGATGAAAAAATTTGGAAATAACAATACAAGTAAAATGGTTAATTATTTTCAGTTTGAGTTAAAATAACTTGCAGAAAAGGATTAAAACAATTTTGACAAACTTTCATCAGCTGAGAATGTGTACAAGTTTCACTTCGCTCAACATGATGTCACTACTAAAGAATCTTAGCTTACCTGTTTTTTTAGTTGTCTGAACTAAATGCCTTAATGTTCGAACGAACGGACAATAGTTTTCTAATGTTAGATCAAATCTAATATGAATTTCTTTTTGATCAGGATGAAAATATAACAAATAATATTTTGGCTCCTGGTGATGATAATTTGGTCCATAAACTTTCAAAACAGCAGTTGTTGGCGCATATGTAGCAAGTTTATGACTATAGATTAGTTTTACACCTAAAGGCAAACCAATATAAACTTGTTGATGACGAACAATAAAATCCAATGTCTCGACTTTATAATCGCTATATAAAACTGTTGTAGCAACAACATCAGTTGTTTGTAATACAGTGCCTGACGACAAAGCAAATGTAATATTCACTATTCCTTTCGATAATTGACATTGATTTCCTTGAAATAAACTCGTACAAATACAAATATACTCATTTATATCAGTCATATTGTATGTCACAATACAACTTCCTCCATTTAAGCATGGATTTTTTTTACAATTTTCATTTTTAAAATAACATCTATTACCAAATGTTGACACTGGACACAAACACAATGGATGTTGTTGATTTCCTGTTAAAATGCCGCGATATTTTGGTTTACAAAGTGATTTTGGTGCACAATAGTGACTACATACTTCATCGTAATGTTCACAGTAAATACCATAATAACCACTTTTACAAAAGCAAAAGTACGATGAATGATTTGAGTTTAAAACTTCTTGACAGAGTCCATTTTTACTACATGAATTATTTAAACAAGGATCATTAATAAATGAGGAGACTTGTGATGGAAAACGTAAGATTTTTGATAAACGAAATACTGGAAGATTATCGAAATAGATTTGATATTTCCAAATTCCAATGATTTGAATTTTTTCATTTAAATCTAAATTAAATGCTTCAAATCTAACACTGTACAACTGAGTATCACTTCGATTTGTCTTTTTCATATGAAGAAATTCTTTTAATCGAGGATACAAAAAATAAATTCCTTGTTTAATATAATTTTCATTAATTTGTGTTTGTGGATCAATATGAAATTCATAATAATCAATAATTTGATCTTCAAATAAAAATGTTGTCAAGACTTTGATCACATTTATTTCACTGATCAATAGACGAGAATTATGCAAATCAAGATGTGTGGCAACTGTGATTCGATCACTATAAAATTCACATTGGAATCCATAGTAACTTGATGGACAAAAACACACTGTATGACCTGTATAATATTTAATTGCAATACCACGATTACAAATAAATGGAAGATAATCTCTTTCAAATTTTATTATATCATTTGAAAGTAAATCATGAACACGTTCATAAACTGATTTAACTTGAGAATAATGTCTTTCAAATACTCTTGTAATATTATCATCTGATTTCAAGTTCATTGTAAAGTCCAATAGATTATTTCTTTCATTGTCAATGAATAATAAATCTAAATCTGTGCTGTTGTAAAGAGAAGAATGATTCGTTTGCAATATTTCGGTTATTGCCGGATAATTCTGCAGTCTTAATGGTAAGAGATGCACCCTCTTATACAATCTGTACTTTATTGGTGATAGATGTTGTGGTATACATCGATACTCATCCTCACCGTGAAGACATTCGATTTTACCATTGCATCTAGCAGCTTTCATACAAACACCATTTAAACACATGACATCTTTTAAACCATCGCAGTTGTCAATTTTACCGTCCTTAAACACCTTTCTCCGGTAAAAACATACTGTATCATAAGCAAGATTGACACCTGGTGTTCATGGATTGTGATCATTGCACATATCAGTATATCGTATACAAAAACTATCATTGAATTGAAAATGAAAACCCAACATACCATGACTTGTACATTGTAATCGATTTCTTTCATCAAGAGCAGTCAAGCAGTCTGTTTTTCCATCTCCAATTTGTGTTAAATTGATGCATGGATGATTAAGTTTAATATTTAATGGATCATCAATACCAGTTCGAAAACATGGATATTCAAATGAAATATTACAAATATCAAAAAATGGAGTATTATCTAAACGATATTGTTGTTGACATTGTTCTTTTAGTTTGGTTAAATTTATCAATTTGGAATTATGTTCACTGAGATGATTCATAATAAAAAGACGTTGCTCATCTGATCCATCACTACAATCCCATTCACCTATGAAAAAAGAGAAGAACAAAAAATAAATCCAACAATCGAAGCAATCAACCAAATAAACTAACCATCACAAACCCAACTTTGAGAGATACATTGTCCGGATAAACATTGATATTGATCACTCAAACAGATCCATTTTTCACATAACTCTGTTGATTCATCAAATGCTGACTGTGTGTCGAAAAATGAATTACAATATGATCGAAATGAAATTATTGTTGGTGAATCATAGTTGAGAATAGAATTATTAACACTGCTGATTTTGTTTGTATTATTCTCTGATGAAGTTTTAATATACTTTCTAGCAAAAGCACATCCTGCCTCAGTCTTTTTCCAACAGCCTATAGTTTTTGATACAACACTGTCAGTTTGGCTATCGAATTCATCTCGTCCGTTGGAACAATCATTTCCCCAAGTTCCCAATGCACCGACTAATAAACATGTTAGTTCAGACGATGAACATTGGAAACGATGACGTTGAATTTCTGGACATGAGTTATTGATAGACTGCACTTCGTCATTTTTAACACAATCAATGATTCCATCTCTTACTCGATACTTTATATACATCTTGAATAACAGAGAAATAAAACTTGATAGGGATTATTGTTAAATGTTTTAGAATTATTCCAACAATTCTCATCATAATGCGGAGCTGTATGACTTCGATTGTGTACAATTCCATATACCATATCACACATACGATATTCGGATAGTCGATAGGAATAGAACAAAAATGTTTCGTCTGTTGACCACCACCAACCGCCAATCGTAGTCATCTGGTAACCAATACATTTCACTCGTCCATTGTATAGAACTCTGTCTGGTATCTTGTTTGTCCAATCTCGATCACGTTCATAGATCATATTAATATACGGAGCAAGGAGTGAACCTAATCCTGGATAAAAAAGATACAAATATTCACATGAATCAATACCTACTGAACGGCACGCAACGGCATTTTTGCATGTACAGTCTTGGTCAAGACCATTACTCAATGCACATTTCATAGCGAATGTGCATTTATTCCAACTAGCTGTTGAGTCTAAGCCCGACGTTTGATAGGCAATTGAATAAGGTAAACAATATCCTTTATCAATGGTCCACCATGATTTTGAATCTCGTATAACTGCTTCACACATGTAGTTAATATCTCTCATGTTTTGATAAAATACTAATCTAGCAAATCGAACACCTGTGTGTCGATCAGTTGAATCAGCAACACACTGACCTATGAAAGATTATTGATGAACTACTGAGTTCATATTAAATGAAAGTAAAAGTTTACCATCACCACATGACCATTGATTGTAAGGACAGAAATGTTCATCACAAATGAATGAAGGTGAATTAAAACAGCCGATACCTGACTCAATAATAGTGTCCGACTCATCTGTCCAATCCATACAATCAAAATCCCCATCTAACCAATATTCATCTGGAATACACATTCCATTTTCACATCGATATTCATCATTTTTACATTCGTTAAATTCTAAAGTTTCACAATAATCTTCATCTAAACCATCCATACATTGTTGTTTACCTATAAAATACAATCAAAAAGATCAAATTACAACGATCATCGACATTGTCATTTTTATCATCACAAATATGTCTCCAATCCAAACACATCAATCCAGAATCACATGTCCATGTTATATAACATGGTCGATTATCATGAAGTTGACTACCAACACGAATCGTGCTACTGCTGATAAAGAAATTGCCAAGTGGTTTAAACTGTTTTGCAATTGCGTCAGAGAAAGAAGTGATGTCACCATAAAATTCATATTCACAAAATTTCCCAAATGTAGATGAAGTTGTACAGTTACATATATAATCATCTTTCATATTAGATGATTTGTTGAATAGATATTTCGAATAACGATCAGTTTGTTCTACACTTGAACTCCATTGCAAAACATTTAATACCGATACATTAAGGCGTGATAATTTTTCAAATGACCATAATTGACCACCATTATGACAAAATTCATTGAAATCACGTTGTAATGGTTTACTTTCGTTTAATTGACGACAGTATTTTACCCCTTGATTATTATGATCATATTGTGGTTGTTTATAATAAATACAATCGTAGTATTGTACTGACGGTAAATTTTCCGTATGATAAAGTAGTACATAAGAGTTGGAAAATGTTGACAAATAACATAAATAAATCAAAAGATTAATCAATGTACGATGAACTGTCATTGTAATAGATCGTTTGAATGTTTATTTCTATTAATGTCTATTTCTCACAGACAAACTAACTTGTGTACTTTTCGACTTAAGACAAACTATTGATAATACTAACAAATCTTCATGAGAGTTTTTCTAATCCACTGAACAAAACAAAAAGTTGTACTTTATTTTGACTAGACGTTCTGCTATCTTTTTTACAATCTCAACTGAAAGCGAAATAGCATAAAGCTTGTGCTATTTATCATAATGATGATGTAAATAGGAAATTCTAGGGAGAAAAAAACTCGTATTAAATTTCCATTTTTCAAATGATAATGTATCATGTGTTGTTGTTAAAACATGTTTTATTTCTCAAAGCAAAAAAAATTGTTATAGCAAAAAAGAACTAGATCACGACAGTATTTTTATTTGTTCACATTATCAAACTATTACCTTTTTTTTTTTTATTTTATATCTATTAGGATATTTCCGGAGTTTCAACTACATCGAACAAAGTTGATCTTCGATTCTACTGAACTTTAAATCTTTTGTTGAGCTCTTAACCCTAATCATTTTGATGGACGGGATAATCTTTTTATGAAGGGTGTGAGTCTTCTCTTCACTCTTGATCACACTCACACTCATATCCACACTCCAAAAGTAAGAAGACTGAATTTGGCATTGTTGTAGAGCATAGGGTCGATATTATCTTACTTCAGCACAGATTTTATTCTTATACAGGCTTAATGTGGTTAGTACTTGTATTGAAGAGTATTACTTGTTTTTTTCGAGAGCTTTGGCAAGATGTTTTTCTTCTTGATCACCAATTTGATTCTTATCGAAGTCGAGTTTTGCTGGTGTGGCGTGTGAGAATAAAAAAGTTGAAATGATGAAAGGATTCAAGAAGGAATATTACAATAGGACTTATAATCAGTGAATATTACTTCAATTGGAAAATTTTTGATATAGTTCATGGACATCAGAATTCTTTGTTTTTGAGAAACAAAACACTGGAAAATGTCAGCACGTGTATACAATTTCGTGGTGCGTATAGTGGCTTGTAACGTAAGTTCTGAGAATTTAGAATATTTCTGCTAAAATAACTTCATTTTTTTTCTGATATTCCATCATGTCATGCATTGAATTATATAATACCAAGGAAAAGATTAATATCAAGTTTGTTGACTGGAGAGAATATAAATAAAAAAAGACAGTGTTTACTGGTTGTAAATACAATGGAGGAACAAAAAATTCATTTTCGTCGTTGTACGCTGTACGAGTTTGATCGATGGTGAACGGCAGTGACAGCAACAAGGAATATTTCGGCTGCATACGGCAAGGAAGCCACCGACGATTCAATGTGCTATCGTTGGAGACTTGACTCCATGGTAGTCAATGTCTAACAACCCGCGTGAATAGGTCGCGCAGCTCAATTATTATTCTATGACAGTGAATCATCATCTTTCACGCTTTAGACAACGTCCATAGGTACGGAAACTGGATTTCACGGCAACTGTCCATAAACAACTTGGCTTAATGAGTATTGATTTGTGGTTCGTTGTTATCCTGACAGAACCATGATCCATTTTTGAAATAAATTATTGATGAAGATGAAAAATGGGTTTGTTACGTCAACTTTCGATCTAGAAAGCGGTGGCTCGATTCTAGTTGGAAAGCATGACCCGACGCAAAAGCAGATTTACACTCAAAAAAGATAATGTTCTACACTTGGTTGGATATGAAGGATGTCAACTATTTCGAGCTCTTAGATACCAATCCAACGATTACCGCCGACGTTTACTCTCAACAGTTGCAGTGCTTACATAAGACTCTACTTCAAAAGCGATTGGCCTTCGCAAATCGGAACAATGTCGTTCTGCTGCATGACAATGCAAGACTATATGTTGCAAAGTTGACTTGAAATAAAATTAGACAACTAGGATGGGAAGTTCTTGAGTATGTACCGTACTCCCTAAATCTTGCATCATCAAATTATCATTTGTGGTCATTTCTTCGAAACGATTTGCACGATCAACAATACGAAAACTTTCATGAGATTCAATTCGACGTCCGCTTCTTTTTCTAATGACAACCGACTAGTTTCTAAAAATATTGGATTGAACAATTGTCAGCAAGATGGACGAAGGTTGTCGAAACTAATGGTGATTATGCTGTTGGTTGATAATGCATACCTTTGGCGTAAAATAAATTTTTGATTGAACAGAAAAATATTCTCAAAACTTATATTACAACCCAATATAAAGCAGCGTGAATTGATAAATATCGACTTTTTAAAATACTTTTTATATTAGATTTATCTTCGATCATAAGGATCAATGAGCAACATTCAATAGTCAGTGAAACGAATAAATATCTGGTAAGATTTTCTTTTGTTTTATTCATTGGCTATTTAATAGATAGAAGAAAGTAGAATTCAAGACATAAGTCGTCAAAACAAAAATATTTCATTTAGAATTGACATTCTAATGTGGCTATTATTTGCTTATACGTAATTCTTAATTAATTTTGAATTTTTCGATTTTAGTTACTGATATGTTTCGTTTTTAAGTCAAAAAAGAAGAAGCAAAAAAACTATTCTTGTCATGATACGAAAGACAAATACAATGAAAAATTTAGAAAATAAATTAGGCAATGATAAGCAATCAATGTAATGCCAATGACTTAGTTACATTTCAAGTACGATAATGTTATCATTTTTGTTCTATTTATATGCATTTATTTATTTTTATGATTTACTTCATGTTCTTGGAGTCTGATGATGAAAAATGTTTGATCTTTGCATCATAAATGAAGGTTTTTTAAATTTAGTGTTGGCACGTAAGCTACTTTTTCTAGAAAAAGACGGCACCAATAAAATTCAAACAGATTAGGACGAAATAAAAGATAATATAAGCATTTTTTCTGTGAAAAAAAAATTTTAATGTTTTAAAAAATATAATGATTTTTTTGTTGAGGGATAATGATAGAGAGAAAGCTCAGCTTCGTCCAAGAATCTTTGAGTTCCCTCCAAAAATCTTTGAGCTTCTTCGGAAACTATGTATTATAGGAGAATAAAATTTCTACTTTTTAACTTCGAATGGTATTTGAGTATGCCCTTCGAATTTTTTCTTGTCTTCGCCACTATTAATGTGATGTATGAAAAGTTTTTTTTTTTTTTTGTTAAATAAATCTTTTTTCTATGTGATGAGAAAATTCTGCCCCTGTAGAAGAAAAGTATATCATCAACTAAAAATATTTCATATATATAAAATAAAGTTTTGCAAGCTAACGATCAATAGTGATAATTGCTCAAAAAAACTGAATTCTTCGCTCGATCTTGCTGAGTATACCTTTCTCCTATATCAATTAAAGGCAGCGTTCATTTTAACTTGAAAATAACAAACAGATGAAATAGATAATCTCATTCACTCGAGTGACTACAGTTTTATGTCTGTTACAATACGTGTTAACAAACAATTAAGATTATGCATTGTTCGAGTTATATACATTCCTTTTAGTTTCTTATTGTTTTTCTCGTCGTCTGTATCTATATTGAGACGTATAGTCTGCACTATGTTTGAAGTATATATATTCAAAACCGATACGTAAAGATAATTATATTCATCATTTACAATGTTCAATCAAGCAAAACAAAAAAAGTTACAATTTTGACACAAAAGTAATGTTGTATTCAAGATATTAGCAAGGAAAGTACTCTGTCAACCATGAATTTAGATGAGAAGGCCAAGGAAAAAATTGATTTTCCCGTTCAAATCTTTTTTTGTTTGACGTTTTTCCAGTCATGATAAAACATGAGACGATTACAAAACGTCTAAGTTACATATAATCAATCAAAAGAGCAGTTAGGATACTATATAGTTTTTCTTAACAAACTATTTATTCCTCATGGAGCACATGTCAACCAAACAGCATTTTCACAGAGATTTATGTATCTAACTCTGAGTAGACTTGTATAGACTTGTTAAAACTTAGAAAGCATTAAAGAAATTTAATAGAATTATTCTAATTCTGTGTGTATATTGATAAAGATATTTCAAAATAAATTTTTCAAAGATATTAATAGTCTACGAATGAATTTATAAATATTTCAAAACAAGATCTAAATAAAAAAATAATATTGTAGTTTGGATTATTTATTTTGTTAATACCATGTTTGTTTATCATGCATGAGTTTTGTAATTTAAATCATTCTAATAAAGATAAAATCTTATTATAGAATTTCGTTGAAGATAGAATGAACAAGTTTATTCTATTTTGTAATTATAAAGAAAAAATATATAGAAATAATAGAGAACTTAAGAACGATCTCTACAAATGTAAATAAAATGTTATAATTAATGAATTCAATAGAAGTATGTACCATAGAAAAAAACAACAACAAAGAGTTCTTCTTCATAATTCATTAATGAAACTAAAAGAAAAGCTTTAAAAAATTGAAGAACAACGAATATCCAGTCATTTTTTTCTTGTTCTGAGCTACTTCTATTGATAATAAAATAAATATTTTTCAAAATTTCAACGTATCTTCATCATGTTGTTCAATGATTATTGCAGGACCAACATATTCGCTCCACCAAACATTTATTTCATTAAAGAAATAAACAACAAACAAATTGAAGATAATCAAAATGATGAAACACATTTGAAGGATAATTGGTGAAAAATAATGCCTTTTACTTGTTATTTTATTCAATGACAAATTCGATTCTCGATTCATTTTAACCTGAAATAAAACATTGAAAAATTTTATTTTATAATTTTCTAAAAATTTTTCTTCATAAAATAAAGAATTATTACTGACATGTGCTCCATGAGGAATAAATAGTTTGTTAA
>CAJNSZ010000010.1:2345080-2382463 GCA_905329745.1 Rotaria sp. Silwood2
ACCAACACCCACACACCCACACCCAATATATCCCCACACCTAAACAGACTGTCCGCGCGTCACGCCACCACCCACACGCACACCCCCACCCACACCCCCACCCACACCCACACCCTCACCCACACCCACACCCACACCCACACCCACACCCACACCCACACCCTCACCCACACCCACACCCACCCGTATGAACATGGAGATAAAAGAAAAGCATTACATTTCAAGAGTTCCAAATGAAAATTGTAAATTTTTTTTTGTTTGTTCTTTCATTTTCTTTCTCATTTGTTCATATATGATTAAGAGTTTTGTGTGGAACGGCATTGGATGAAACTTCTTGAAAATATTCTCTAAGCTGAACTAGTTTGCAACTTTCTTTTTCTTGAAACTCGATAAGAGAATCGGTTTTGTTTTTTATTAAAACTAAAGTTTTTCAAGTATGTTATTTATTTCAAGATTTTTTTAAAAATATTAAAATGTCGATTGATTGATGCAGAAGATGATTTAAGAAAAAAAGTCGTCAAAAGAAATTATTGACTTGAAAAATAGTACTTTTAACGAAAAAAACGGAACAATTCTCTCATAGAATCATCCTGAAATAGGTTGTCACTTGTCTTGTCTTATGCGAGGCTCTGATATGTTGACATATGGTACTTCTCATTCATTTTTCTCTCTTTATATTAATTTTTCTATGGTTATAATTTGCTATATACATTTATCTAAACCATTGCTGATACAAACGAAGTTCGATTGCCTCTTGAAAAAAGGAGTCATTAGCATTTATTTATAATATGCCTCTATCATTATATAGATAAATATTTAACTAAAAATGGGATTGTCAAATAACTATAGGCATATATAATAATTTAAAAATCACTACGTTTTCAAATGCATGTCAATGTTTTCTTTGGAAGGACAATAGGAATCACCGGAAGCCGATTCGAATAAACCATTAGTCTCTCTAGGACGCATTGCACGTAAGGTGCACCCGATTCAAGCAGACTCTTGCTCAATCGATCTAACCAATTTAGATTATACTTATAAAGGAGGTAGACCTAACAGGTTTAGGAAGAAACTAAGAATTTTAACTCAAACGGATGACGTGTTCTGAAGGTATTGGTGTCGCGAGCAAGAGTGAATAGATCTCATTTGGAGCACTTCGTATTGCAATACTTTCCAATAAATTTTCATATTCTCGAAAGTAACTAGAGATATAGCCGAGCTTTGTTTACCACAAATACTATCGATAATGGGCTACATTTCTATGATAATAAAAGTATCTTATCACTGGATGATTTTTGCTCAGTATTATATAGCATCTTCAGAGAAAATCCTCACGTAGATACGGTAAGTTCGTCGTATCTGCGCAATAGAATCAACAGAGAGTAGTCTTGCTTGAAAGAGCGCATCTAAATGAATTAAGGATGTGGGTATTGTATATGTGTACATTTTCGATTCATACTCACATCAACACCCACACATCTTATTCAAACTATTCTTGGCTAGGTCATTAGAAACAGTGCTGTTGGATCATAAAGAATGATAATCATTGCAGTTTCTCACTACATCTTTGAATTTATATATTGTTTTAGACCAAACATTTTTCTTAAAGATTCAGCATTCGACTTTTTACAAAACCATATACAAATAGATGACATATGGATAAAAGGAACAGGATTTATTTCATTACTATTAGAAGCAGGCAATGTCAACGAATTTCAAACACAAAATAGCTCTTACTATTCAAGTAATTTAAACCCATTTTGTAATTGAGTCAGAGAAAGAAATGCTATCACCATAAAACTCATATTCACAATATTGTCCAAATATAAATGGATTTGTGCCGTTACATATATAATCATCTTCCATATGAGATGATTTATTGAATAAATATTTCAAACAACGATCGATCATAATTAACCACGTGTATGACAAAATTCATTGAAAGCATAAAGATTGTACTATTTCTCATAATGATGATGTAGATATGAAATTCTAGATTTCAATGATAATGTCTCATGTGGTATTGTTAGAACGTGTTTTATTTATCAAAGAAAAAAAATTGTTATAGAAAAACAAACTAGGGTGTGGTGATGGATGTGCATCTTCTCTTCAGTCTTGATCCCACCTAAACGCTCAGCTTTCCAAGCTCAACATCAATAATGATAATTGCTCAAAACGATTGGATTGTGCGCTCGATCTTGCTGAGTATACTCTCTTCTATATCAACTAAAGTCAATGTTCAGTTTAGCTTGAAAATAACAGATAAATGAAGCAAGTGACTAGAGTTTTATGTCTCTTACAATCCACATTAACAAATAGTAAAACAAAGCAAGGCAACGACTCTGTCAACAATGAATTTAGATGAGAAAACGAAGAAGACCATTGATTCTTTCTTCCAAATCTCGTTTGACCTATATCTATAGGCATAATAAAATATTAGATCATTGCAAAACATCTAAATTACAACCTATGAAAAGAGCAAGATATAAAAACAGACGACTTTTTTTTCTTTTTAATAAACTATTTATCTATCATGGAATAATTGTCAAAGAAGCAGCATTTTCACAGCGATTTATGAATTCTATTCTGTGTATACTTGGTAAACTTACAAAGCATAGTTTCAAAAGATATTATTGTCCCATGACACGTAATTCGTTAATATTCTAAAACAATTTCAAATGTGAAAAATAATATATCGTAGAATATACAAGTTTATTCTATTGATATTTACAAAAGAAAAAATATAAACAAAGAATAGAGCTCAATAATGATCTCTCGAAGTGTAATAAAATATAATAATTAATAGAAGTATGTACCATAAAAAAAAACAACACAGAGCTCTTCTTCATAATTCATTAAGAAGACTGAAAGAAATACTTCAAAATATTGAAGAACAACGAATAATAAAGTTGTTTTTTCTTGTTTTGACCTACTTCTATTCAAAATAAAATAAGTATTTTCAAAAGTTCAACAAATCTTCGTCATGTTGTTCAACAATTCCCACAGGAACAACATAATCACTCCACCAAATATTTATATCATTGAAGAAATAAACAACAAATAAACTGAAGATAACCAAAATAATAAGACAGATTTGAAGAATGATTGGTGAAAAATGATTTCTATTGCTAGTTATTTTATTCCATGACACATTCGATCTTCTATCCGTTTTAACCTGAAATTAACCATTGAAAAATTCTCTTCTATAATTTTCTAAAACTTGTCTACTAAAAAAAAAGAATTTTTACTCACATATTTTCTTTTCGATGTACTGCTTATACACGGCCGAGATAATGACTGAAGTTGTACATCAGTAGCTCGCATCTTTTCTAACATTCGTTCATATCGTTCCATGGTTTCATCATGTTCTTTCTGATGTTGATATACTATATCAGGCAAATGAGATTTTAAAATACTCTTCTCTTCTTCATTGTTGTAAGGTTGTAATGATACTGGTGTTACAGATGTGAGAGAATATTCACTAGTAGAAGGGGTATGATATGAATCAACTGGTAATGGAGAAGAAGAAGAAGATTGAGATGTTCGCGGTATCTGATGATAAACAAGAACAGGCATGTTTGAAGGAGAATTTTGTTGACAAGATTTCATTAATGAAAGAGACGGACGTGTTGATAATGAAGAATTTGTTTTTTTGGAAGATTTTTCCATTCTAAATGAAAACTAAATTAAAGCAAAAATGAAAATAAATATTTGCCTTTTATTTGCTGCTATGGTTGTATCATCTTTTTCTCGATCGATATATACTCTTACAGGAGACCATGAAATATGTTGTTTCCTATTTAATTGTCGTTTTAATGTTCGAGCATGTTGATTTGTAAAAGTATTTGAACGAGAAGTTTTATTTGATTGTTGTGCAAGATGATTGGGTGAAAGTGATCTTGAGCGTTGTTTATTCATGTTCATGGGAATATTAACTTGTTCTCGATAGGGTTTCATATAATATTGAGATCGAAATGGACGATGATAACTATTTGTTGTCATGTAATACGGTCTGTTCGGATCAAATATATTAAAAGTTTGATCAAAAAGAGAACGAGAATAAAAAGGATATGATGAAGCATATTGTTTAGATGTTACTTCAGCAAGATGTAAAACTTGATTAAAATCAAGACGATTGGAAGATGTTTTTGGCTTTGTTGAAGATGATAGAGAAGTTGAACGAGATATCGATAATTGATCTTTTTTCGGTATTGATCTTTCTTCTTTTTTTCTTTGAGATTTTTTTAAAATAGATTTTTTAGATGAAGAATATGTTAAGTGATTAGGAGTAGCATGTTTATCATCAATATCCCTATGAGTTAATTCTCTTTCCTTCTACAATAACAAACTTCAATAAAAAACTTTCTATTTGTATTATATATGACTTACAATTAGTTGAGGAGAATATTCATTCTCCACACTATCTGATTCATTTAGTTTTTGTTGTTGAATATCTTGAATTGTATCATATTTCTTTGAAATAACTTGTAATTTATTTTGATAAAAATGTTTAGTTAGTTCATCTTCACTTGCAATAACATTGAAACAAGGTTCCATTTTAACAAGAGTTGTTTGTTTTATTGGTAAAAGTTGATCATTATCAAATGAATATGTAAATTTGACACGTACTTGACTATGATCAGGAGTCAAGTTTTGTGTGTTATGAGAAAAAATTGTATCAATACTGGAATTATTCATTGTATATGCTCTTATCTGATTGTAAACTTGTATTAAGAGAAATATTATCTAACATGATTACTTCAATATATTATTTTTATTCGAAAAATGTTTCAGTATAGTAAAATGAAAATAACTTTGACTATATTTTCATTGTCATACGTTATATGTCGTACTTTAGATATAATAGAAGGCATCGAACGAAAATGTTTCGACGAATACAACAAACAGCTGTTGCATTTCTCTCGTTTCTCTTTCGATTAATTGCTTGTGGATATTTTTGAATAGACCTTTTATGTTACGTTCTATTTGATACATGATCAGAGACCTTCGATGCCACATCTGCTGATATACCATTTTCATTAAATGTGAGGTTTTTTTCAATATATATATATGTTGATTTACAATAACATTTTTATGAATATAAAAGAAAAACAACTTAAAAAGAAATATGGATCAAGTGCATAACAAAGTCATAACAAGAAAATAATGATTTAATAATTCTTCTTGACATTTAACTAGTGTTCTAGGAAAAATCTTCAAAGACAACTTTTTTTTAATTTAATTTATTAGCTGTTTTTTAAACATTAATGAAAATGTATTGACATAATAAAGACTTGCTCGGATATACCTTTTTTTGGTCATTTTAGACTTTGTAATAAAATCATATGAAACAAAAATTTCTCATCTTCAGTTCATGTATCAGTTCACATAAATCATAGAAAATATCAGCGTTCATAGTTTGAAAGTATCTCGATGACTCTTTAAAAAATTACCGGAGACCTGCTCAACTGATAGTGATAGCGAAAATAAGTATGCAACTGAAAGAAAAAAATATATTTTAGCTTTTATCAAACGACAATTTGAACATTTATCTATTTTATTATTAAAAAAAAAATTCAATATTTCTTTTGTATATATTTTATTTGATGAGGGTGTGGGTGTGTGGGTGTGGGTGAGTTTGGGTGTGGGGTGTGAACACTCTTTTCATCAATATCCACACCCACACCCACACCCTCAAAATTGGAATGAACGCTGTTGTAAAAATCATTAAGGTTCTATCTTCTGTATAGGCGTATGCGTCCAAATTTGTTCTACATTATAGGAAAAACTCAACCCCGGTCGTTGAACATTCATCGTTTTTAGAAAAAGTTGCAACATGGCTTCGGTCATTACCCGATTCTCCTTCGATTCCCCACTTTGAGATGGAAGATAAAAAATAAGAACAAAAAGAAAGACATCGAGATTTTCATTCACGTGCGTGGATTTTTTCATTCAAGTGCGTGGATTAGGAACTACTCCATGACCCTAAGACAAGAATGTTTCTGGAAATTCTTGAAGTAGTTGTATATCTTCCATCTCAAAGTGGGGAATCGAAGGAGAATCGGGTAATGACCGAAGCCATGTTGCAACTTTTTCTAAAAACGGTAAACGTTCAACGAATCTCTTGGATCTTCTGATCCACTTAATGGGAAACTCGCCCTGTAGCCAAGCCTTCCGAAATTCGTTTAAGTTAGCNGTTAGTTAGATTTTCTGCTTCCATTTGCAGTAGTTGATTGAAATCAGCTTGATTGTGGTAATTATCGTGGCTTTGCGTCATACTATTGCCCGTTTTGCCCGTAAGGTATACTGCGGGAGAATAACAATAGGACGTGTAAATAATAAACAGTAATACAGAGAGGAACGATTATGCAAAGTACGTCTTACCTGTACGAACGAAGCATGAGGAATGAAAAGAATAATTTGATATATTTAATTAAAGAAAATTCGAAAATCGCAATTTTAAAGTACTTCAAAATTGTTTGTTCAACCAAACTGAAATGATTAGAGTAGATGTGAGTGAAGGTTTTTTCATCACCAAACACGTACACGCATACATTTTTAAAGGAGAGTTTTTTTGTATTCGAGTTCGTACTGAAAACAGTTTTTACTATAAAATTTTGTAGAATTTCTTATTTAATAATGAATTTTAAGCAGAGTATCACGTAATCCTAATGACTTTCGATATCATGAGATTTTGAATAAGGTAAAATCGAAAGTCATATTTTTAACTGACTATTCTATCTTTGTATTATTTTTCTGAAAGTCTCATCTCACTATGAAACAGAGCATTTACTTCTCGAAAATTTTAAATAAGTTTAAAAGAATTTTTAATTTATATTGAATAATTCGAACTTTTGAAATTCGATTTCTATTAGTTTCAATGCTATTTTCGATATTCTGATCTACTTATTTGATCATATTGAGGCACTAGTCTCTCTATTTATTATCCAAAAATAGTAAAAAGTAATTTAAGATTGAGAAATGTATTAATTGAAATAAACAGATGTTCAATGTGAAGTGATATATTTTGAGCGAGAGAACAATTGTATGAGAATTGTAGAAATTCTTTCGTATTGAAATATTCGAAAAGATTGAAAGTCAATTTACTCGAAAACATTCAAATATGGAGTAACAATCCTTATGGTATACATTCAGATGTCATAATGATATTTAAATAAGAGAAATGTTTATTTTATTGTGTACGAAAGTTATCTTGAATAATTTTACGGGCAAATGACTTACGTTTTCTTCCATGTTGTCAAAATCAAAAGTGAAATATATACATATAGAATTCGTAAAAATGTTTTTATAATAAGATAATCTTATTATTTTAAATAGCATCAATAAAAAAGTTCATACTAAATTAAAGCGCATCACAAAATGGATTCATCAATATTAAATATCAAGATTTATGAGAATTTTTCAGATGTTGAGTTCAAAAAATTTCAATTACTTTACAAATTTACACCTTATAAGCATGGAAAAATTTCATTCATGAGACACTTCAAACTTGATTTGATTGAAAATAATGCATATTACAAAGAAAACTAGGTCGAATTCATCCAATTGGATCTTATTGAACCTATAAGCTATCAAACAATATGCAACGGCCAGCATCGGATTGTCAGAAATCATCAACATACTTTAATTTTCGACGATTTTTTACTTTTAGAATTGATCAAATTTTGTCGATGGAATCCTGTCATATCCGACAGTATGATTTTGTCGAACCCAATGATATAAAGAGTATGGATGGATATAGATGTGAATATGGGTCTTCTCTTTACCTAGATCCTAGTGGCTAGCTATATGAATTGACGCAGCTAGCAAATAAAACGTTTGAAAATTTGATTGGTATGTTTTCAACATTTGATAAGTTTAACACTCTTTGTTTTATTAAATCAACTTTTCAACGTCTATATTACTATTATTTTCTAGTTCGTTCGGCTGCTGTACAACGGATGCATAATGCACACATGTCAAATGCATCATAATATTCCTCGCTTTCGGTTTTTTTTGTTTATGTACATTGGATAAAATGATGATAAGAGAACAAAGAAATATCTTGCGTCTCACTTAACCAACATATACACAATATATCTCAAGCATGACGAAGAGGAGAATATAACAACATACATGTGAGTACTACCCGTAATTTGCCTTATTGGGATTACAGACACGAATACGAATAAATTAGAAGTTAAGAATACTGTTTGTTTCAATGAAGGAATTAACATAGAACAACGAAAAAAATCGAATAAAAACAACTCGTCAAATTTTCCAAGCCTCCTTATCTTCAATGTGTGATGAAAAGATTTCATAGATGAATACTCATTATAACAGGAGTTATGTGGTGCCGTGCATATGTTAAATTAATACTTCTTTCAAGACGTTTATTTACATTACAATCAGCTTTCTCCTTAGGATCTATATGACTTCTAAGTGACAATCTGACTGTATCAATCTAACTATTATAGTATATTCTTAAACAAGTTTTCGTTTAAAAACAAACAGTGGCATCTATGACAATGAAAACAAGTTGACACTTTTATGACTAAGCAACAATTATGATTCAAAACTGGAATTCAATTAATGTAAATATGATTATTATAGTCATAATCAATAAATCTGATAGGCTTTTTATGAATTTTCTCTTGTCCGCCACTAATTATAGTGAAATATTGAAGATGTTCCTGATTCTGACGAATCAGCGAATAGCCCGTGTTCTATCGTAGAAAAACTGTCTTCCGTTCTCACACAAGCACTAGCAAATATATGATATTCAATTAAGCAACGGACTGAAGAAAATCCTATTGAAATCATATGATATCCTTGAATTCAACATGACTTCTGGTTGGAATAGTTGGTTTCAATGGAAATGCTCGTCAACAAGTTGTTCAAATATATGTATCGTACTGGTTAGTACTATAGTGTAAGGATGGAAGACAGTTTTCAATGAAAAATAACGACTACTCATTAATTCGTCGAAATCAGAGACATCAGCGACGTTTTATTATAAATAGTAGTGAACAACAGAAAATTCATAAAAAATCAAACAGATTTACTCATTATGACATTCATGACTTATCATTATCAATACACCAGAATAATCATATGTATATTTATTGAATTCTAGATTTGAGTCGCATTCATCTTCATAGATAGGACTATTATTTTTTAAAGTAAAATTTGCTTAAGAACATAAAATAGCTAGGAAATGAATTGCGACCATAATAGATAGATCGATATAATAAGAACATTTGTTGGAAATCTTACACATTCTAAGGTAACAACTCGTTGTAATGGAAATCGGTTTGAAATTACGTAGTTCCATGCAGTAACTTTACAGTCGCCTTCAGCAATTCACATACGAGTAAAAATAGATCAAAGCATGACATTTTCAGAAAACGCGAGTTCCAATAGAAGTATAGAGGTACAAAAAATGATGCAACTATAAACAGATCGATAAGAGTTAGGTTTACTAATACAAAGAATCTTGAAAGTGCGAGAAGACACAAATAAAAATCTGCAAATTCTTTTGAGACCTGAGTCCGATTGTGGCCAAGTCGGAGTCCGGATCCATGAATTCGTAGACCCATAGATTTATCGATGCGAGTCTTCTTAGATATCAGACAAGAAAGAAATGAAGTGATGAAATTGAAAAAGACATTTTCGATGACATTTCTCTGAGATGAAGCTCTCTGTGAAATCACCTTGAAACGAAAATATAAAACACAATCAATACTGTGTCATCATAAACAAGATTCATTATCAATTCTATCATAGTCAGTCACAGAATTATACAAAGAGTATGTTGAAATATTCATATCTGTATGTATGTGTGTGTGCGTGTGTGTATGGAGAGTACTTTAAAGAAATGTTCCTCTTTGGCTATATACTTCAACATAGCCAATTAATAATCATGTATTAAAAAAATACGATTAACAATACCATTTTATCGAATAGGTTTGATTATGGCCAATAAGAGTCCTGTACTTCAAGAGCATCGAGCTTCGACAAATGGTGAATCATTGAATGTCGTAAAACAAGAAAGTCAGCCTGATGACCAACGACCACCTCCATTTTGGTCAATATCGGGTCTTCGTACTCGTTGGGCTGATGCGCAGTTTCGCAAAATGCTGTGGAATATCTTTCTACTAGCATGGTCATGGAGTCTCGGTGAAGGTGTATTTTTCATTCAAATAAGCACAACTACGCTGGCCGCCACAAGCTTTGCGAATTGGTACTTAGCGACGATTCCAATTGGTTCTATGCTTTTGGTAGGCACTGTATGGTCTGTATTTTTGCCGCGCGCCGTGGCACGATATGGGTATCGGCCACCACTTTACTTAGGAGCCTTAATGGGAATGACAGGGGCAGGAATTTGCATTTTGGGCACATGGTATAGACTTTACTGGCTATTGTTAATAGGAGCTGCGGTTCTAGGTGGACAAGTGCCATGTACGCTATACTATCGTCTCGTAGCATTGCAGTTTTCGACACCAGAATTTGCACCAAAAGCAATTGCAATGGTCATTGCCGGCGGTTGCCTTTCTTCTATTATCGGGTAAGTTGATAAATAATGCAACAACAACCGATCAAAGTATTTGCTGTATTGCGAAAGACAAGAAACAAAAAGCATAAGGATATCGAATCTAGATTGGAGTCTCACTCTATTATTATCATTCTGCGTTTCATTAGCCCATACGATGAGGACATAAATGATATTTGTATTCTAAGTATGTGCTTACAATTTCTAAATATGTAATTATAATAGTAGTCTACTGTGTATTAATGCCTTGCTTAAGTCTTGATCAGAAGTTGAATATCATTTGTTGAATTTCTTTCATTGAACGAAACGTAAGCATTATGAGAAATAGACCATCCGTAAAAAAGCATGGCAAAAGGAAAAGTTTTCTAGTCAAAAAGCTATTCGAAATATTTTTAACATTTGCATTTTTTCAGAATGTTTCAAGCTCATCACAAGTGTCTTTTAAAATAATGATCATTGTAGCATTTACTTTAATTTTCTTCCTAGTTACGCTTACTAAAAAATAGCGAATAAATCACTCTTATTTTTCACCTTTCTAGACCGGAGATCGCCAAATATACTGTCAATGCATTACCAAAACCTTTCAGTGGCGCTTATTTAACAACATTGTGTGAGTGTACGCTACTCTTATTCACTTTGACAATGATTCAATTTACTGAGATACAGAATGTTGACTACAGGCCAGTTCCGACTTCTTTAGCACAAACTGCAAGTAGTATTAGTAACTGTGGTCGTTCAATATATGTCATAGCGACTCAACGAACATTTCTCGTTGCCGCTCTCGGCGGATTTGTATCGTGGTCAGCAATGGCTATTCAAATGTCAGCGACACCATTGGCGATGACTGCTGCTGGATACAGTTTCACTCAAGTGACAACAGCAGTTGAGTGTCATCTTTTGGGCATGTTTGTACCGTCATTTATCAGTGGAAGTCTGTGTAGTTGGTTTGGAAGTCGAGTGATTATGCTAACTGGAATGATTATTCAATTAACAGGAACTTTGCTGTTTCAACGAGGCTTTGAAGTTTCCCATTTTAATTTGGGTCTTCTTATAATTGGTGTCGGATGGAATTTAGGCTATGTAGGAGCGTCAGCACTGTTGACACAAGCCCATAGACCAGAAGAGAAAACAAAAACACATTCATTGTACGAAGCCATAGTTATGTTCAGCATATCGATTTCATTCTTTTCATCAGCATTTGTAGAGCAATTTTTTGGGTGGATGTTTCTAACGGGTAGGTTAATAAGTACCTATCTCGTTGCAGTTACGTTGATTTTAGCGGTCGATACAGCATATGTATTTTATAAAACGGGAAATTTACGAGCAGAACTACCAATTGCCGATGCTGCTATAGAAGTGCCTGCGTGAATAACACGAACTATTGCTCACTTTCATTATTTATAAAATAAATATATTTAGTAAGAAAAGGTTTTACATGTATTTTTATAATCTTCAGTTCTCAATACATCAAAGAACAGCGATCTCTTTGTAACTGCGTTACACAAACATGTTTTTCAAACAGAATTGAACAACAGATTCTTTTTAGAACGTTTGATTTCGAGTTTGCTGGCATAAAATGAATAATTTCTAAGTTTTCAATATGCACATGAATGATTTATCTGAAAGTCAAATACAAAGTTCGTCTGTATTTTCTAGCAAAATCGAATTCATGTCTTGATAGTGGTACAGGGTACATAAATTTATTTTTTTTAGCCACGGAGGTAACTCTGTTATTTCAAATAGCATTAGTTACAATTTTTTGAATTTATTGTTTGAAATATAAATACTTGTTATATTGGAATTGTAACACGAAAACACTGGTCAAATTAAGATTCATTTTTATCTTTAATAATCCGATGTAAGTCTTTTTACACTGACAATGACAAATATGCCTATGGGCATTTGTCTTTAGGTGATTTTTCGATATCTTTCATCGTCATCTATATCTTCAATATTTTTCGCTGAAACTCTATAATTCCAATTCGTAATTTGGTCTAAGAATTGTCCAAATATTAAATTCATTTCATAGTGCACGACGAAACAAACCTTTTGTCAAATTCAATCTCTTAATTTTATCACAGAACTGAAATCGTTCACAAATATGAATTTATGTTTTCAGAGTTCTTTAAATAACATGAAAAAATTAAAATCAGTCTCTAAAATGATAATTATCGATCATTCTATGAACAGCATATTTTTTTGCCTTTCCACAACTTTTTTCAACATAACATAAGAGCTTTTCCTTTGTTTGATACTTTAACTATGAAACAAATTTCTACTTTCTACTAATCATTAAAGTTTACAATCGCATTGTTAATAATCAGCAAAACAAACTATGACTGTTTCGTGATGAGAAAACTCATACACACACACATACATTGTTTTGGTGAAGAAATGCCTATCGCCAAAATTCTGATTTACGTTAAAAATCAGAAGACATATTCTCCATCTAGAAAAGTTTCATTATTGGTGAGGAAATTTTTGAAAATTAGCTATTGTAAGCACATTTTGAATATTTTAGTGCTATAAATTTGAATTTATTCGATAATTGATACAGAATTTGCAATTCAACTATTCATTAACCCGTTCAGTTGCATTTCATTGTTGAAAAAAACTAAAGAAATATCGAACTGGGATCCAAGAACATTATTTTCTAAGAAATTTAACTGTTTTCTCATTCTGTTCTTAAAGGTCGTATTTTACAGTTATGACGTCAAACTGTTCATATTAAATCTTTGTCTTCAGTTGAGTTCTGTATGTTCATTAGCTTATTTTACAAGCAGATAAATAAGACTTGCGGAACTATCAAATTTTGATGATGGTAAGATTGAGAATAATATAAACAGTCACTGTGACCGATCATTCACCTATTCTTATCTTCATTCGGAACACTCGTTATAACCTATTTCATGATCATATCAACAATTTTCGCTATCTGACAAGTGATACATATATTTTCATTGTCAACGAATTATAAAACGTAGACTGTAAAGGATGATTCGAGTAGTACTGGATAGTCTCTACAAGATTAGCTATATAAAGCAGAGGAAAAATGCACAAAACATCTGCTACTTCTGAAATACATGTTGTTTTGCACTTGTATCAGAAAAACATAGTACACTATGTATACTTTGATGAAGAGATTAACATTTTGATTTCAGGCTCTTAAAAGTTGTATATATTATTACACTTAAGATAATGTTTGGATGATAGTAGATTTTAACCTATTATGTCTGATTATATCGTTCGTTAAATATAGCTTTTCTTTTTCCATCCGATCTCTGTTTACATACATAGTTTTTGTTTCTTTTTATATTCTGGAAAAACCTAATTTCTGTGTCATTTTTGGATGAAAACAAAGTGTAAACACAATTTTGTGTCGGTTTTCATTGGAAATGCTAGTAGTAACGTATTGATTAACTGCATGTTTTCCTCTCAGTAAAGCTAATTGTCAATTTTGTTTCTGTACCAATGTCTAATGTAAATGATAATGAGGAAAGAAGAAGTCATCAAAAATGATTTGAAGCATTTCTTGTCCTTCTACAGTTCAAATCACGACATCAGTAAGTTGTTTGAGTAACAATTTTTCTTTTTTCTGGTAACGTTTATTTCTGTTCTGATAGTTACAGTCTAAAAAAAATTACGGATTCCACGTTCGCCATAGTCATCTCCAATCAAAATGACAAGTTCTATTACCACAACTTCACAATTTTTGACATGATATAGAACAGAAAATAAGTCATATGGTAAGTATGTTCGCATCTGAATGTTTATTCTCCTTCTTTTTATGCGATAACCCCCCCCCCCCCCCCCCCATACATAATAGAAGCCCCTTTCATTTTCAAAAAATGTTAAGAATTTTTTGAAAAATTTGATGAGTTTTTCATAGTACAATTTAAGAAATTGCAAGATTTTACGGCAAAAATGTGTTAAACTCTTATTTATCGGTATCAAAATCTCGAAATATCTTCTGAAATCTTTCAAACAACCCATAAAAACCCGGAAAACCCTTTAGCATTTTTGAAAAGTTTTTCTACTTAGAATCTTTGAAAAATCATGAGACCTAATAGAAACCCCCTCCAAAAACTTTGAACGTTCGTCAGTTTAGAAGCTCCTGGGAGCTTCTATTATGGGAGGGGGTTTATTTGACATTTTCTGTTTGCTTATTCTTTTTGTTTAGATGAAACATTTCCATATCCATTGTGATTAGATCAAGACTATATATATCGAATTGAATTAAAACTGGATGACTTTAGACATTATTGTCAATCTTAACATATTGATGTTTCATGGTTCGATCGATATTATGGATAATTTCATTTAGGATTGTTTGAGAAAATGCTTGAATATGGGTATAAATCAAGAATGTTTTGATAATTTGAGCAGTAACAGACAAATTCCTATAGAAAATGAATCTTCTGAACACTAAACATATGATTATATTGAAATACAAGTTTAAAAATGAATCTATTTTCCAAATTTCGAATCATCATCCCATTATCAATGATCTCAAATAGATTTTCTTACATTTTATACATTATCATTGAAATTTGTTAATCCTAATTTGAATACTTATCTCAGTTGAACTAATTTTAAACGACAGAGGCTTAAGAATTTGAATATGATAGACTTATTAACATTCACCCAAATGAGAAACGATCAAAATATCTGCTGTATCACAGCACAAATATTGAGTCGAGTAAGAAAGTTTATCTGTATGGCGTCAATTTATATGTATATCATCGTCTTGAATTCGATTTCGGTCCTGAAATTTACGCAATGCATAATTTTGATGGTAAGTTTTTGAAGTTTTTAAATGTATACGATTAAGTCATTGTGATTTTTTAGATGTTCTGTACATTGCAGTTGGCAAAGAAGCACGTAATAAAACATTTGATGATGTTATTTATTTTAACTTCATGAAATCGATTTATATACATTTAATATTCAAGATTTAACTGAAACGACAGAACTATTTTTTGTTCCTCTTAAATAGACGAATTTGATTAAATTATACCGTCGTCAGTTTACAAAATATCGACATATTTTTCGATGTGATACGCTTTGTGGTGCTTATTGTAATAATCCTGAAAAAAATCGTCTTGTTAAAAATGAAGAACTGCGGGCAAAAGCGACCGATAACAAAAAAAGGAATACAAATATGCCTAAAGAGTATCACTAATATCTACGTTAGAAGAGATAATTATGAGGATGTATATGATTAGCTAAGCATCGTTGTGGGATGTTATTTTTGTTTTTGTTTTTTCTTGTTCTTCTTGTTTTTTTCTGGTCAATTATTATGTTTCTCTTTGCATTAATTTAATTCAATAAATTGATATCACTATGTTAATTTCTCGATCCTTAGAGAAAAATTAGTTCTGTCGTCTATCAAACAATAGAGATGAATTTATATCTATAACGTGCAATTTTTTCATTCTTTCAGTTCTGTTTTATTCGAAGGCAGAAATACCAAACTTAATACTATTATTCATTGAACATGGTAAAATGAAACTTGATCACTGAAGTAATTGAATCACTTTTTTTCCGAAACAGGTATCATTCAGTTCATATTAAAGATAAACTAAATTTTCATTATGTGAATCTAAGCTCTTTTCGATGTTAAGTATCATTTGATATGAAAAACTTTCTCACTTTCTTATTATAACGGAATTCGATGAAGCAGAATCAGATGTTTTCAATTTTGATTGAAGAGTCTTTTTTTTCAAGAAAAGTAAAACACTTTAATAAAAACTCGAGAAAAAAATAATTTCAATTATATTAGTAATTGATGCTTTTATTGCATGTCTTACTATTATATGTTTAATCAAATAGTTAAGGTCAACCCTCAAAATCTAGATTTTGATCAAAAAAATAATTTTTTCTATCAACATATGAACATGTTGCCTGAATAGTCTATTGTACGAATGCATAAAAATAGTTTTGATTCTCGAAGGTCTCTGGGAATTTCATGCATGATCTCTGCATTATTTCGACAAATATTGAGAATTGGGATTTATATCTTATCCTCAATTACACCTCTTAAAGTAGATGTTTTATATAATACATAATAATACATATTTATTATGAGTCATTTATAAAAACTGATCACCATTAACAATCTTTAAAAAAAAACTGTAAAATAATCAGTAACCTCGAAAAAATTATTCTTGTTTTTTTCTGTTTTTATTACGTTTCAGAATGGTATAACAAATAGAAAAACAATTCGAGGTAGCATTATATATCATTTATGTATCTCGTATGAGAATAATCTAATATAAATAGATAAATGATTTGATTGACATGTTACATATTTATGCTTCATCTTCATTTTAAGTTATAATACTTAAGTAGAAAGACAATATTAAAAGAAAAACTTCTTTTGCATTTTTCTCAAAATTGATTTTGTTTGGTAAATATCGAATTGTGAACAAATTTTATTATTAGATATGTGTATTGCTCTTCAGATGTGAGAAAGAATTTTTCTAATCAATTATCAATGATAGAAAAACCTTGAATTTAAAAAAAACCATTTATAATATCTTCAGATTTTTGAAGTTTTGATGATTCGAAAAATAAAATAAAGTAAAAATTAAAATAAACCTTTTTCCTCATCCAAAATGTCAAGAAGTTTTTTGTCCAATGAACTCAATTTGAGCTCATCAAATTGAAAAGAGGTATGGAGGTGTGACTTGTTTTTTCTTTTATTAATGCACTATTCTGAGTCGAATGTCTATGAAAAGTTTCATCAATATCTGATGTATCCTATCGAAGTTAGATAGTTGAGAGGAGGGGGAATACATCTTAAACGCTTTTATTCAAAACTATGAATGCATTTTCTATAAAAATAAAAAAAGAAATTTTGTTGTGTTTAATCCATCAACGAACACATCTGCTTTTACTCTTTTGTTTTTAATAAAGAAAGTCTTCAATTTCGGTATTGTTATTGTTCAATAGTCAGCATAAAATAGGTAGTAATATTTAATACCAATTATTATGCTTATGTATTGACTAAATTTCTATATAATTATATCTCTTAATGAACTTACGTGTATTTTTATTAATGATCATGTATGTAGATAAAGTAGTAGTTGACTTAATCAAAGAAATGAAAAAGAAAAAAAACCTAATGATTTGGACATGATAAAAAGCGAAATTCTATTGACATTTGTTTGATGATGATTATCCAGACACTCACCCGTCGACACTTACCAACAATGCTTTGCTTTTCTTTTCTTTTTTTTGTCTTTCTTTGTTCTCTATTAGAAGAAAGATCATCATAATCATAATCATCATCATCATCATCAACTTCATCATCTTCATCATCATCCGTATTGCACATCTGGGTACTTGTTTCCTCTTAAGACTAGATTCATATATAAATATACTGAAAAAAAAAGACAGATAGAGTAGATATTATGGAAGATCAACTTCTATTGTCAGACAATACTGATGATGATCAAGCACAAGGTGATGGATCATCATCTTCAATTACGTCGGATGATGAAAATTCTCATACATTAACAAGCTCATTTACATCTTTTTTATCTAATGAAGATATCGATAAATGCCTTTATGTAACAAATATCAATTGGCGACGAAGATTTTCAGTAAGTTTATTGTTCTTTAAAAAATCTAAAAAGATAAATAAGATAATCATTTATGCATGTCTATAAAGACATGTATGGATGGAAAGCTGGAAATTGTTGTTGGTACTCATTAATCATAATCGGTTTTAGATATATATATATATATATATATATATTCTTTGATTCATTTCTACTCTAGACCACCAAGTATATGGGCCAATTGACAGAAAAATATAGCGTAAAATATATTTTTTTTCATCTCATTCCCACTCATCGTTATCTATCTTTTTTTCTTATTCGTATAATAATGATGATATTTTTTATTAAATACACAATATTCTTGTTACTTTTCATCAACTTTATTAGATTTAAATATATGAAAAAGCGATAAAAACCTGTTCTATTTTCTGTAATAATTAATATTGTTTAAATATGTGACATTAGATTTGATTGATCTCGTGTTTTTACTCGAGGGATGCATTGAGTAGTATGTGTTTGTGTGTATGCTTATGTATTTTTCTTTCTGGAGTAATTTTTTTTTGTTGGTAACAACAAATATTGACGATGCCGACGACCCTGACGAAGAGCAAAACAAAAGAGCACACCGCTGCTACTAGCGATTCTATGTTTCTTCTTGTAGCTCATCATTCACAGATATACATAAGACGACGAAGAAGATATTAGAAGAAAAAAGAAAAGAAGAAGAGGAAGAAGAAGAGTGTCTTGCTAAATGGCAACAACAGTAGAGTGATGTTATATCCTTCCCCATCAATCGACCATATTTGACAATGCCTTAGGCTAAGCTATCAGGCCGAACAGCTCGACATATGTATCGACATTTGGTTATCTATGATGATACAGAACGAACGACGAGAAAACTCTTTTCTTTCTTTTTCTTTTGGTTGATTTCATATTGATTGTACCGATGAGGTTTCTCTCTTGTATATGTATGTGTTGATGTAACAACAGGCAGCATAATTATTTCTATTCTCTCCTTGTCGTCCTCGTCCTCGTCCTCGTCCTCGTTTTTTTTCTTTGAAGTAAGATTCATTATCAATACAGTCTTCATATTTTAATCTTAACAAGTATTTTGATTATTTTAAAACAAAAACAATTATGTTGTTTTTTAATTGTTTTATTTAAATAAAATAATTCATTATATTTTACTTTAAAGATTTGTTTATCAAATGGTCAATTAGATAATTTATCATATGATCGACGTGAAAGAGTTTATTCCGATAGTTCAACTGATAATATAAATTTCAATCGAACAAATCCATTATATCTTTCACGTTATCGTAATTCTTGTTGGTTTCGTTGTCGAACATCATCATCATCATCATCATCGTCATTTAATGAATATAATTCATTAAATTCTACAACAGCATATGCTCGTTTGAAACGTTTTACTGAACGATTAATTGAATTAGAACGTAAATCACGTCAAACTATTTTTCAAAATAAATCTAATGAAAAAATTTTAACAAAAACGGATAATTCAATTGAAAAAATCGATCGTTCGTTGAAACAAAACGACGATCAATTGTCTTCAAATGTTAATCAACAATATTTTGAAAAAAAATCTTATCGTTTAAGAATAGAAAAACCATTAAATATAAAGTAGAAAAATTTGATTTTAATTATTTTCTTTTTTTTTTTTTGTAAATTTATTTTTAGTTCGAAAATTAAAATTCATCGTATAAAAAGTTATCCACAATTAAGAAAAAAATCATTAAATTATTTTCCATTACGTAAAATAAAAACAATGTCAGCTATTAAATTATTAACAATGGAATCTCAATCTCATTCATCGTCTCTTTTACCATTTCAAATAACAAATAAAAATATTGTTCATGAAAGATCAATGCCTGCAGTTAAAGAAAAACAAATTTCATTTGAAGTTAAAACAAATAGTTATAATAGAAAAGTTGAAGTTAAAACAAAACAAGAAGAAAAAATATGTACAACTAAACAACGTACATGTCCTTTATCACCACCTATAGTTACTCGTATTATTAAAACTGAAACACCAATTTCACCATCTTGTATTACTGTAAATCAACAAAGACGATCTTCAAGTATATTATATTGATTTTTCGAAATAAATAATTAAATTTTTATTTATTTTCATTTTTATAGCTTCAAATAGTTCTATACAAAGTGTTCGTGTTAGTGTCAGTTCATCACCTCATAGAAATGAAACGGATAAAACAGTAAAAACACATTTTTCTTTTCCATCTTCTTCAAAAATGATTTCAAATAAAGAAACTTCAAATAAAGAAACTTCATCAAAAGATGATTCTTATTCATCAATAATATCAGATTTTGTCTCAGAAAATCTTGTTGAACCATCAAAATTAGATGAAGAAGAAACGTTTGATCGTCGACCTTTACTTGATCTTATTAGTGAATTGAATCGACGTCATACATTAAATCAATCATCAACAATTCCTCCTATTGACAATGATCAATCAATTAAAACAAGAACATTTTCACCCTCACCAACAGATATTCGACCACCAAAACCTTTAAGTCCTTTTAGACCAGTTATTGTTCATAGAAAATATCAAGTAAAATAGAATTTATTTTTATTATTTTATTATTTTAAAAATTGTTAAAATTTAGGAACCAATTGGTCGTTTTGAATTCGTCGATGGTAGTGGAGATTCAACTTCATCATTTGGTCGACGTAATAGTCGAGTTTCAGTTATACGTAGTCATACATTTAATAATGCAAATAAAGTTAATCCAAGTTCAATGAAAATATCTTCGGATGAAATAAAATCAAATGAAAATGTAACATGTCAATCAACACCTGAATTAAGTTGTTCGAATGAAAGAGAAAGAGAAAGAGAAAGAAATCAGACTGTAGTCAATATGGAAGAAACTTGTGGATTATCAGCGAATGGTTCTATTCTAACTAGTACATCACTCACAGGGTTGACTCCTACGTCTAGTGGAACGAACGACGACAAGAACGAGGTATGCACATGTTCTTTTCTCTTTTCTTATTGCTTTATCAAGACAACTACCAGAAAAAAAAATTATCAGATATACCATAGAAATGCCTCCGCCTTCGCATCCTTTTCTCTTCTTTCATCTAATATCCATCTTATGAGTCTATCTAACGACAACATAACAAACACATAATATTTATACATGGAATGTCAAATGTGATCCATCTAATGTCGGATCAAAAGACATCAGATTCACCTTCTATAATCCGCGCATCAACGCCTATTCCTAATGATCAATCATTAATTTCAAAACTCACATTTTATGCTGTTAGACGTCATCATTCAGCACCACAACAAGATTGTCGTTGGCAGCAGGTTTAATTTTGTTCTCTTTTGAATATTTTTCTTTTTATTCAATAATAAAAAAAAATTTCTATTTTATGTTTTTTATATTTTAGGCTAAACGAAAAGCTATAGCTATGCAAATGTTCGATACAGAAAAATCTTATGTTGAAGCACTTAAAAATCTTGTTACGGTAAATATAGAAATTGTTTTTTTTGTTTTCTAAGAATATTTTTAATCCAATATTGACATTGTAAAATGAGAAATCTTCTTGATTGTTTATGTAGTTGTCAATGTCAAATAAATGATTTTTTTTGTTTTTAGAAATATTATTTACCAATGAAAGATAAAACAGTTATTTCTAATGATCTTCTTAATGATATTTTTTATAAAATACCTGAAATTCATATTCATCATACGGTATATTTTATTTATTTATTTTTAATTTTTCTTTTTAATTAAAAAAAAAAAAAATCTTTTCATAGGCATTTCTTATTTCACTTTCACAAAAACTATCTGAATGGGATAATAAACAAACAGTTGGTGATCTTCTATTACAAATGGTAAATAGAATTTGAATAACAAGAAATTTCTTTTTTTTCTAATTTAATCAAAAATAGTTTACTCGAACATCAGTTATTGAAACTTATACAAGTTTTGTTAATAATTATAAAATAGCCCAAATTGCTATTCGTCTTTGTCGTGATTCATCATCATTTAATAAATTTCTTGAACATCAAGCACGTGATCATCGTGGTAAATTAACATTAAGAGATTTGATAATTCAACCGGTGCAACGTATTCCAAGATATGAATTATATATTAAAGATTTTCTTAAATGTACAAATTCAAATCATCCTGATTATCAATTATTGCTTAAAGCACAATCAGAAATACATTCATTAGCTGAACAAATTGATAGAGTACAAAGAGATGTTGGTTCAACTGAATTAACTGTTTCAAATAATTCATTAGACGCTGTTCAAGATATGATTGAAAATTTAAATGATGTTTGTCTGATTTTCATTTATTTGACAAAAAATAAAAATTCATTTAATTTGTTTTTTTTTTCTTTTTATGTAGTTAGTTAATGCTGATCGTTATTATATTCGTCATGATGTTGTTACACTTCAATCATCATCAGGATTAAAAAAAGATCGATATATCTTTTTATTCAATGATTTAGTTATCATAACTAGTTGTAAACGGAGAAGTGGAACTTTAACTAAAAAACCAACTACTTCAGTTATTGTGTATGTTTATTATAGTTGCTTCTTTTTAAGAAAATATTTATTTATTTTTTTTTCTTTTTGTTTTTTTAGAAATTCTCCATCCGGAAAACAATATATTGATAATGCAAAACATAAATTAATTATGAAAATTTCATTGGAAAGTATCGATTTAGCTGCAGGTAAATTAAAGAGTATACTATTTAAATCAATTTTTCTCTTAATCAATCAAAAGTAGATTCCAATTAAGATAAGAACAGTTCGAAGAAAGATTTATCATTGTGGATATGTGTCATTATCAATTGATATGCAAAAGTGACAATGAATGGGTAGTACCCTATCAATCATCTATACAGATTATTAGATGATCCTTCAGTTTTCGTTCGAAATATTAACGTATATTTACTTCAATACTTCTTATAAAAGTTTTAACTAAATTTTTTGAATTTATTCTATTGATAGTGTTGAGAGTTTTCTTTTTCTAATTTCTGAATGATCATTATTGCTTTTATCAGTCGTACAATGATTTATGAAATCATTTGAATAAATAATATTGCATTTGTATGAATCAATCAATAACGTCAACAATGACAGTTCTAAATTGATTAAAGTCATTCTCAATGATATTTATATTTAGAACACAATGAATATTGTCCTAGAAAAAAATCTTTGAAGACATGATTTAGTGAATGTATTGAGTTGAACATATCTATCTATTAGTTCAATTGTCAGCAGGATACATTTTCAAGTATTCATTTATCAGTATGTTACAGGATCATGATTGAATACAATGTTGAGAATTGTCTCAGTACATAAGTATTTATCAGATATACGCCCTATGACTTGTCCATTTGTATTGTACATTTTATGAAAAATTTTTCAACAAGATAATTGATTGAACGTTTAGAAGAAATATTTTGCAGTCAATTGATGAAAACTCATAAGATATCCTAAGGTACTGAAGAATCTAAAGATTTCTGTGACATATTGACAGTAGAGTATTATTGCGAGTGCTTGAGCTCAGTACATTAACTAGAATGAACAATTCACTAAGTTTTATCTTGAAAAAAATCGAATAATTGACTATTTTTTAGTTATAAAAAGTTCATATGATTTTTTTAGAATATTTTGAAAGTTTAATTTAAAATTAATATTTTCGAAATAGTCTATTTTAACAAGTCTTAATAGAATTTCTTGGCAAGACAATCTTTTGATTGTAGCGTTATGATGATTAAGATAGGTGTATATAACTTGAAATTCTGTTATTCGAGTTCTGCTTTGAACTACTTTCTCTGAATAAATATATCTAGGAAATGAATGGAACACTATTGAAAACAATGTGAATTATTGAAGAATTTTTTCTTGTGAGATTTAATTTTGATTATAGATCTTATAGAGACTGATAAAATACATGAGACATTTTTCTTACCGAATATTAGATAAAAGTACAAAATGACGTCTTTTTTGTTTTTTTCTCAAAAAGATCATTTGAAGAAAAGAGGAACACCACCATCAATGATAAAATTTCATTCAACAACAACAAGTACTAGTGGAGATAAATGTCGACATTTAGAAGATGATGTTGTTACTCTTGGACAAATGACCGATTTAGCTAAAACGATAACTGTGCCTCATCAAGTAAATATTTTTCTTTTCTTTTCTTAATAAATATAAATCAATTAAAATATTTTTTATTTTTTTTCTTCTAGCAATTAGATGAGTCAATAAAAGAAGTTCTTCATACCGTTAATAAACATTTAACAGATGAAATAGTACCAATGACGAGTGTTAGAACAGCAAGTCCTGAACCAATTCCTTCTGATCATAATCAACAAAAATCAAATAATATTCAATTAATAATTCATACAACGTATTTAGATAAAATTCTATTGAATTATTCATATTTGTTTGTTTTTTTAATATTTAGAGAACGTACAGAAACAATTGATGTTTTATTTTCGTCATCTGAACTTAAAGCAGCATGGGAAAAGAGTTTTCTTGAAGCAAAGAAAGCTCTTTGTAAGTTATTATTTTGTTTTTTAACTTTGAAAATAATTCTTTGTTTTTTTGTTTTTTTGATTAGTCGAAGTTGCTGCTGGACGACGAAATATAAGTTTTCAAAATGTTCTTACTCTTCCTCATAGTCGACCAGGAAGTCAAGTCTGTTCTCTAAAAACTTGAAATATTTTCTTTTTTGAAAAAAAAAAAAAAAAAAAAAAATTTCTTTTAGTTTTCCTGTGGTACTCCTCGTTTATCATTAGGTGACATATGTATTTGTAATTCAGAAGGTCAAGTATGTTTAGTTAATGTTCAATCTGATGTAACATTAAAAGCATGCAATACAGTTATATCATCACGTATAAATTGTGTTGCTTATGTTCCATCACATAAAGGTCGAAGAACAGGAAGTAGTATTAAACATCATCATCATCAACAAAAACAAGAAGAAGATGAACAACAACAAAATAAACATGGATTGGTTGTTAAACAAGAACCAATATTAGTATCAAATAATTCCGATGTACAAACAACAGTTGATTCTTTACTTGATATTGATTCAAGTGATGATGAAGATACATTAACTACGATTAATAATGAAGATATATTTTCCTTGAATCAATCAGATCAAACAATACTATCACAACAATGTATTTTATTAGAAAGTGATATTAATAATGAACAACAAGATACAAGAGAAGCTACAATGTGGTTAGGAACTGATGATGGAATGTAAGTTTCATTTATTTTTATTGATTATTTCATTTTCATTTTTGTTTTTGTTTTATTTTTAGAATATTAATATTTCAATGTACAGAAACAATGAAAACAGTTGCACGTAAAAGTCGTATTGTAAAACAACTTGGTTCTGCAATTCATTCCATCTTGTAAGTTTAAATTCATATTTATACTTATATTTTTAATAAAATCATTTTATTTAAATAGATATACTGACAATAAGGTATTTGTTGCATTAAGTCATGGTGAATTAGGTGTTTTTCGTCGAGATATGAGTAATTAAACTTATTTTACTTTTAAATTTATTTTATTATATAAAAACTAAAATTGTTGTTGTTTTTTTAAATTGTAGGTGGCCGTTGGGATTTAGATTGTCCAACAATTCGATCAGTTGAGGAAAGTTCTATTCTACATGGTAGTGGACATGGTGAAATCGATGATGGAGATAATACGGATCCAATATCTGTAATGGCATTAGCTGCTGGAAGATTATGGTGTGCTGTACGAGATCGAATCTATGTTGTTTGTCCGAATTCATTAAATGTTGAAGTAAAATTTTATTTTTTTATTCTTTGTTTTTTTTTAAGCAAAATTTTAAATAAAAATAAATAAATTTTAGCATTCATTTCTTGTCGATGATTGTCATCGTCATGTATGTAGTATAGCTACAGGTGTTTCATCAATGCATCATGTATGGATTGCATCACAAGGTTCACATGAAATTCGTCTTTATCATGCAACACATTTTGTTTGTTTACTTGAAATAAGTATAAGAACAGCAGTTACACTAAAACTTCAAGGTAAAATTTATTTAAAAACAAAAAACAATAAAATGAAATATTTTTTGTATTTAGCATGTGATGATATAATTCGGGCTCATAAATTAGGTTGTTTACGTGTAAGTTCACTTCATGTTTGTAAAGAAACACTGTGGGTTGGAACAAGTGCTGGTGTTTTAATAAATATAACAGTACCACAATTAATTGATTCAGGAAGTAATAAATTAACAGCAAGTTCACTTCAATTAAAAGGTTTGTCATTTGGTCATGCTGGACCTGTTAGATTTATAATATCAACTGATACAAATGTTATTTCAACATCAGAAGAAGCAACAACTGTTAAAACACTTATACTTAGTATTGGAGATGGTTTTGAAGATTATACGAATAATGATGAAACATTGGGTAAAGATGATGCTCTTTCTCATGTGATAGTTTGGCAACTATGAAAGAGTATTCTTGTATATATTAAGATACTATGCTGCTGGTCAGCTTTGATCTAATTTTATTTCTCATTCTATTTGCCTTTGTGTGTGTTTTGTTTTGTTTTGTTTTTTTTTTCAGTAAAAATTCCCTTAAAATTAATAATTATTATTATTATTTTTATTTTTATTGACAAATTAAGATATAAAGAATTAGCATTTTCCTTTAAAAATTAGTATAGCAACTTTATCAATATCGAGTATAATACGTTTTTCATTTTCTGAAGCAATAGAAAGTGCATAATCTTTTCCAATAATACATTGCCATGATGGATTATGTAATTGTTCGAATCGATAACGAATATATTGAGCAATTGATGAACGAGATTTTGCTGAATAACCATTAAATTTAATAAATGCTTGTTGAGTAATTTTTATTGCATCTTGTTTCATTGATTCAGTCATATTATTTATTCGAACGATTACATGTGGTTGATAAGTATGTACTCTTTCAATTAATAGTGATGATAAACATACAAATAATAATAAGAAGAAATATTTTTCTGCCATATTTCAAATGAAAACAAATGAAAATGAAACTTATTTGAATAGAAAACGATTCTTATCTTGTGATTATTGTATTCGCATTGGGTTACATTTGTTGTTTTTATTTTTGTTTTATCAACGTAATGAAAGAAAGATATTTGATCATTAAGATTGAAATAAATCAGTTTTCAACTGTTCTCTTTGTTACACCATCTAAATTCGTGATAATTTTAGAGATATACATGATTTATTTTAGTTTTAATCAGTAAGCTTAGGAGTGGCATCTTAAATTACATCTAAATATTCTGGTATTGCTGAAAGAAATATCTTTTATCTAACAATTATTAAAACAAAAGGTGAAAAAATTCATATTTGTTTACAAACTAAATCCGAAAATGAAAAATGAAGAGATTTTTCGATTTCTCTATGAACATATGTCAAAGTCGTGATCTATTCGAAATGAAATTTCATTCCGTACATCTCTAACGAATGCATTAAATTTAATTGATCTTAATCATAAATTTCTTAATGATTTAAATCATCGGCTCTATCATCATCACCAATGTAATGTCTATAAGTTTTATTTTTAACATCGAATAAGAATAGATGATGAAGATTGCTTACAATCAAATAAGATCTAAAAATATAAATTTTTTTATTTGTGTTTCAACGTGATAATATTTAGGTTTGAACATACGATAATTCAACTGAATTATAGTACATTATCTTCGAAGCATTCAACACATATAATATCTTTTTAATGATGATTTCAAACACTTAATACAATATTCAAGAATAGTGAAATCAATGCAAAGCAACTGTCCTATGAATTAATATTATTATTAGGAAGACAGAAAAAAAGATGAAAATTCATAAAGATGTGGCTGTGATTGTGAATGGATGAGTCTCTTAGGAGAAGGTTCAGGCTCACCCATCTACACTCACATTCCACTTCGTGTTTTGAACATAATATTCAGCAAACATCGATATTATAAATAGAGCTATTCAAATGAAGAATATCATCAAATTTATAAATTCATAAAGAAATAAAAGTGAAATACAATAGATGAATTTCCAAATCGCTTGAATTATGTTAATATAATGAACATATTATTTAGATTGACCATTGTTAATTAAATTATCACTTATGACACATAAAACATTTTACATAATCATTCATTGAATAATATCTGAACTCATGTTTTGTTAAATAAAGAAACTAATACAATTTTTCAAAAGTGATAAAAAATAGTATTTTATTATTATTATCGTTGTCGAAAAAAGTTATCAACAATAAATTAGTAAGATTCATATTTCCTTTTTTTTATTATTATTATTAGCTATTGATTAGCGCGTTTGAACCAGTGTCCGATATCGGTCAAATTTTTGTGACTCGACCTAAGTTGAACTTTGGTATCAATGTCTTTTCTTTTTCCTTATGAGAAAATCAATTTCTCAATTCTTTTTTCTTCCTGTCATTTCCTTGTTCGAAACAAAAAATATATATATATTTTACCTATATTTGTCTTTGACACTTCACCGATATTCCACAGTCGGAACAATAAGATTATCTAATAGAATTTTTACTTGTTTATCTTTCTTTTCTTATGTATATAATCTGTGACTTTTATATTATCAATAAGCAGATAGTGCACTTGCTATGCATCGTTGTCCAAATGTCAACAAAAAAAGAAAGTAGACGAAGTAGAAAAAAAATCGTGTGATACATGACTTCTTGTTCTATGAAGGTTTTTCACAGTCTCTTACATAGAATTTCTAAACGAAAACAACACTCAAAATGTCTTTGGTATATGCAAGATATTCAGTATGTAGATTCACCTCGAAGTTCAAAATTGTTATCGTAACTCGACTCGAGTCAAATACTAGTTGGGAAACGCTACAATTATTAATGATAATATAAAAAATATATGTTTAAATTCTAAGCATTCACGTTTAGGAATGATCTTTTGTCAAACGAAAACTAGAACCACAACATTAAACCTTAAAAATGAGCATAGTTGATAGTGGTATGCTTAATTTGTTTTTTTCTATTTGTGTTTTGTACCAACTATGAATGACTATACAACGTATTTCGTCAATATGGAATAATGTACGAGTGTAGTTTTTCAATAAAAATGTTAATAAGATATAGATAATAATAAAAATAAATGAACATAACAATAAAAATTGAGAGTAGATTTCCAAAATCACTGCCGTTGCTGATATCCTAACGATGATATTCAATAATAGCAATAATTGAAATTATCAAAAAAAGTACAAATTATCTTTCACTTTGTGATAATTTCAAAGGTATGAGAGTATAACTATGTTCCTTGTGGCTTCTTTTTACAAATATTTAATTAATTGTTGTTAATGAATTACCTTTAATCTACCAAAATATTTCGAATAATCATTGTAAAATGTACAGTTGTCTCATTCGATTAAATTTTCCTATGGTACTCATAGTTCATATTAAACATTTGTGAAAATTGTTTTATTTCAGACTCTCGTGACTTAATGTCTTTAATTTCTTCCCTTTATATTCATTGAATTCGCCATGCAAATTTATGATTACATGGAATCATTTTATATAGTAGATTACATCAATATATATGATGGCGATTATTGATATGACCATGTTAATCATCTAAACCATCAAATGACGATTCTATCGACTGGAAAATGATTATAAAAAATAGGAAAACAAATTATGATATTTTGTTAGAATAAGTATATCGACATTTATTTGTTTAAAAGAAAAACCAAGTTAGACTTTCTCATTAAGATTAGTTTGAAAATGTGAACTTAGTGCAGGATAATTTACAACACTTGAAATCGAATAAGGTGACCATGGAAATTGTTCTTGTATTTTAAATACACGATTAAATTGTTTGTTATTGTGGCGTTTTATTAATGTAGCAATACCAATAACAAATAATACCAATGCAGTCAAAACAATTCCGATAATAATAAAAATAACGTAAGGATGACAACTATCATTCGTGCAGATATAATTTGTCATTATTATCAACAGAAAGGAAATATGAAATCTATACACATCTGATAACTAAATTTATATGTTTTATAGTCATTCTATGATTATCATTTCTTTTTTCATCGAAATATAATATTTGTAAATGAAACGCATGATTATCTTGTTGAGTCATTTACACTATTCTTGTTTGATGAGCAACAACACCTTCATATTTTTTTTCTTTTAACACCTACTCCACCCGCATCATGATAAGAATAAAGAGGCGTTTTCTTTTAAATAAGAATCAACAATTACATTCATACATTCTCTAGTCTAAAGCATATTGAGCATCTGTCAAATGATCACACACAGAATCTTCAGATATTACTGTTTTTTCTTTCTATACTTCAGTATAAGACACACATATTACCCAGTTTTAGACAGAAATATAAAACATGTATATCATGCAGGAAACACTTTTTCTATTAACATAAGCACAAAAAAAATACATTTATTATTAAGTATTCGTTTCAGTTCACATGGCATATTCTTGGAATAGTTGTTTATACATCTTATGATTGATGTTGACACATTGTTTAATGAGCTGCATAATTTATTGGCTTTATTGTCGCATTCGATTATTCATTTCAATGTCATCCTAAAATAATGTGTGATTGCAAAATAATACGTCTTAGTGCTTCATTCTTTTTATTAGTAAACATATGCATTTCATTCCTGATTGACCTAACCTTTGGACAAGTCAATACAAAATTAACCTCTATTCAATTTTGTCTATTTACTCCACTAGTGTAGAAGCCGTAAAGTCGATTCAACTATTCAACTTTCAACAGAGGCACTCACATGCCACGCCTCCCATCCCAGCCACACCAACATATTGCCCTCTTCCGGCATCCACACGAACATACTGCCCCCCCCCCTCCCCCCATTATCGGCACCCTGCACCCTCAGTTGAAAGTTAAATAGTTGAAGAAGCTTGATAGTCGTAAGCAGTGTTCGACTTCTACATGTATGGAAGAAGAGAGAGATTCATAAATAATTTTGTAGACAATCCAATAGACAGAGATTAAAGAAAACAAAGTTTAATTTTAGTCATCATCTTTAGTATGGAAGTCTGCCGATAGTAATCAACCTATCGTCTGAAACCATATGCAACATTTATCAATTTTTCACATAGAACAAATCAGAAAAGACATTTTTCATGTACTCTTTATCTACACACTATGAAAACTTTCATCTACATGCTTAATTTCCTGTCTATTGCTGTACTCGCATCGTATTGTGATATAAAATTTATTGTTCTAATATTCTTCAAAGTCGGCTTCTTTCGAAGAATAGAACACTTTAAGTGGGTTCACAAATAAAAGAACTAACCAAGAGATTGTTAGCTACTAAAGAGCTGAAGTTGCTGTCGAAAAAAGAGAAATATCTTCAATAAAGATATTAATTTGAAATATACTCTCGGTAAAATCTTTTATTTAGTAAAAATTTGAATCAATTGTTCTGCAGACTTAACAGTTTTTTAGAGGATTAATGACCAAATTAAGTAAAAAATATAATAGAAAACTGATTCTTAATCATACATCCGTCACATTCCTAGTTTCGATGAAGTCTTTTAAACTAAGCAAATCTTCTATTAAAGGGAAAGGAAAGACTTTTTTGTTTATGAAATAATAGTAGCGCTAGAAGAAGTTTAAGCTAGATTTTATCAATCGTGGTTTCTAAAAAAAGTCGTCACAAGTTGATGTTCAGAAAAGATATTGCGAATATCGATCTACTATTTGCTTTAATCTGCATACTATCGGTCAAAACAATATGAAGATTTATGAGTTCAAGACCAGAATGATAGTAAAAAAGCATTTAATCCAATACGAAAAGGATAGTCTTCATTGATAATTGAATTTATTTCTTGAGAAATCTCGTTTTATTTGTGTATGAGAACAACATATTTTTGAATTATTTGAAGATTATCCTTTTCACATTCTCGAATATTACGTAGTTTTCAGATTTTTTCAGAACTGATTATTCTCTTACGAGATCATTGACAGAAATCCGAAATTTTCTTTCAGAGAAAGATTTCATGATCGTGATGAAGCAGAGAACCGGATATTTTTTTTAACCTGCTCATTAGAATCTCATACCCGCTTCTTGAGTGATAGAAGCACTATTAAATGCAAGGGGGAAAAAACTCACTCGGGCATTCCCAGCGATTCCCAGCCATTCCGAGCTATTCGGAATCTTTCACATCTATGCCTAACTTTTGTAAATTACTGTTTTGCATCTTAAAGTTAGCTCGTTTCATGAGCTTATTCCCTCAACTGAAGGGAGGGCCATATGAAATAAAATGGGCTTGCCTGTGTGTCTGTATGTTTCCGGCAGGTCAAAGATCGTGGGATTAAAGAACATTATAAAGTTTGACCGAAGGTAATTCAGGGTCGAGGAATCCGAATCTGAAGTACGTTCTTCAATATTTTCAGTTGAATTTTTCCGGTGATGGAAATCTTTTTTTGAGAAAGTAACGATGTTGTATAAAGGTTGACGAAAGTAAATCAGAGTCGGGGAATCCGAATCTGCAGTCAGATTTTCAAAATTTCGAACTCGATTTTTTCGGCCAAGGAAATCTTTTTTTGAGAAACTAACGATATTTCATAAAGGTTGACGAAAGTAAATCGGGGTCGGGGAATTCGAATCTGTAGTCAGATTTTAAAAATTTTGTAAGTTACTTCCTTGGCCTCTACGGCGAAACCTTTCCAGTTCAAGTTCACAGAGAACTTCAGTACAAAATTTTGAAAATCTGACTGCAGATTCGGATTCTCCGGCTCCGATTTGCTTTCGTCAACTTTTATGAAATATCGTTACTTTCTTGAAAAAATATTTTCTTGACCCAAAAACTCGAGTTCAAAATTTTGAAAATCCCATTGCAGATTCGGACTCCCCGACCTCGATTTACTTTCGTCAACCTTTATGAAACATCATTATTTTCTCGAAAAAAGATTTCCTTCATCGAGAACTGGTGAAATCCGTAACCGTAGGTACGATTATCGGTTTGGATCGGTGACGGTAGACCGGTGAATGATCTTCACCGTTGCATCCCTAATTGACACAGTTACTAGAACTAAAAATTGACGATTCTAGCAATACTAAGACGTTAAAGTTCGAATTTAAAGTTATGAGAAAATTACACATTTCTATTCATTCCATAGCCATTCCGATCCATTCCATCCATTTCAAGCCATTCCGATCTATTCCTAGCCATTCGAATGGCTCGGAATGAGATTTTTCCTCCTTGATTGAATGTCTTCCAATGATATTTCTTTAAACTCGGGATTTACAACATCAATACAATATGTTTGACTGTGCAGCTCTTTACAATAAATGCCACCAGAAAGTGTCTGGAGATATGTCAGTTCTCATAAAGAATAGCATATGAATTATATTAATCTTAGAAATAAGAGGGTAAAGTACGAAAAGAAAAAAAGAAAAAAAGATTCGTAACATTTTACAAATAACAAAAATAACTAAGTAGTCACAGTTATTTCATTGTATTATGTGGTTGAATATGGAGGTGGAGGTTGTATAATGTTTTTCACAATTGCGACTCTCGCACTAAAATGTTCAGCCGCCATTCTTTTCACATTTTTGCTGGTCATATCTCGATCAGTTTCGCATTTGTTTAGTTTTTGCTTCATTTCCAATAATATATTAGCTAAAACTGCATCAGCGTGAGAGATTCGATCCAATGCTTCACGAATCTTTTTTCTCATACTCATATCGGTCCAAATATTATCGAAGATGACATTAAAAACAAGATTATCCTGTTTTATATGCAAGTCACCAGTATGTGGCATACTTGGATATAAACGTCTAGCTTCATTTACAAATTGTTGTGCTTGAGCTGATGCATTTCTAGCTTTAGCCAGATAGGAACTCACTGCCATATCGGCAAAAGAAGAGTCAGAAAACAAGTCGAAAGTGTTCATGTTTAATGCATCGTTAAGTGCTCGTAGAGAGACTTTGAGGGCTTGATTGGCTTTTTGCAGTAATTCAAACGTATGCATGAAAATACGATGGTAGTTTTGAAGAGTAATTAAATGCTCTTTTTCTTTTTGTAGCTTCTGCTCCATTGCATCTTCATCAGGATAAGAAGGAGTAACGCCGAAAAAGTAGTACTCCAACAATTCATCGAGCTCTTTTTTTGTCTTCGCATACTCTTCATAGGTACTTTGACACTGATGTAAATGTTGTTCAGCCGAATTGATTTGTTCTTGTAATACGGCCAGACGTTGTTCTTCTTCTTTGCATTTTTCAAACTCTCGCAGCCATGTCTTTTCTTGTTCATCCAAACGTTGTTCCAATTTACCTCGAACTTGGTACCAAACGTGTCTAACGCCATGTCCTTTAAGATCGGCTAAACGTTTGTACTCCTTATCGACTGTCATATTAAACTTATTAATCGTGTTTTTTGTAAGGCGAGCTTGATTTTGAAGAGCGGTCAAGTGCGACTTCACTTCTGGCATTGCAGCTTCACTCCATTGTGTATCAGATAGACGACCGAATAGAACATAGAATCGTTCACTTTCCTGTTGTATCTGCTGCTCAAGTGACATGACGTGGTTTCGTCACTTTCGAAATATCTAATGAAAATGACAGATTTCTTTTCAAAAGAAAAAATATTCAGGTCTGATAATGTGCATAGTGATGTTGTCATAGGATACTTTTACTGTTTCTGTTTGTGGCGGTAGTGCTGACGTGCGTGGCTCTTTTTTTCTTTGCATTTATAGCTGTGGCGTTAAACGACCAGATAACGAGTGCACTTGAAAAAATGACGACTTGAGAATCAGCGCTATGAAAGCTTTTTGAAATCAGAAGTAAGGAGCTTCTGATTACGAATAGTATTTATCGGCTTGTCCGCGTAACGCGACACTTCAGACATTAAGTATTTATTTCAAGCTTCGAAATATTTGTTTATGTCAGGTTGTAGAGCAGGCTCGGAAGTGTACAAAAATGTATTTTGTTATTCAAAAAACTATTTCTGTGAGTCTGTTGAAACGTATACACTAAACATCAATTGTAGTATTGTCTATTGCACTTTTTTGTGTATTACTTTGGAACTAACCGTACATCTTAATGTCTGACTCTGAATCCCCGCTTTCAAATGTCTTGCAGACTATCAACTATAGCCTTTCTTTTGGCAAAAGAATAGTCGTCTTTCCTTTTTCTCATATTGAGAAATTGGCAAAATAATACTTGATCAATATCGCCGTAACAGCGTTACGATAAGACCTTATTTTAGAATTATTGTAAGTTACGTACATAATACTGGTGTAAAAATGAATGGATTATTACTAACTTTTCATGGCGATTCTGATGTACTAGTTTTTTCTCAAAAATATCGTACTATGAGGTAGATAAACGTAACGCTGTTACGAAAACCTGATTATTTGCATTATTTTCAGATTATATAATTCAGCAAATATTTCAATATTATATATTTGGAATGATCACTACGTAGAATATAGTCTTGATTTCGACCGTTGGTTTGCTTATATAAAGAGAAGTATCTTTACATAGTCTTAATTTCTATTTATTCTCCGATATTTTTAGCTAAGGTTAATTATAATCATAACAATTGATATATATATTCGGACTTAAAGTCAAATTCTGCACTAAATGACCTTTCATATAGCTCTCGTAGGCAGATGATAGACGTTCAAAATAAGAAAATGATCGTTTTTATCACTTGACGGCAAAAAATGCCTATATCGATCAAGTCGACACGCTTTCCTCCTTTATCGTGTAAAGACGTTAGATTATTTTTTTCTTTCTTTTCTCTCACAATTTTATCTTGTTTGTTTACAGCGTATAAATAGACGAGGAGAGAAGAGAAGGATCAGTTCTATCTATTCAATAAAAAGAAGTCGTTATACAAAAAAACTACGTTAAAATTTTCTTTTCTGTTGTCATTATTTCGAATTATCAGTTACATTTATTTGATTAAGGTCAGTAATTGTTTTTTTTTACTGTTGTGATTTTGACATGGCTATGACCAATGCTGAAAGAATGAAAAAATATCGAGAAAAAATTAAAAAGGATAAAGTTAAATACGAGGCAATGAAGGCAAAAGCTCGTGCTCGTAATAATTCAATAAGAACAGTATTAAGAGGAGCAAGTTTAGCTAAATTTCGTGCTGAAAACAAAATGCGTCAACAAAAATTTCGAGAAAATAAAAAACAAAGTTTAATTGATAAACCTTTTCCGAGTTCTTTCAAGAGCCGGCAATCATTTGGTAAGGCTTTAAAAAAAGTAAATTCATCGCTTCCTAAATGCGACTTAAAGAAAAAAGTTATCATTCAACATATTGCTCAAAGTGTTGGTTTAGTTCCTAAATCTACACATAAACGTACTACACTGCAACTTGCCGATAAATTAAAAAATGATGTACATAATTTCTACTTGCGAGATGATGTTTCATATCAATTGCCAGGTAAAAAGGATACAGTTGTTGTTCAAGAGGATGATGGAAGTAAAGTAACTTATCAAAAAAGAATTTTGTTTAATAATTTACGTGAAAATTATGAATTGTTCAAAGAAGAGAATAAAAATGTTTTATTAAGTCGTACGTCATTTGCTGAATTGAGACCACCATTTGTTGTTCCAAAAGCTGCTTTGGCTCATAGGAATTGTTTGTGTTTATATCATGAAAATATTTGTTTACTTTTGAAATCTATTGATAAATATGTTGATGGAAAATTCTGTTCATCTTTGCAAATTTTTACTGATAGTTTAGTTTGTAGTACAAATAATGAAGAATGTATGTTTAGTTCTTGCTCACTATGTGAAGATTTCTTTACAGAAAAAGTTGAGGAAAACGTTTCAGATGGTAATGCTAAAATTACTTGGTCACAATGGATAAATGAAAACGGTCGTGCCGAAAAAAAAGATTTTTCAGGAAGTGTTGATGAAGCAGTATTGTTGTTGAAGTCCAAAGTAGAATATTTTTTGTTTCATGTTTATATTAAGCGAGAGCAATCAAAGTGTTTTGAAAAATTGAAAGAGGAAGCTAGTGACGAAAAGATTGTATTGCAAGTTGATTTCGCCGAGAATTTTAATATGAAAGAACAAGATGAAATTCAGAAGGCTCATTGGAACTCAAAACCATTGAGTATATTTACTGCTTATGTTTGGTCAAAAAATGAAAATTTTGCTTTTGCTTTACCATCATCGGATATAACACATGATAA
>CAJNSZ010000010.1:2382538-2403391 GCA_905329745.1 Rotaria sp. Silwood2
ATCGCCCGTTAAAACATGCGGACTATCGCGCGCTTCCGTATAGAGTACACCTTGTATTGCTTGATCTTCGACAAATTCGTAGGCGACACGTTCAAGGGCATCCGCATCACCAGCCACAATGGCTAGGAAGAATGGAAATTTGTCGAGAAATTCAGCGAGTGATTGACAAGTCGATTGAACGCAGACATATCTGTAATTAAGTCAAAGATGAACGAGAGTAGAGAGCGTATGATCTCAGAATCAATGGCAACTACACATTACGGTATAAAGTCTTCAATTGTTGCTTTCATGCCATTTGGAAGTGAAATACCTAAAATCAAATCCAATAATATTGCAAATTCGTTCTTAGAAATAGAGTACCCTTCTTTTCAGCCAGTTCGAATAGTGTCGAATGCCGAAAGGAACCATCGAGATGAATGTGAAGCTAGATGAGAGAAACACAAAGTCAATAGTGAAGTAGATACAAGTCTATCATCTACTTCGACCAGTGCAGGCGCATGATGACTGTGTGGATGTCGTTGATGGTGAGATGTATGATAATGATGTTCACAGGTGTCCGGGTCGATTAACGTACCTGGAAAGGATTTTTCGTCGTCGTTATCACTCATGCTAAGTACTGAAAAGTAAAAGGATTTTTTTGGAGTGAAGTTGTAAAGGCAAACAATAGTGTCATTTGTTATGTACTCGTTTGGACTTCACTCGCATTGGAATCAAGTAATAAATCGTTCGTTTTACAGTAGTCTACCATTTTTTATTGTTATTACTTACTGACTAGCTAGGTAAGATAAGATAAATAGAGAAATAAAGAAGCAAAGAAGGATTACTAAAAAACGTGAATAAGAAAATCAAAAGAACGAAAGAGCTGGCATCCGAAGACATGAGGGTGCAAGAAAAATCAAAAGACCGATAACGCATTTCAGTTTTTCAACACACTCATATGCTCATGACTATTGGAGGGCAGATTCATATCGCCTCTTTTTTTAACGACTGCACGCAGTGAAAATTATTGACTGGGGTGTGTCTCAATTGCGTACTATGCGCTGTCGCTCCTGAGTCTATTTTCTGCCAACTGATTATTCCCATCGTACAAAGAGAACAACAGTGAGAGAGAAAGAATGAGCAAGATAGTATGAGAAATGGAAGCGCAAAGGCACAGGAAATTGATAGGTGTCGAAATGCCGTATCTCTGGTGTTCGCCCTCTAACATAAGTCCACGACCACTTGATGCAGCGTCCCTCTTATCATAATGCTAGCAAAAAAAAGCTTGTTAGCGCAGCTCCTTGGGACTAAAATGTGGAACTCACATATATTTAGCTTCATAAAACTCATACAAAATACAGAAAATGTAATTTGACGAATTTTTCTGTATCATTGTTTTCTTATGAGCGCCCTATTTTTTGTTTTCATTTTCCGTAATTCATTTTCCTGCATTTAACATTTTCTTACTATATGTATTGAAATAAAGCTGTGTTATATTACGATTATATAAGGCTAGTTGTTCAGAGAAGGTTCATGAGATCATCAAAGAATCGAAGCACTCGATAAAATTTAGATTTTATGAATTGATATTCTTATCGTATCCAACATCATCTAAAACCTCTAAATCCAAATTTCAAGCATTATTTGCTACAGCGGGTGAAAATTTAGCTCGAACGGACTTTCGAGCCCTAAAAAAGTTTTGGAGTAATATGATAAAAAATCAGTCTTATGAAGTTGAGCTTTCCTAATAAGAAGAAACTATCAAAATTGTTTGTGTAATATATCAAAAGATGGAACGTCGAGAGCTGAATAAAATGATATATTTATATATGATATTTCAATCGACTGAACTTGAGTTATTCGTCAAATACTGTCTATGACTGCATATATTCGAGCTACAATACATGCCAATTTTTTATAGTATATCGCTTGCCATTCAATCATTTCATGAGATCCCAGAATGAATTTTGCATATGTTGTATAGTTTTTTCTTCTCTACAAAATGGTGTGAAAAAAAGCTAAAACAAATATACCATTGTGACCAAAAATCGTATACAATGCTGGCCAATGAGAAAGTACTTAGAGAAAAAATTATTATAAATATGTTTTGTTTTTAATGAAAAATTAAAGTTTTAGTAAATTGTAAACTATCTACAGCATTTTTCACATAAGTACGATCAAATCTAATTCATATACACTACAAAAAACATTGAATGAATACTTGTTATGAGGGATGTGGTGACAAAGGGCGTAGGAGGTTGCGCATCTCCCACTTTTAGAAAATTTTCATTTGTTGCAAGCCAAAATCTCATTTTTATTTTAGAAAAAAGAAATCATAAAATGAAAAAAAGTTAGTTTTGCACCTCCTCACGTTCAAAAAATGATGTATGCATGTTTTTAACTGTCAAGAAATTTCCTTGAGGGTGTGGGGTGTGGGTGTGGGTGTGGATGTGGATGTGAATCTGGGTTTGGTTGTGGGTATTTCACGTTAGAGCTATCCACATCCACACCCTTACCTGCACATAGACCCACAGACACAGTCATACCCATACTCACACCCATACGTTTGAGCTGAACTTTTCAGAGACTTCTATTCACAAACGGAACTATCTGTGCGCAACAACTTAGTTCGAAACACTGCTTGTTGATCTATTATATATACTATACCATGCGTAAAAATTCTAGTGAAATGCTTATAACTGTCGACAGAAAGCATAATGGTACCCATGCCTTTACGTTTTTTAATATGTTGCCGTGGTCTCCCTTGTGTCCCAAGTTTGAACTCAAAAGCGATTAATTAGTTGTAAACATTCTCTCATCAGTTGAAATTTTACGAATATTTATTACTAATTAAATTATATCTGTCGTCGAAACCTAATCATCTCATAAATAGCTTTCTCATTTTGCACTTACTTTTGTCCTACTCCAGCTAAAAGCTTGCGCACATGAAAAAACTTATTCTTGCTCTTGCTTTCTTTCGTTAATAGAGAAAAGAAAAAGAACGCAATTCTTATCTCATTCTTATTCTTTATACATACTGGACGATGTGGTTAAAACAGCTGAAATATTATACAGCCAAATACCATCGACGGTGGATAGTTATCATTGTTATCGCTTTTCTTCTTTCCATATTCTGTAACCATAATAAAGTATACAAGTAGTTAACAATACTAAATGTGGTCATATATCGCAATTATTTTGCAACTAAACGATGATAACGTTTTGTTCTGTTGTGTTACTAACTTGACAAGACCAAAAGTCACCTCTATGATATCAGATTAATAAGCATTGAAGTAATATTTCGAGTTCAAAACAACCATTGAGATACAATACGTGAATAACAGAATAAACGCTTTTGAGTGAGTTTGAATAATTAACTGTCACGATCGTAATTCCCGCGACTCAAAGAAGGGTCATACGAAATAAAATGCGTTTGTATGTATGTATGTGTCAAGGTCAAAAAACGTCGTCTGAAAGATTAATGCTCAGTTCTTTTCTACAACTACTCCTGTAAGGCTTGACCAAAGGTTTTCGGGTTCAAGGAATCGATTGGTATCATTGGCTTTTGAAAATTTTCAAATGGATCTTTTACTGAAAAAGGATTTTTTTTTTATGAAAATAATGATTTTTTATAAAGTTTGTCCAATGGAGATCGGAAGCAACGAATCCAATGGTATCATTAGCTTTTGAAAATTTTCAAATGATTATTTTCACTTAACAAAGCATTTTTTGAGAAAATTATAATTTTTCATGAAGTCTGACTTAACGGTCTTGAGAGTGGAGAACTCGGTCCATCAATCATTTCTCAAAATTAGTGAAACCGAGGATCACAATGTGGGATGCCAATTCACTCAATAATGTTCCACTCAGTCCACCAAACAACCCTTCTTAGTTCAGAGTAGAGCTAACCACGGCTCGCAGAATTGATGCCTTATTTTCCATCAAGCATTTTTTTAACGTCATTCAAGTCCAAATCGTTTTGGTTTTATTCTTTTTGTTTGATATTATCCAGGAAACCAAAACGACGATCAGTTATATTAATTTAAAAGCAAAGCTATGTAAATTTATATTTTTTGTATCTTATTTCGAGGTATTTTTTAAGTACTTCGTTTTTTGATTAATTCAAACACAAAATGATGTAATTTAAATGTAGTATGCTGAAATGGTGAAATGTTTAAGAAAAAAATTATATGTTGTGATCTAACTCATGGCCCACGCTACCGAAACCGGCAAACTAAAACTGCTTCCGGACATTTCTTGCTTTTGCTTCTCTCTCAATTAGCCGCCAGTCGAATTGAAATATTCCTAAAGTAGGATTTTTCATTGGGAAATGATAAAATAAATTTTTTAGGCTCTATCGTTAAGGAAATATTTAATTGAAATGAAATTTTGTTGAGTTTTTTTTTCTAAAGTAACGAGTTCAGAGTAGTATAAAAATTTCAAATGGTGAAATTGTTTTTTTTTCTCGATTTTTATATATAAATGCTTAATTTACTGATTAATATTTCTATATGATCGTCGATGCACTGTTACGATCGTCATCTGATGTTACAAAAGATAAACCAAGTTGAATTGGTAACATTATATTAGCAACAACAATTTTAGGGTGTGGGTGTGGATGAACTCTTTCACACCCACACTCACACATCCACACCCACACCCACACACCCACACCCACACCCACACCCACACCCACACCCACACCCAATTTTCGCGATAGAAAAGTGAGTTTTTTACTATTCGATGCAGAAAACATTTTTCTACTCAAAAATGTAAAAAAATCTAGTCTCTTACAGAAGATGATATAGTTATTAATGAAATATCGGAGACCTCTAAAGTATCTGTTGTTATTAGGGACATTGACTGTACTACTTTTTTATCTTCATTTCAAACTAAGTCGGAAAAATTTCATTCCGACATTCCGATCAATTCGGAGCACATAATGAACCATCAGTATACATAATGTCCATCAGAGGTGGAGTTAGTTGGATATGAGATATCATGTGTCCAATTCAAAACAATTCAATGAACCTCATTAATATCATCTATCCATATGCTGACATCCACCGCAAGAAAATTTCCCGATACCGTCCTTTATTTAATCAAAATGTGGAACTCACGAACTCTGGTTGTTATAAATGTCTAATTGATTATCAGAGTGTTTCAAAAAATTTATTTTCAAAAAAAGAAAGAAGAATATATCAAACCTATAACAGTCCTTATAGTTGATATACGCGCTCTGAAATTTTACTATTTCCACAATATTTAAATTCATAAGTACTTTTCTATCAATGTATTTGAGTTACTAAAATTTGTTATAGTCTAAAGAAGTCATTCATATTATCAAATACATATTCAAGGCATAGCCTCTTTTATTCTGATGACAATATATTTATGAGACTTGAAACAGTAAGTGATAGCTAGAGTTTTATTCTTCCCTTCGTTAATTCAATTATAGTATATAAATTGATATAATTAGTTAGTAAGATACCATGCACAAGACGCTCGCTATCTACAAGGATTTTGGCATACGTATATTAGTGAGCTCTGTTTAGAAATAGAATTCAATAAATCAACGATTTTCTGGGGCCGCTTCACTTTGTATTTTTTAGATTAAAAAGAGGGTCAACTAATTCATTAGCTCCTACAATAAGATCCTTTCTCTTCTTCAAAAACCCGACACTTTAATATTTATACCAGGAATTAGAATTTACAGACTTTGAAAATAATATAGGCGGTGATAGGGGTGGTAAATTAGCATTAGTATTACAAAAATGCTAATGTTTTGAGCATTAGTATTAAAATTAACCCTAATGCTTTAGCATTATTGACATTAGTATTAAGTAATGCATGGGTGTTAGCATTAAATTAGCATTATTTTTAGCACTAATACTTGGATTCAAAATATAGTAGAAAATTGTTCTGTTTTCAGGAATATGACTCATCGATGACTCATCAGTGAGTCATACTTTCCCAAAGCAGAACAAAATTTTCATGTTTTTGGGAACTATGACTCACAGATGAGTCATCAATGAGTCATATTCTCGAAAACAGAACAATTTTCTACTGTATTTTGAATCCAAGTATTAGTGTTAAAAATAATGCTAATTTAATGCTAACACCCATGCATTACTTAATACTAATGCCAATAATGCTAAAGCATTAGGGTTAATTTTAACCCTAATGCTTAATGCATTAGCATTAGTATTAATAAATGCCAATGCTAATTCTAATGCACCACCCCTAGGCGGTGATATTAACTACAGACTATTTCCTGTTGCTATGGAAACATATCAAAGAATATTTGGTTTCGAGACATCTGCTTGCTAGTGGTGGGAAAATGTCACAAAACCTCGACTTAAAATGAAATTCACTATTACTTTCTTCGAAAGTATACGTAAGTTTCACTAAATTAACAGAAAGAAAAACTAGCGTCTTGCAGGACAAATAGGATTTCTCGAGATTTGAAACTGTCCTGCAAAACTATGAAAGATATAAGTAAAAAAAAAGAGTAAAAATCAAAAGGTGTGTCAAAACAACCCGTTTGGAAACTGAAATGTGGTGCTCGTACATATCTTCTAGCCTTATTCAATCGATAAAAAATACTGGAAATGGGGAATCCTTTGTAGGTTGATTGTTTTCCAGAATAATAAATCATTCAAATAAGGATTTCTCCATTTCCAACTGAAATTTTTATTTTTTCTGTGAGCAACCTATTTTTTTGAATTGTTATGATCTGCTCGTTATTTTTTCTTTTCTCAATGCGTTGTTCTAAATTTCACATTGTTATGAATATAATCATTTCATTTAATTGGAAAAGAGTAAGTCTTATTTGCATATAGATGACGTATTCAGTAAGTTTTAACATACTATTGTATATCTCAAGCAATGACCACCAATGATATTCATTTTTTTGCAAAATGATTACTTAATTGACTATAGAAAGCTTGGCATCAGTTTATTACGATCACTCAAGTCGATAATAGGGTCATGTACTAATTGCTAATGTCTGTAACGACTGGATACTATTTTGTTTGTTATATCAAGAATGCAAAGATGGAGGAAGTAGTAGTCTAATGAACTTATTTACTAATTAGTATAACTGCTAGTTATAAAAAATGGAAACTAGTTAGTGTCTGTAATTGGATGAGGGAGTACTCTAAAACGTCTCTTTAAAACTTACACTCCCAGTTTTATTCGAAAACACATGTGAGTTCAAAAACTGTGTGCACTGAGAGACATTAAATAAGTCTTTATCTGTTCCGTGCTTTTAATATTTTAATGTTAATGCTACCAAGCTTCGGAATTCCTTGTAGTTGGAATCAGAGTTGAGTTTTGGAATAATAATAAAACTCATTTCACATGAAACATCATGAAGATGTGTGAAGACAGAAGTGCGGGCACTATTGTTTGGTTGTTTGTGTGAATTCGTCTCTGGTTGTCTTCAGTGCGGATGAGAGTTTGAGGATCAAATGTACATTGTATCTGTGTATCTCTATTGCGTTTTTTGAGTTGCCTGAGGAGTACGTCACTGAAATGACAATGCTAGTATGGGTATGGGTCTAGGTTTTGCTCTGACATTTTTCTTCGCCGTGGATGTTTGCCTTAGGCAGGACGAAATACAATTTTTGGGAGTTAGTTCGTTTTTTCACTTTTTTTAGGCTAGTTCCAAATCCAGCTTTTTCTGTGAGTATCGGATTAAGTCCGCAGTGTATATTCAATACTCTTGTGCGTGTGGATGTCGCCAATATGGTAGGAGTCCGGTGTCAATCTATACGAAAGATACAGTGCAAGAGTTCGCTATGCATAAGTCTACTTACTAGTTCGATTATGGAGTTGTCGAGATATGAGAATCGATGCCTGATCGTATTGAAAGAGCTACAAATATATACGTGCTTGTGTTCATTGTGTTTCTGGTAGTATTCAAGGTTGTCTTTCATTAGAACAAACACCAATATAAATATTTATTTATTATTATTTGTGCTCCTTTTTCTTTTTCAAATATTATTACACATTCTCTTATTCTATCTTAAATATATTCCACTATATCTTAGATGTTAATTATTGAAAAAAAATCTTTTCACATTGATTATTAATAAATAAATCACTTATTATATGAAATTTATTTCTGTTAGATCAAGATGATGTTATTTTATGTTGTTTTTATTGAATGAAATCGACTATTTTTACAAGTCGAATTCGTCATTTATTTCGTAAGTTTTTTCTCTTTAAATTAAAAATTTTATTTTCGATAAAGTTAGATCAATTATATATTTTCAATCTTAGCAAAGTCAATAGATATCATTCTCTATATAATCATAACCATTGATTTCTTACATAACTATAGCATATTTATTCATTTGTTGTTTCTTTTATCTTTAAAATCTATCTGTGGAGGTGGGTGTGCAGTCTAGATGTGGGTGTCGGTATGTTTTCTTCACCGACACCCACACCTACCCACACTCACACACCCACACTCACACACCCACACTCACACCCACACCCAACTCAGACCAGTTCCAAATACCGCCAGGAACAATTTTGGCGTTTGCAGGCACCGCAATTCCGGATGGTTGGTTGAAGACAGACGGATCCTCTGTACGTCGCCGAGAGTACCCAGATCTTTTTAGAGTTATTGGTGATTTCTACGGCCCTGGAGAGCACACTGATACGTTCAACTTGCCTGATCTCCGTGGCCGAGTAATTGTTGGTACTGGCAAAGGAGTGGGTCTTACTGATCGAAGGCTACGTAACAAATTTGGATCTGAACAGCATATCCTTACTGAGAGCGAAATGCCGACTCATACTCATCCAGTGAATGATCCAGGACACAGTCATGACATGAGTAGTCCTACACGAGATCAAACTTAAGACATCAGTGTTGGAAATCAGCAGTATTGCTATGGAGTCAGTAACGGCGGCGTGACAAATAATCCACCTACTCTGAAATCTCCAACAGGCATCAAAATTCAGCTAGTAGGTGATGGAGCTCCACACAATAATATGCAGCCATCAATTGCGATTCCCTACATGATCAAGTATTAGCCAGGCGATACTTTGAACTATAATGTAGAAATATTTACCATCAATTTCTTTATATGCTATCATCTTTTATTGTGTGCTTCAAATAAAAGCCATTATTCCTGAGTGAAAGAGAAATCAAGATGGAATAGAGTTAATCTACTAATGCTGATTGACTTCAGTTAATTCTAAATGATTCTAGTTTACTTCATGGCAGAGATGGAACCGATCAACTGGCAAAAACCAGTCCGAACTGTCCAAACTGCTTTAACAAAAAAAGTTGATCTGACCGATCTACCAGTCTAAACCGATTTATCGGACCAAGGGGTTGATGTGGGTGAGATTGAGTGTGTTTGTGTGTGTGTGAGCATGGGTGTGGGTATCAGTGAAACACAGACACCCACACCCACCAACACCGCACGCCCATTTCGACACATCCACACCCACACTAACATCGACACACCCATACCCACGTTGCACTTTCATAAATCCTTAAGGGCATATGAGCTGTAATATACCCTTAAAAGGTTTATTAACTTCATAAACCCTTCGGATGAGGGTTTATTAATATATGCTTTAGAAGTCGTAGAATAAAAACCCCTTTTCCGAAGGGTTTATGAAGTTAATAAAACTGTTAAGGGTATATTATGGCTCATATACCCTAAAGGGTTTATGAAAGTGCAACGTATAAAATACCCTTCCTAGGGTCTATGAACTAAAAGAGTATATGAAAGGGTTTATGAGTTTAATAAAACCTTTTGAAGGCTTTATTATTCTACGCTTATTTTTTGCAATGATAGGGCACAACCATGGGTAGTCAACCACTTTGCTTGGAAAGTTTTTTGCGAGCTTTTTTGCCTTAGTTAGATGGAAGTCGATCAGAAACTGTCATTCCTTAAAAGAGATTGCAGTCTTAATTGCAAAAAGCGAGCAGATTTAGGCAGTTTGCTGCAAATATCTGTTTACATAAAGCACATATGCACACATAACTCTTTTCTGACTGACCAGTTTTAATTGAATATTCTTTTCTATCAAGAGTTCAAACATGACTGCAGATAGAATGACCAACATTGTGCTTGCAAAAAACAAAAATCTCGGTCGCCCCCTCATATTGCTGGAGAGGAGCATGGCAAATACTGAAAATTTTTTGTCGTGTTGGAAGAACAATATTGACTCTTCTATCTGCAGTCATGCTCACAGTCTTACTAAAAAGAAATTTTCAAGTAAAAACAGCTGGCCAGAAAATGATCATTTGCGCATATGTGCTTTCTGTAGACAGATGTTTCCAGAAAACACTCTACATCATCAATTGTTCTGATATTGAGGTTACAACTTCTTATGAAGAATAATAGTTTCGGACCATTTCACACCTATAATAACAAGTAACGCTCGTCGTTACGACTCGCTTGACCCTCGACTGAATACTTGCCTCCATTACCGTTATATACTGCATCACGGTCTTCAGCAAAGCTATTTAGGGCATACCAAAAGTAGTAAAGAAAACTATCCTGCCTTTCAGCTAACTTGCAGTATAGGGTGTTGCCCGGAGACAATTTCAAAAGCCCGATATTTTTGCTACAACTATTACTAGCTATAGCTCTAGACAGAAGGCCGGCTTGACTCAGAGTTTTTCTACTTAATCACTCCATACATACTGATTAACCACATACTAGCCACGGAGGATTCCTGTGTATGCCAGTCACATAATCAGTGTGCTATCGGGCAGGTAATCCCAGACAAACAATTGTTACTGACTTGTCCAAGGTCATTTTATGTCCGGTAGTGCCGAGGTCCGAACACAGCACCTTGTGAAAATGTGTCGATCAACTTAACCACTCTACCATAGTGGCCAAAAGTAGTGACAGTGATACTTTAATACCGAATAGTAGACTTAAAGAAACTTCCTTTTCATATAGTCTGATAGAGAAAGAAAAACTCTCTTTTTTTATGATGTTTGATCAGAGTGCAGCTCATAGCATAATCATAGAATATCGATAAGATGTGTTTCGCTATCATATGTGGCGGTTGTTTTAATAATCATTTTAAATAAAATGACTGAATATTTTTATAATAACTATTGATTAAAATAAGATAGAGAAGTATCGTTTTCACCGTTGAAAGGAAAAGATGAAGACGCATCGAATCGTATCTTGCAGGTTTTCCTGATCTGCTTTTTCTAAGGTTTTCACATTTGATCTTTTTAAAACGAGCTGATGTGGTTAGTTGTTTACAGTGAATTTTCAAGTATCAAGTATAAATCCAAATCACTAATCGAAGCTCTACAAAGTGCAGCAGGCTTAAATGAATACTGTGCATTCCAGCTGATCCTCTTGTATTATTCTATAGCGAAATCTGTGAAAAAAGCTCACGTTTATGCTTTTTCCTTTTTTCATACAAAAATGTTTTCCGACTGTTATAAAATTTAATAGAAACAGCTCAGTAATCAATATTAGAAAAGCCTGGAATACACGATTCAATGCATCTTCTCCTCTTCTTTCCAACGGTGAAAACCGTACTTTTCTATCTTATTTCTATCAATAAATATTCATAGAACAGTGACACATCAAAACAAAATAGATTTCATGGAGATTTTATTATTATGCTATTAGTTGCAACATGATCAAAAAGCATAGAAAGATGAAGCTTTTCTTTCTCTGTCAGGCTATGTAGAAAGAAAGAGTCTTTAAGTCCACTATACGGTATTAAAGTGTTATTGCCGCTACCTTTGATATGCCCTAAGTAGTATCCGACGTTTCCAAAGGGTGGATAGGTGTGTAGACATTCATTTCAGCGTCAGCTTTGTGATCCACAATGGTATGTGGGTTCGCGTGATCATTTTTGTCATAAATTCATCTAATCAAACTGATATCCAAACATTAATACTCAACTGAAATCTCAATGAACTACACTACAGCAGCAGTACCCGCAGGCATCCAAAAAAAAGGAGATTATATTTAATCTTTTGAAAGATCACGGATGAAAACGCGTCATACTTTTAAAAATTCTATTAGAAACCCGTATGTTTACTAGCACACCTGTTTGGCAATATTGTTTGCTAGAGCGTTCGCTAGAACAAATAGGATTTTTGCTAAGCTTCTAGCTTCGAAGAAATCATATTATATCTGATCTGTAATCAGAATGTCATCCTTGAAAGAGGCTCGTACTCCGGGTAGTTGTCAGATTACATAAGGGTGTGAGTGCGCGTGTGAGTATGGATATGAATGTTCTTCTCTTCATCATAGCCATATCCTTATCCACACCCACAATTAATCAAATCCAATGAGCAGAGTTAGATAATAATATGCAAAGCTTTCGGACCAAAATCAATCCATCTTCGGTGCAAGATTATTTAGTACTTATTGTACTGCATTTTGTTGATTTTTGTTCAATATGAAAATCCTATTCGAGCAATACTTTTTCGACATAATTCGATGAAATGCAGTTGAATAGACACGAAATATACTTACACTGAAGATGGATCGGTTTTGGTCCGAAATTTTTGCATACTATTATTATTATCTGCTTATTTGATTTGTTTCTTGTATTTTTTTGCAGAAGTCTTTGTAGACTTTGAAAATATACAAAACGTATTTCAAATGAATATTTTCTTATCATTTTATATTTCATCTCTCATCAATAAGATTTACCAAGTAATAAATCATATACGCATAATCCGATAAATTGGAATAAAATTCGATTTTAACATGCTTTCAATCAAAGTTCAATTCCGAATAAGTACAATGACGAAAAGGGTTCATGAGAGTCTAACAAAAGTCATTCATCCATGGAAATTGTCAACAACATGGTAAGTTCGATGGATAATGTTTAGAAAGATCAAATGAATTTCATAAAAATACTTAAGTTCAAAGAATCAAATTTGAAAGAATTATTGTTTAACACTTGCCAACATAATTCTTTTTCGAAAATAAGCAAAATTCAAAACGTCTTTAATAATCATGCAAAGATCTCTATTGACAAATGTAGAAAAAAAAATATACAAAAAAAAGTGAAAAAAAATAATTATATTGATATTGAATTTATATGATGAATATGCATGACTCATTGAAACGAAAATCTTAACATGTTCCATTCATCATCATACGGTGTCATATCTGGACATGTTGCTGAGATGTATTTTTTTAAAGTATTTTTTGATGGAAAATCTTCGTTACAAAATGGACAATGAATTTCACATACAACAAATAATTCGATATTTTTCTTATTTTTCTTTTTATACTCAACATGTGGTGATGGTTGAATATGAAAAACTTGATGTATATATGAATCATTATCATTCGTCGCGTTTATTTGTTGACTATCGATCGAATTCAATAATTGTAAAGATTGATCATGTTCATTGACTTGTATATTATTTGATTTGTTTCCATGTTGACGAAGATGAATGAGAATATCTTTTACTGTGATATTGAATAAGTTATTGATTTCCATGACAAATAATTTCCTATGTTTATATATTTTCCAAATTTGTTTGAAGACATGTTTATAGGATGGTTCAGAACTACACACAATGAGAATAAATGTATATCTGTTAATATTTTCTTCAAGAAATTCTATCAATCGTTGACTAATGGGTTCGGATGATCTTCGGACGCGTACTTGTGAAACATCACTTATATGGTTCAAGACTTTATATAAAATCGGATCTGTTTCACTGCAAAAAATATAGAATTCACAGCTAGATGGAATTTTTGATAGGTGTTTAATATCATTGAATAAATCCATTCGACGATCGTCTCCATCAAATAGAATAAGCTGACGTTCGTTTGATTGAGTTTCCATGTATTTTGTGGCGATTTTGTTTAACTAATGATTGATATGTGTTGATGATATCTATTCTTGAACTGTGCTGCAAAGAAAAAAAACTGTGACAATTATTGATATTTAGTTGAACGAGTTTAATTTAATTCCATTGATTTGTTGTATCTTAACAATTCTCATTTTATTATATGACTGTCTACCATAATTAGAATGATCAGTAAGAACATAATAGAGTCCAATATCTAGAAAACTCAATTATCTATCCATTATTGTGGGATGAATGATAAGGAACAATGAATACTGCCATACTTTTTTAGATCGCAAGTCTATGCTATATAACTAAAATCTACTATTATACAATCAATCGAATGAAGATAGGACTTTTTCTTAGCATTTTCTATGAATGGAGAATGTATTTTATTATGCAAAAGTATATTGAAGTAAATTGAATATTGTTAGCATTAGGTTCAGTGAGAAAAAAAACAATACATAGATGTACTACGAAGAAAATGATGAGCGTGAGTTCAAGTCAAGATTTTTATGATTCCGCTAAGGTCTAGCAAAACGGACAAGAAAGGTCAATTATCACAGATCTTGGATCTTTCTGCGACTCTTTAGATCTGAATTAGTGATCTAAATATTGTAAATTTTGGTATTTAATCCAGTGTATAAGTCGATCAGAAAGACATTGGTATTATTGACCCAGAAGACTAACAATGTAGGCTGAACCTTGATAATTTTGAAGGAAGTGAATTTAAAATTTAAGAAAAACGCAGAAAGTATTTTTCAAAGCTCGTCTAGAGAAAGAGAAATTCAGTAGGATATATACTAAATGATTAAGTAAATAACATAGTTACACCGAAGAAAAAAAGGTAAATAAAGAGATATTTGGTGTTTCCTATCGCATCTGTGATTTAAACAATATCAATGAATTTTTTTCTATATAATGATGTTAAATAAATCTAATAAACTGTTAGAATAGGAAAACTAAAAACAATCATTTACGAAATGGTTAAATTTTAAAGTTAGTCTATCAGCTGTGCATTTGGGGCTCTTGTTCATAATTTATTTTTATCCTTGTGACATTGGGCGATATTTTTATGTTAGTCAAAGTTTGTAAGTATTACATTTTAGTTCCACATGGAATTTTACTAGGAAGGTTTTTTATATTAATTACATAAGAATTTCGATTAGAATCTCTTCTATAAAAATACAACTCAAAGATTCAATTTTCACTCACTTTCTTTGTTCCAATAGCTGTGTTGAATACCATTGAATCCACAACAAGTTTTGCTTTTATTGAACTCTGATTGGAGTTTGTCCCACATGATACAACCTCATGAATCATTCCTTCAACACTCGTTGGATTTTGTTTATCTTTCTCTTTCTGTAGTTTGCGATCATTTGGGTTTTTTTTTGTTGACACTCGGGAAAAGTTTGATCTACTCAAAGAAAAACAACACCAGAATGTGCACATATTCATTGCTTTCAAACAACAACAATCAACAAATACGAATATAAATCGTTTAGAAGTCTGTAATTTCGAAAAGACGGCTAAAAAAAGAGCAGCTGAAATGTGAATTTTGAAAGATGGGCACCAGAATGGTTTATCTTATATGGAATACCAAGCAACAACCTAAGTTATTTCTTTTTTCAGAATTGCCAATACTTCTTCTTTCAAGATTGTTCTTACATATTACCTTTTAAAAGACGAATTTCTTTTAAACATGCAGAAGAATCCTTTTAATGTAAAGTGATCATATTAGAATTGCTTGTTCTATGAGTCAGTTTGAAAATGAATCAATATCATCATTTTCTATAATTTTTTGTCATTATTATTTTCCAAAAAGTCAATATTGATTTCGAAAACTTTTTTCGAATTTCTGAATTACTGTTGTAGATATTTTAATGCACTGTTCTTGATATTATAATTCAGAATTGTACGTAAACAGTTTTCACATGTTGATAAAATCAGCATGAAAAAAACAGAAAGAAGAAGCGTACGAAAATAATTGACGAATTTTTAATTATAGTAGAAGTAGAAGTCAATTAGTTATTGCTTTAGTATTTTTCAATGCGAATAGGGTTTCATGTTGTAAATTGATGAAAATTTTGGTTATGCCTGAGACACAGAAGAATAAAATGCATAAATCCCGCCAATGATGATAAAAAGTTATTGGTTCCTATGATTCTGGATACGAGAAATTGATAAATATCTCAGTTCTAAATCGAATATTTTTCGGAATCGCAAAACTCTAAAGTGACATCTTCTCAGAGGATCCTATGATATACATTATAAAAGGACAAGTGATATTAAGGCCATTTCTCGAATCAAAAAAGTTACACAACAAAACATACATATTTGGAATCGATTAAAGTCTGGGTATTGGAAGTATCTCAGAATATTCAAGTTCGATAAACGAAAACTTTTGATCTCCGAGTTATGGGTGCGGTGTGATCGGAACAAATCAAAAGTTGTTTTTCGAAATTAAACCGAAACGATATCTAGTTCTAAGCATTTGGGTGTGGTGATTAGGTATATCTTAACCAAACTTCATGAGAACACTTTCTTGTCCCAAACTTTCAATTTTTTCGGTTTTCGAATTCCCAAAAATTGATCAGGTAAGACTTAAGGCTGTGTAAACTAGTCTGCCTATATATTTTTCACTGTGCTCTGTCCAGGTTCGCAAGAATCCATTTAATGAAATGTAATCTTGAATAGCTTGTAGTATTTTTGATATATTTCTCGTTCGTAAAGTTTTCAATGACCGAAGAGATATCTAGAAAGGATCCTGTGCGATTTCATCGGCATATCCATTTTGAAAAACCAAATGCAGGGTTTTGCAGAAATGGTATAGAAACTAAAATTTTTCCTATTCAGTTTCAGGAATTTCTTCCATATAGAATATCGAGGAAATGCTATAAAATATTTAAGTTCAAAAGTTTATCGTATGGTATGAAAATTATCCTTTATTATTCGTAACCAGAACACGATGACATTTATTGTCTTACATAGTTTTATAGAGCTTTCCTCGTTCTACATTTTGACTCATTTCGTTTTTTGTCTTACACAAGGAAAGAATTTTTTTTTTTATTGAAAATATCAAAACTTTTAATCGAACAATCACTAAAAATCAAGAATTTCAATTATCTTGATATCTTTGTGGTCTGTCGTTATCCTAGAAGACCTAGTGGCAACAACGTGATTTTTTTTCTCAAAAATAGCACCTAATCATGGTCTATCATTAGCCATAAAAGCCATAGTAAAAATCGAAGGGACTGTAGAGAAACATAGTCGACACTATAACAACTTTGCAGATTTTTAATACTTTTGAGAGACTATTTTTTAAGGTTTTTTTAAAGCTTTTTTTTACGAATGATATTACTCAAGTTTCTGAAAATCTCAGGTAACTTGGAAATCAGCAAGCAGGAGATAAGATTGTGTTATACGAATCAATTTTCGATATTTTTTTCCTTGAAAGTGTGGAAGAATAAGAATTCCTGAAAATGTTCAAATTTTCCTTTACGGTTGAAACTTCATCTTATACTTATCAAAATCACATTTTCACAACAGATACATCATAAAAACACATATAGTTTTCTTTGCTTTATTTAAAGTACTCCATTTCTTCAATAAGAATGAACAAATATTGTGAAGAAATATACTCTTTTAATAAGTTATTAAAATACTGAAGGAGTGTACATATTCTAATTTTCTATTTTGTCTTACAGTACATTGAATTTATCAGTAGATTCAGTTAAGATTTGATGTAAATTCCGTACGAAGCTTTTTGAAAACTGCAATTGAACATGTAGGACAAGATATACTTTTTGGGTTGGTGTGGGTGTGGGTGTGGGTGTGGATCTGGGGATGGGTGCGGGTGCGGGTGCGATGTTTATTGCGGAAAGACCAACATGCGCACCAAGCGACACACCCACACCCCACATCCTTTTTTAGGGAACAATCCTATAGTATACCTTAATAAAATGATGATTTGGGAAGCCCATGGTTTCTAACGTTCGTTTTTACGTAAATACTTTTGACAAGTATACATTATGAGTGATTACTTTAGTTCATGCGAAGATAAGACTCTTGACGTATGTATGCGTCGATGACGGCCAAAGGATTAATGCTGCTCTAATAGTGTCATTAAAGACTATTTCTATATGGTTTAGCTTTATTTTAAAAAAGTTACAAACTAAGATACTGTTCCCATTAAATCTTTCTTATTGTAACAAATGTTGATAAATAAAAAAAAAGCTTAACTGATTATTAATCTATTCAATAAGTAAATTATAATCAAAGATAAATTTGAAAAAGCTATAATACGATTTAGATAAAAACAATGGGTTGGAACTGCTCTTAGGAATTCATTGTAGTGGAGAAAAAAACTATACGCGATGCGTTTAAGATATGTTTTTCATCTTGCTCAGAAAGCAGTTTAAGGATGAACACCTAGGTATATGTTGCTTAAACTTTAGACATGTTGCCTTCAATTTAGCAAAATACCTTTCAGCGTTCATGAAGCAAAATATTTTTATGGAAAAGCGTTCAATTCTATTTAAAGGAGGAGCTATAATAAACTAATATTGAACACGTTGTTACAAGAATTCTTTAGATGAAACTCATACTCTAGTTTTCCCGACTGTATGCAAAAAAAAATGTCTTTCTATGATGCTTCTCAACATTGACTAATTTCCTGGAAATTATATTCACCATCATAATATACAAAGCAATATCTATATCTCGGTTTTTTTAAAATAATACAGTTGAATTTCATATTTGTTTTACTCATCATTATTTTTCTTCGTCTTGAAGGAAAAAGCTTCATGATTTTACGCTTGAAGCATATTTTATTTTTTGTAAGTTGAAAATAAATTTGTTTCAATCGAAAAATAATAGCTTATGATGTACGATAGTTCCCAAGCAATAACTATAGGTTGTTGTATCGTTTGTTACGTCATTTTTGCCGTCGGAGCAACCGTACGTTCTTGTCGTCGAAATAGTAAACTTTTGAATTTTTCTCTTAACTCTGATAATGATATCACTACAACTGTTGGAAAAAGTAGTAAAGCATAATAAGATGAAAATCTTGCTATTGATAAAAATGTGCCACCTATGGTAGATGATAAGCCACATAGTTGAAGAGAAATTACAATTACATAAGGAAATGGGAAAATCATAAAGATAAACGAAATCGATAACACTTGAACTGCCATTATGCTATATCTTCGCCATTGAAATTGTTTTTTCATACGGTATTTTTTCCAGAAAATACGTATAAGAAGAACAATACTCGAAATAACAATTGTAAACGTTGGCAATATTGTATGAACTATAACTTCATACATTTTGAGTGTATTGTTTGCAAAAGCACAAGGCATATAATTTGGTGTCAACATATTTTCAAAATTATTTTTGCATGTTGTAGCAAAAAATATGATAGCATAATAAAGTAGACAATATATAGTTAATATAGTTGGAGGAAGATAATGAAAGAATAGACGTTTTTTATTGGTACATAACAGTTGATGATGAAAGATAAGTATATTTCTTTCGATTGTAATCCATGCATATAGAATATATTGAAGAGCAAAAACTGCCCAATCGATATATCCCCAAATAAAACGAAATATTGTTGTTGGTTTGAATGTTTTAAAAGAGCGAAAGTAATGAATAAAGAAAACCGTGTCTGTCAATTGATAAACAAAATTAATAATTAGAACAACAATTATTATATGATTTTGCAAAGATTGTCGAAAATTTCGATCCAGAAGGATATGGTATAGGCCGAAAAATAAACAAATTATTGCTGGAATAAATAAAATAAGAAAAATCCAGAATTGTATGAAGTAAAACTGATCTGGATTAGAATTCATTGATGTTATACTATCGTTCGAGCTGTTGTGTGAAACCGGCATATTTGAGAAGAGTGAAATTGTGCTTGAACAAAGACTTTACGAAGTATAAATCAGATGAGAGACTCGTCACCTACTGGTTTATAATCATTGACGAACGTTTTAGGATTATCTATATATAAATATGCCAATGAATAAATTAGATACTTTCTTTTATAATTAATATTTCTTATGAAAAAATAATTTTTTATTTCATCTATAAGCTATGAAATGGTTTTAATGAACTAAAAGATTTATCGACATCACATTATTAAAACTATCACGAACAAAGTAGCTCATTTTTGTTTGCAGTATATTGAGAGGAAAAAAACTTAGTTCTAGATATTTTATTAGAAAATGTTTCTTTTACACTCACCATAGATCTCTATTTATTCTTGCTTTTTTTTTACATATCGATGAAGAAAGATTCAAAAAGTTACTTATCGAATTCTGAAGTATATTATAGGAATAAGACTTTTAAAATTGATGACAAAATTCTTTAAAACAATATTTCTGAGAATACTAATCGACAAAATCACACAGGTTTTGATCTTTTATCATAGACATATACCAGCGAAAATTCATTGAGCATTCACTGTAGACAAGAACTCAAGTCTCTGAGTAGTTCATATCATTCAATAGACTTTTCACAAAATCTCGATTTTGAAGTATATATGTTGAGCACTATAAAGTTATGCAATAACTAATATAAGATCTTGTCAAATATGTTTGGAAGACTAATTGAAAGATACTCAAAAATAAATCGTATAACATGAAAAATATACTAATAATTTCTTAACAAAGGAGGGGCGAGGGGCGTTAAGCGATGAAATCGGCTCCCTCTCGAAATTGAATTTCACATTTTCCAAATAGTCTATTGAGATGTCAAAAGTCGATTATTGTTCGAATTAACCAGTTAGCCCTAGTTATGGTTTCATCCGAGTAACTTAAAATTATGGTCTTGTCTGTTTCCTATAAGGTTGCGGTATGCAGTGTGCGTATGAAGTATATTGCCTCCATTTTAAACACTTTTTTATTTGCGCTATATGTCAAATAAAAGCTCATTCTTTCCTCTATCGAATGGCATAAAAGATTATGACAAAATATTGTTCTTTCACTGTTTTCTTCAGATGATCTTGTACACTCCTATGTACCATTATACAGGTACTCATGAGA
>CAJNSZ010000011.1:0-239859 GCA_905329745.1 Rotaria sp. Silwood2
TATTCGTACTCGTGAAAAACTTCTTGATCATGCTGTTCATTCATCACTAATGCAAGTCTCTTATTAAGTACGAATGACAGTAGTATTGATATGATTGATTTATACTTACAGTTGCTGTAGAAAATTACTCAATGACCTTCAACTTCGGTTGCTAAGGTGTGTCACGGGAGGCGGGAGCCGCAAAAATTCTACTTAAAACTTTGTACTCTTATAATACTGTGTTACACTATTCTGTTTATAAGGAACGAGCTGAACTTTAGAACTGAAGATGGCTTAAACTTCAATATTAATTTATAATTTCTGTATTGTTAGAGAATCTGAATAATCGGCGAACTTCGTTGAATAGTAAATCATTTTTGAAATGAGTCTTATATAGATCGATAGATTTTTTGAAGATTCGAAAAAGCATAAAAGGGTTCATGTTCATTGGTCTTCCGAGTTGAGTTATGATCTACTTTGGCGAGTTTTTCAACAAACTATCATAGCTCTATTTAGATAATTGATTTTTTAATTCAAAAATTGCACAAATATAAATTTTCAATGGAATTAACTCATTATGAAACTGTCACATTTTCTAGTATTTCTTATCGTTAGATACCAATACAGAAAATTGTTATGCAAAAAAAAAGAACTTTGTTTTTATATCTATATTTCAGCATAGGAAATTCTAACTCTATGATGAAACTTTTCGTACATTATATTAGTTCATATTCGACCACTAAAAAACAAAAAGTTTAAAGCCAGAAGCAGTTATTAAGAAAGAGAATGTTTCACTATTTTCGAATACATGTTTAAATTTTTCTTCTCATGTAAACTTGAATAATCATCAGTAAATGTGTTGGAAAAGTCCAACACTATGTTTGTATAAAACATAATAATTGTTTTCGCGTAATCCTTAGTTTATTCCTTAAAACAGCTTAAATTCTGCATAACATGAGATATTACAACAAGCAAAATCTCATCTATTTGTTTCTCGTAAAGGTGTTAGTTTCTATGGAAACCGACTTTGATCAGAAAAATCACTATTTTAAAAACTGTAAATAGTGCACTTTGGATAGCGAACTTTGTTCGACAAAATTGAGCTCTGAAAGTGTTTCACTTTTTTGAATGGGATAGATTTCAATCGAAATACAAAATTGATCAAACCGAATATTCTGCACAATAACTGTTTTTTTCCTTTTTTGAAACAATTTTATTGTAGAAGAAAATTTTGAATACATATTTAGAAAGAGAGAAAAATTCTGGTTCTAACTAACTGTTTCTGACTTTTAATAGCTATCTCAAAAATTAATGAATATTTTATGTTAAGACTTTTCCCCGTAGGTTAGAAAGTTATAATGAGCTAGTCTTGTTGAGAACTTTATGTTTTAAAAGTTTGAATTTAAAAGCGGTCGGACGGAAAAACGATATTTTTTTGAAAAACTTATTAAATGTTCCTAAATCAAGAAAGGAAAAGGATTCATGAGCATGGATCTGGCATGGCTTATTCTTAATAGAATCTGCCTTTGGAATCAAGGTTCATCAGAAAAGCAATTTATTACTTTGTGAAGTTCACTAGTATAACAGTGCGTAATGAAAAATTATTTGTCGAAACTATTCTCTTACTAAATAATCCAGTGGCAGAGGCAAAACTTTGGACTAGGACAGAAAGCTTAGTCCTCTTTGCGAGATTTTTGAAAGATGTACTTTTTCTAATGCAAAAATGTGTTAATCTTGTCAATCAAACGCTTTAATATGTCTTATTTTGTGAAACTGATATATGTTTTTGAAGAAAGAAAAATGCAAGAGTTCTTTAAAAATAAGATATGTTAAAACGTTCCATTGCACAAACAGTTAAATAGAATGTCATTTTTGAACTAAAAGAAACAAATGAATAGTTTATTAACTAAAGTAGAGAATTTTCACAACAAGAAGAAAAAGGCAAAAATCAGAAGAACAAATAGAAAAGAGAAAGTCAAGTAGCTATATATGTAAAACGATTGACGAATAATCCTCACTCATTTATGATGTAATCGAATAGATCAAGCTAAATAGCTTTTTTTTGATCAATAAGTCATCTATGGTTATCTGTATTATTAGTATGGGATACTCACTTATTCTCAACATACAAATAATAATTTATTTGAAACTAATCCATTAAAAAAGCAAAGTATCTGATGGATAAAAGTTTTGTTGTTAAATTCTTTTCTTTAAATGTCAGGATATGTTAAAAAAAAAACACTTTATTCTTAATACTCACTGTCGTTGTTCAATTTCTTGTATATCATTATCTTCAATATTATTGTTGTTATTTTCATTATTATATTCTTGTTGTTCACCATCATCATCATCATCAATTATAATACAATTATTAAAGAAATTTTCTGGTCGTTTATTAAGATTATCATTAGAATTTGCTGTGTGAATCGATGGGTCCGATTGATGACTTTTCAATTTAGGGTTTTGAATAACTAGTAAATTGAACATAAGAGACAAAAGAATGATTTAAAAAAAAAAGAACAAAACTTACGTTTCTTTTCTTTGGATTTTTGTTTAGTAATTTTGGTTTGTGATTGATTATTTGATGATAAATTTGTTTGATTTGTATTTAAGCGTTTGATTTTCTTTGGTTTTTTCTTTATTTGTTGATTATGATCATTTAAAACTGGTGTTGTTGATTGTGAATTTTGAACAGGTGAATTGATTGACTAAATATTAAAAGTCTTATATGATTATTTGAATTGATATTTAAAAGATAAAATATACTTTAGATAGTTTTGATGAAGTTTTCATTAATTTCTTTGATTGTGACTTTGTTTTTGATGAAATAGAATTAGAATTTGAAGTTTTTGAAATTGAAGATTTTGGTTCTTGGTGTCTTTGAAAATGATTTAATTTTTGTTCAGCTAATGTCATATGAACAGATGCAGATTTTTCGTTAGATTGTTGAGTTTGTAGAATATACTTTTGTTTATTATTATTCGAAGAAAATTTTATTTTTTGTTCTAAAAAATTTGAATTTAAATTTAACGAAGAAAAGCAAAACAACTTACGAGAAGATATACCTTCTTCATTTGATAAATTTCTTTTTTGATCTCGATTTTTTGGTATTGTTGATTGTAAATTACTATTCGATGATGTTCGAGAAGATTTCTAAAGGAAAAAAAAGAATTTCTTTTTTTTAATAATTTAATCAATTAATTTTATACGTATAAAAACTAACTTGAACATTTGTTTGTATTGATGTTCTTCGTGTTTCAAGTGGTCGTATTGCATCTTCATTATTTTTTAATAGTGTTGATAATAATGGTGGTATTATTTTAGTTTGTTCTTTTATTCGATTAGGTTTTGAAAAATTTGACAAAGATTTTGTTCTTGTAGGTTGAGTTATAGATTTCTTTTTTATATCATCATTTGAGCAACATCTATTTGTTGATGGTGGAACTTTATGTATTTGTATAGCACAATTTGGTGCACGAGTTTTTGCTTTGACTTTAGCTATGATATCATCTAAATTTTTGCTGTTAGTAGTTTGATTTGATCCAGTTGAAGATTTTGTTGACGAAAAATCTATTTGACCATCTAGTTGCGGTGGATATTGAAACATATTATTATCGTAACTTATTGGTTCAGTTTTAAGAGGACGATGTATAAATGTAACAAGAAGATCTTCAGCATGAGTTGTCGAAGCATCTTCAACTACATAAAATAAAACAAAAAAAAATTGAAATGTACATATTTAAGTTAATCGAATAGCAAGCCGAAAAGAGAGAGTCGATAACTGTTAAAATTGGTAGACTCAAGAAATTCGATTTTTTTCTATATCAAATTATTAGACAACATGTCCGAAAATGAGCTGTAGTTGAATCAGTCATATAGCACTTATTTGTGCTGTGTACAAGTTGATTGAAAAATCAAAGGACTGTCACATGTACATTGAACTTGAGTGTTGATGATAATCAGCACTTTTTATCTATTCAAGTCCTAGAGAGTAGAATAAGGGTATTACTAAAAATTGTTAGGATAGATCATAGAGTGTTGTTGATATTGCTAAGAGTTTTTTTGACAAGAAACTTCGAAGATACTCTTGACACCTTTCCTAATTTAGAAAAAGTTAGTTGTTATGTTTAAGCGAAATTAAGTTTTGGTAAAGAAGAATCAATATTGAATTGGTAGGACAACTGATCATTGAACTATTCACAACTGAACATATTTTTAGTGCAAGCAAGAGAGTTTCGGAAGAAAGAAGACAAAATTGAGTGGCGACATTGTTAATAGTATTCCATTCTTACGAAAATTTTGAAATATGTAATAATTTTGTATTTGATTATCAATGGAAATCAATAAAATATGCTGAAACATAATCAAAAAAACTTCATCTTGACATATGTAAAAACCTGGAAACCGTCGGGTAGAGTAGAAAATCCATAGAGTAGGGTGGGTCAAGGGCATGAAAGAATCTTATCCTGTAGAACTCTGTTGTCTAATGATCTCATGAATGACTAGACTATTACAATATGATTCGATAGCATTTTTCAAACTCTTTCAAATGATATGAAAATATCGAGAAAAAAAACAATCGCCAAACAAAATCTTAAGGACATTGTTCTCAGAATAAGACTTTGAGCCTTCGTTTTCCTGACATTCAGTAGATTTCGATAAGAAAATTACGACTTGGATGAAAACTAATATGATACTATGAGCTAGCATCCCAAATTGAGTGGACTTATGCGATCTTCAAATATATTAGGAAAGATAATTTAAATAGTTATTGATCTCCTTCTTTTCCTAAAATGTCTTGTTTGATTGTTTAGAATAAGATTCGAAACGAAGTCTTATTGAAGAGATGGCATTTTTAAAGTATGTTTTCTAAACATTGATTCAGTCGAACTTCAATCTATGAAAAACACTGTTAAAAATAACTGATATTCTTATATTCACTTGTATTACACTGAGATTTGTTTAGAATTATGAAATAACTTTAAAATTATAGTTCGATATATATGTAATTTCTAGATATTAAGAGTTTTTTGCTTGAAACAAAAACACATTAACTTTAGACGAAAAAAAACGAGAGAGAATCTTAGCATAAGTAAGTTCATCAAATATTAATCAGCAAAATATCAAATTTTAATTAATTAGTATTACTAAATTATTGATGCACATGTCTGTTATACAAAGCGTCCAAGTTAACTTAGCTTTACTTGAAATAATCATATGATTATCAAAAGGAAAGACTAGCTACATATACTTAAGAATTTTTGTTAAAAATTATTATTTAGATTCCACTAAGTTGATAGACCTTCGAATGTCTTCACTTTGTTAACATACAGAAAAAAAATTGTAATACAAATTGAACATTAGATAAGTTCGTTTTCTTTTTCTTCCATTTGTAAGGAAATATTTTTTATCAATACTTCTAAAAACTTACATATGTACTCTTTTTATACAACGAACATATAGAATTCGTGTTCCTTTTTGTTCAAATGTACTTGTCTTATTCATTATTATCTAACCTGTTAAGCAATCCATTTGATTTGTCTCATTATCTTCATCATTATTTTCGTTACTAGTTGATTGAATAATATTTTCATTTTGATTTTCGTCTTCATTATTATTATCATCATCATCACCATCATCATCGTTATCGCTTAGAGGTTGAACGTTTTCTGGCTCCCATTCGGCAAGTTTATTGAGATAATCATCATCGTTAGTTGATAATACATCATCATTATCTTCTGATGAGGATGAGGATGAATCAGTGGACAGATTTTCTTCGTAATCATTTGTAGGTTTAATTTTTGGTTGATAACGTAAGAATGAACGTGATACTTTGGCATTATTCGATGGTTGTTCTGGAGGAAATGATTTAAAATCAAAACTTGTTATATTTGAATTACATTTGAAACGACGTTCAAATAACTGACGAATTCGTTGTGAATTTAAATCAATATTAATTAATAAGCAACAATCATTGTAGAATAATGATTTATAGGACATTTGATAATAATTACTTAACTAAAAATAAAAATATAAAATCATATAGGACGACGTGACAATTGTTTTGCTTTTATTTTAAATATTTACATATCTGAATCAATAAATAATTTCATATTGTAACAAAAAGAAAATATTTAAACAATGATAATTATATTCTAATTACAACAGATCGTTAAATATTCAACGTAAGTCGTTAAAAAGACGAAAGTTAGTTCGGGTATGTTTTTTTTTGTCTTTATAATTTCCTTTCTGGATTAATCTGATTAGTCATAGGAGAATAAATAAGAAGAAAAACTATAGATGCCGTCAATGTTTGACATGTCATTATGCAAATTATTCACAATTGAATGAAATTGAACATATACATGAAAAAGTTTCAATAATGATATTGTTTTGACAATGAATAAAATTAACTTTTGATGTATTGATAGATTCAACAGTATTTAGATTTTCTGAGAAAAGAAATTTCCAAAATTACTAATTAGTGGCTGATTTAGAGGAAGAGGGCGCTAGGAGCAATCGCTCTCTTCCAAAAGAGGTTTGTCTCGATTTATTCTAGCAGAAAAGCTTGAAAATGAGCTGGTAATAGCTCTAATAAACTTCAAGACACGTTTTATGATTATGAGAAGATAATCTTCAAAAGATGTTGCACGAAAATTACGGAAAATTCTTTTACATTGATATGGATAAATGAAGTTATAAGTCTATATAAAAACTGAAACCTGTCGGATTGGTCCTGAACTCGATCGTATCTGGGTTCAAATATGAAACTTTTCTATTAACTGAATCTGGATCCAGATCTGAAAATTTTGACCTCGATGAACTCTAGTCATCGAGTATAAAAGAAATGGAAAAAAGTATCTCGTACCTTCAGAACGGCTATCTAATTTCGATTAGAAAATTTCATTGAAAGTATCAAAATATAGTTCGACCGAATTCAAAAAAGTTTGATCAAGCGATTCGATAAAACGGTTATTGATTGTCATGCTTCCCTTCATGTACATCTTTCTTTCCTCTGTACTCGAGCGTTCACCTGTTGATCTTGCGTGACTACCTCTTATTGTACTATTCGTTGATCGTTTCTTCTTTGTTACTGTACGCTTACGCGTGACCATTTTCTCTACTATGTAAGTAAGTGTAAACGAAGGAAGAGCATAACTAGAGATTTGTAGATGACAAAATATACCATCATACCGGCGAACCTAGGCAAAAATCTCTCAGTTCGTCACATTCAGATCTCAAATACGGCCAATAAACCAAGTTCAATAATTTTGGATCCAACGGGCTCTAATAGAAGTTCATTTTTAGAACTAAAAAAAAATTTGATAATTTCTGAAAATTGGTGTGATTTGGAAGTAGAGGTCTCTCATGCTTCCAATGAAATATATTTATGATTATTATTTAGAAATTCAATAATGTTTAAAACTAATAAATGAATATTGAAATCTCCTAGAAACGGTCGAGACGTCTCAATAACTTCTAAAATTGATAATACAGTATTCTTAGAATTCCTTCCTTATTCTTGAATAATTATCGAAATGACCTTCTCATGTGTTAGTTATTTAGAATGTTTCATTTTTTTTTCGGAAATCTAAACATACCTCTGTTGGAAATATTGACTTCGTTACTACTGTATGCATATCTGGATGTAACCTAAATTTGTTAATTGTTGTTTTTAATTATTAAGTATTTGTAAAGTTTTGTAATGCTTATAATTTTATTGAATAATTGTGAATCATTGCACTCGAATAATATGTTTTTACTTTTAGTATTTATGCTTTCTTTTATTAGTGATGTCATGAAAAAACATTGAATGAAGGTTCTTTTTTCATATAGATGAAAGGACTACTCGAATAATCAACGTGACGACAAATAAAAAAGTTTACTTTACGTTTATCTTATTTCATATCGTTTTTTTTTCTTCCTGATCGATCAAAAAATTATATGAGTCATTGCTATTTAATTAATTGAGTTGAAAAATATTAATCGAAGAAAAATCATTGAACAGATTCTTTTTGGTTAAATCTGCCCGTTGATTTAACTTGTTTCGAAATTATATATTCGAAGTTTTTGACTTCATAATAACAAAAAGCAATAAAAGATGATGATTGAAGCAATCTTTTTTTTTTGTCAATGAAGTTGATGATTTTATTATCTACAATATTGTTGGATGAGGCAGCTTGAATCAAAAAGTATTTGATTCATTTTCATTCGTCTAATATATATTAATGTCATAGAAAAAAAAGGATATAACGTATCATATATGAAACGTAAGATTACATCGTTATACACTCAACAGTTCCTGTACAATAACTATATCAAATGATGAGAAATAAAGAACGCAACATTTTATATCTCATTTATCTAAGAATTGTTTTCAAATATGACTGCAGAGTTCGATATGAAGATATTCCGCCACCTTCAAAATTGATTTTTGATACAGTACACGGAACCTCTCTAAAAATTCCCATAAATATTGAGTCCATAAAGGTAAACTTACGAAGTTCTTTTCTCTTTAAACATTAGAGTTCACGACTTTTCTAAAGATCAAGATCTAAATTAGGTCCTCAGTTTGTACAAATATTTTTTTCACTACACTTTAAGTATGCTTTTTCTAACTTTTGGGAGACGTTGAAACCTCTAGAATCTTGAAAAACCATCAGAGGTTTTCTACAGAACTACAGCCTATTTAAAAAGTTTCTTCTCTTAACCGAAGGAACATCAAGTGTCCTAAGCAATAAAAACAAACGCGACTCTCTATAATGAACTATATTTTGAAAAAAATTTGTTCGAAGTTTGATGATCACAGCACAAAAACTAATTTTGAGAAAAATGCTAACGAAATTTTTCTTCTTGAATATTGTTTTAAATCGAGGTAAAAACGCAAACATCATGTACTGATGGTAAGTGCTCTTCACACCGTATGAATCTGTGCGTATCACGATTTAAATAATGATATGCTGCGTCTGCCATCGTGATTACCGTGACGTATATTTTAATTATTGCACACTGTCAACAATAATAATTGCTTCAGTCAGTTCCAGAATCTTAAAAAACTTCTTAGAAGTTTGTAAAATTCAGTAAAATATGTATATGTTTGTAACGTAGATGCCCCAGGGAACATTCTTATATAGTTATCTCAAAAATAATTTGGTTTAAGGGACATCAATGGAGTGTAACTAGGTGATGAATTATTGTTTGAAAAGAATAATACTAAACGTGTGGCATCTCTCAATTCAATGAACTAGACTGTTTTTTAGTGAGAATTGGATTCTATTGATCAATTCTTTTTAGTTGCATTAGATGACGAAATATGTGGTTTTATCTTAGCACTAAATTTCCAACAGCTCTATTCTAACCCACTTGTTTACTTGAACTACATAGTGTGAACTGGCGAAATCATAAATGCAATAGGTAGACGAAAAAGGAGATGTTCAATTTATCAACATGTATACAATGAATTGAACACTTATTTCAGTTTATTCTTTAAAAGAATTCGATGATTGAAATCAGTTGAATAACTCACTCGACAATAATCACACATCTAATCCATGCAAATCTATTGTTTTTATTTTCTATAAACTGGTTTATTTCCAGTGCAATGTTTTTATTTTTATTTTTTTCATTCTTCTGTAACATTCATATTATTTCAACACTTGAATTCATTATATCAAAATAAATTTAAAATGAGTCAATGTTTATTTTAATATTCTATATTGAATTTTTACATAATAAAAAAACAGTTTCTTAATAGTTGTTGTTGTTCTTGCTGCTGTAACTCCTTATAACGATCTTACAAAACATATATACATGAATATAGTATATACACATCTATATATTATTTCGAATTTTTTTTGTACTCAAGTGTTTCGAACAGACACCTATTTATTGCGTATGCCAGTAATAAAATGAAAATATAAGAAAAACAAAAATAATTTTATTCATAATGAGTTTAGATGCATCGACATGTCGACGAAGGACAAAAAAGCATTTTGATGAATAGAATAGTTTATTTTATTTCGTATTCCATTCGTCAAGATGACAAAAGAGAAAAAGAAGAAAGCTGCTTTCCTTTCAAGTTTTATTTTGCATTGAACAAGAAACAATATTTTATGAGAAAGAAAGATTGACGAAATGCATAAGACTGCCTATATACAAGTCAAGTCAAGTATTTACTTTCTTGATGTTGTTCGAGCGTTTCTAACTCACAAGCATTTTACAAGCAGGAAAAAAGAGACTGACGTCGCACCATTGCATTTTGTCACTTCTTTTGTTAATCATCCGACATTGAGAACAAATATAAAATAGGTAAGAATGTTGTTCGAAATAAAAAATATTACCGTAAATTTAATACTATATTTTTTTGTCATTATTTCGCTCATGTATATGTGCTTGTCCTTTGAAATAATTACATATGCAAAAGTATGACATTTTATGAGTAATAGACATGAAAAGGTAAATATCTTTTTCATAAGATGATTTCCGTATGCTTCAAAAATAATTAATCATCGAAAATAAAGATAAGTTGGTCATTTTACGATCTAATCATGACAATTAATCATGCGATTACTTAGAGTTGTTTTAGATTTATTAATATAAATACTTGGAAATATAGATAGACTTTTTAATTTCTCTTTTACGTTTCGTTATTAATGTTATTCTACTCTATAATTAATGACTTTTTTCTTATATCGTTTGTGACTCAATATATATATATGTAGTAAATATCCATTTTCATTTTTGGTATAGTTTTTTTCCTTCAGATTTTTGTTCAATAATTATTAACAATGAGTTTTCATCCATCTGCATCAATTGATTGTCATACTACCCCGATGGAAGTATTATTACCGTTCATACAACAAACTATGAATTCTCCAGATCATATGACAACGAATGGTACAAAATTTAATGATGATGACAAGAACGGATCTCGATCTTCATTTACTGGTAAAAATTGTTGTCATTATCATAATACATCTGGTCAATATATATGTCGATGTCCACCAAATCATTTCAACAAATCTTTATTTTCTGAAGATTTGCTGTGCATATCTCAAATAGGAACATTAGCATTTTATCAAGCTTTACTTAGTGAATTTATTGGAACGATGTTACTTACATTAATATGTACATCCACCGGTTTACCTATTACATCTAAACCTGTACCTGATTTGCATGGTGCTTTCGTTGCTGGATTTACCATTGCGACGATTGTTGTTGCATTTGGTCATATAAGTGGTGCACATGTTAATCCGGCTGTAACAGTATCCTTTTTAGTTGCTTGTGAAATTGATATTGTACGAGCACTTTGCTATATTGGTATGCAATTACTTGGTGCTATCAGTGGTTCTTGTTTACTAAAATTTTTAGCACCTTCTAAGGTTCAAGGAAATTTAGGTTTGAATACAATAACTCCGGGTGTTACAGTTTCACAAGCCATTGTAGTTGAATTTATTATTACATTTATTCTGTGTTATACAGTACATGCTATTTGCGATAAAAGACGTGAAGATATTGGTGGTTCAAAAGCTTTAGCAGTTGGTTTAGCAATAACAGTCGGTTGTTTATTTGGTGGACCTTATACTGGTGCTTCTATGAATCCAGCTCGATCATTTGGACCTGCTACTGTTTTGAATACATGGAACAATCATTGGGTTTATTGGTTTGGTCCTTTAACCGGTTCAATTGTCGCTGCTATTATTTATACATATGTATTAAAGCAACAAATACCAATTGTTGTACGCACTGATTCTCGTTCACGTTCTTATACAAATAAATGAACTAATATTAAAAAGAAATTCAAAACCCAAAAATCAAAACTTAAATTAACATTCTCACCTCTTCATATACTATTTCCATTCAATAACTGGATATTTCAACAGAAGTCATATGAATTTTTAAACAGAAAGAATATTATTGTCCGATCTTTTTTTTTCTTATTAGCTAATCAACATGTATTAGTTTCTTGTTTTTCTTTTTCTTTAATACCTGACAAGAATTATTCCTTCTTGAGAAACCTCTCATTTACTTTGATTACTTTATTGATATGCACGCATATTTTATAGAAAAAAAATCCTGCAATATATATATATATTATTTTAGATATATTACATTTATTAGAAAAAAAGAAAAAGATAATCAAAAGGCAAAAAAAAAATCAAATCAATTATATTAGGTCAGTTATAATTAATTGAGATTCAGGTTGGTCTTGCATACATCGGTAAATGATATTGATTATAATTAATATATCCTAAAATAGTTTCTTCTATTTCTTTTTTATATCCTTCAGTACGAAATCGTTTTAATATATTTTTCTTTTGTTCATCATTAAACTAAAAAGGAAAAAGAAATAATTAATTAAGTTTTATAAACCGAAATAAAAATTTGTTTGTTTATTTGTTTTTACTATTAAATCATGATCAATTGATGAAGCAAGTGATGAAAAAATTGATTCTTCATTTTCCATCTTAAATAGATAAAATATAAACAAAAGTTGAAATTAACAGTATAATTTTTATGGATTAAATACCAATGCTTTTTTTAATATTTCACGAACTTCATTTCGAACATCAGTAAAACGATCATGATACAAAGCAATAGCCCAATTTTCTTGAAAATATCTAATTTAAATATTAAAAAACAATATCAAATTAGAAAAGAAAATAATATTCTAATACATACGAAAAAAAATCCGTTATAAGACCTTCATTATAACGTTGTCGAAGATTATTAAGTAATCGTTCGTGCAATCCATATAATTGAGAAAGATTATAAGCATCAATTTTCTAAATTTTTATTAAATAAATTTATTTTGGAAAGAAAAAAAAAAGAAGTTACATCTTACATCATGATGAAGACAAACAATAGTACGAACAATGCTAGTTTGATCAAGATGAATACGAAAATAATTATTCTCATGATTTGTTATAAAATCAGTACCCTTAGAAATAGAATTATAGGTATTTTATTAAAATAAGATAATAGAGTTAAATATTTACATAATTTTCAATACGTTTTGCGTCTTCATATCGAATAGTAGGACCAGATTCACAAATTTGAAAGTAATGAAGATTTCCTGAAATTCAATTGAAAACTGCTTATTTAAATAAGAATTTCTCTTGTATCTGTAACAATCACGACTAGAAATGTATGGAACCAAATTACTACGAAGACAACAAAAAACTTCTAACAACTGAACCTAAAGATCACAGCTACATATTTCATATCTTGAAATAAATTATGCTATACGTCATATATCAATCCAAATATAATTGAAGAGTGATGACAAAAAGTGCTATTCATCGGGTTAATAAATCAAATTAAGAATTTCTTTTAGATATTGAACAAATCAATTTTGGAATAGGTTTCTTTAGGTCGGGATCTGAAAAAATATCGGGCTCAGACGGAGATACCGAGACTATGACTAGGATAAGAACTAGCAAAAATTTATCCCATTCATCGCTAATCACTAATAGTGGCACTAAAGGTTTTTGTCCGGAGAGAAGGGATAGGTGAACCGCCCCAGGGGTACCACCACTACTAATCACCACTAGAGGTATTAACTGATGCATTGATCGCCGACAGTAACTGGGATGTTTCGATGAGTTTTTAAAAAATTTTCTTCATTTCGAGATATTTTGAAATGAAAAAGAGAGAAAATAACAATGGAGAACTTATTGACGAAAAATCAGATGGCAAAATCTCCAAAAATTGATTTGAGATGTCGGACATTTTTAAAAATCAAATAACTATACTTGTTTCACGGGAGCGGTGAGGATATTCTGACATGTCATCTATATATATATGTATGGTTATTTTTTTCTGTTTTCTTTTCTTATTCTTTTGTTATACATATATATATGCATGCATTATTATGTACTGGTGGTGATTCTTTAAGTTTAAGAAATAAACAAACGTTTATGTTCTACATATTCGAATCCATGATTTACTCTTAAAACAAGTATAATAAAAGTAGAACATAACAGACGGCTCAGCTGATTGACTTACACCTTTAATCACTACATACAATGATATATAAAATTTCAAGTATGATCTCAGAAGAGATGCAACTAGGTTGAAGCTATACAAACAAGTAGATAACAAAAAACTTTGTAGTTTGTATTTTTTTACTACTCTTAAGTGCTAGTACATGTTTACTTAGATTAATACAATATGTTTTTTACATGATTTCAATAGTTCACATGAAAATGGAGAAAGCAATTTAATCTGATAAATATTGCTATTTCATATGAGTGAATCATGTTTCGAGATTTTATTAAAAAATCCAATGCAAAACAAACCTGGTAAAATAGCATAGACTCGTTTTGGTTTTTTACATGTTGGAATAAGTGGATTTTTGCCAGACGGTGTTTTTGGTGGAATATAAATTGGATCATATTTTGCAAATAATTGATTAGCAAGCTAAAAATACAAAAAAAAAACAGAAATCACAAAACAATTGAAAATTCTAAATAATAATGAATCAAACCATATTTCCAACTTCTTTTGAATTGAAACAAGCTTGAGTACGATCATCACTATAATAACCTCGTTTAAATTTAGTTAAAGATCCACCAGCATAAATTAATGAATCATTTGTATGATTATTTTCATCAACAACAAGACGCCCATCAAATACTAATGAACTTTGATTTATAGCTATAAATGCATCATAATTAACTTGTTTATTAAAAAAACAGAATAAAGTCTATAAATATATTAAAATTATAAAGAATAACTTTTGAAAAAAGAATATATATATATATTTACTGTGCATTTTAAATTAAGATCTTTGCCATGTCTTTTATCTTTTGTTCGAAATATAACATGATCAATTGATTGATTACTATCAATGCCACCTTCATGGCGCCATTCATCCATTAAATAATTTTCATAAATTTGAATATTTAATTTTTTAAATTGTTCTTGAACAGTGTTAAACATAGTCGGATCATTAAATATATTTGCCTTTTAATTATTAAATATATGACAAAAAACAAAGAAACTCATAACTTTTATTATTATTATTATATAATATTTTCTTACATTCGCATGATCAGGCGGAGAAATAAGTTTTATAGAATTCGGTGAAATTCCATTGGCAAGAAGTCCATTAACACAACAATAAGATTCAAGTGTTGCACCATAAATTAAGATTGAATCTTTAAAACAAAAATCATTCGTTTTTTTTTAATATTGCCCCCCCTCCTTCCCCCTCCCCCATAAAATAGAAGTTCAGTTTATCCAAACAAGCACAAAATAGCAATATAAGCCATCGAATAGATTAGTTCATCGTTTTTCACTGTTTGGTTATTATTTCTTTGGTATGTCTAATTTCGTTTGTTCTAAATATTTTCTATTAAGGAACAAGTGAATTTCTTTCGTGAGTCAAAAAACGCGTACTTATGGACATTAATATGAGAGCCGGCTATTCAGAAACTGCCGAACACGAAATAGACATACTTTAACATTATCCTTTTATGAAATTATACGCAGTCTGGAAATGAAACGATATCAAATTTTACTAAAGAGAGAGTAATATGAACAAACTTTTAATAGAAAAATGAGACCTATTACGAAGCTGAATGATAGCCGGTTAAATTTACGCGATAGATTTTCGGACTCAAAAACACGTACCGGTATGAGATAAGTACAATACCTATTATTGAAGCACTCGTAAAATCTAAACTACCTATTTCATAAAAATGAGAATATCTTATTTGATTGTTAAAGATTCACTTTATACTTGTTTTAAAATACTTGAAATCAATCTTCCTGCTAACTCTATAGTTTCTCAAAGCAAAATATCGCAATTAGCGCGTTTTAACGTGTCTATATAAAGATCCACGGATGATAAATGATCGCGTGTTAATGAAAAAAGCAGTGCAATGAGCGAATTATTCATGCTATCTCATCATTAAAAACTGGAAAAGTATAGAAGTCAATTTTTGATTCGTGAATAACTGTCAAAGTTCTCAGAGAGTTTGAAAACTTCAATTTATCGAAGCAAATCATAGCTATAACACAAAATAAAGATTCATCGAAATAAAAGTTCACTTGCAAAATAAGTTAGAAGCTCAGTAGGCTGTTATTCTTAGAGGAGAGTTTAATTAATAATTATTTTTTTTTACGTTCAGTATGATGAATCATTCGAAACCATTTGAGTACCATTGCAGCATCAAATTCATCATTAATTGTTAATACATTCGGTGGTGCAGGTTCTATATAAATATACATAACAAAGAAAATGTTTCTCTATAGAAAATTTTTGTTTATATAAATATACCAAATAACATTCGATCTGATTTAGGTGGTACAGCTTTTTTACTTAATGGATTCATCACAGTAGCTTGCATAGGTGCAATGATATGAAACTGGTTTCCTGTACATAATAGTAAATGATCATAAGGTACAATAGTGTCATCATCAAGTATAGCCAATTTCATTGGTCGATTAAGACTAACTAATTTCGCACAAACAATATTAACATATGAACGAAGTGAAAGACGATTTAATTCTTCTGTTTCATATTCAAGACTAAAAAATAATAAGAAAATTTTATTTTTATTTCAATTATTTTCTTTTTCTTTTCTCATTTACTTTGATGGTAAAAATAAATTTCGAGAATGTGATGGTGGAAATTCACCTGGTATACCATGTGGTGAAATTAATGTAAGATTATTAAAACGAAGATAAGGACTATAAAGAAAATATTATCTATTGATTAATAGGTATACATAAAATTCTTTATATGCTTATTTAACATAAATTCTTTCATTATGATTGATATGTCCAATAAAATGAATTGTTTTCTGTTTTCAATATATTACTTACCACATAACAAGAGCTTCGAGTACAGCCAAGCCTAAAAATTATTCGATATATATATATATATTAAAAAGAAAATTTTCCAAAAAACATACCAACTGTCGATGCACCGACAATGACAATTCTTGCATTAATTGTTATCTATAAAATAAAATATTGAATTATTTTTTCTTTCTCGTTTTACTTACTTTCGTTTCCATAATAAGTTTAATAGCTGTAAATGTTAATGCAAATGGACTATGTATTAAACTTGGTAATCTACCAAGTACACAATCAGTTGGTGCGTTCATTTTAAGTTGATCTAAATTATATTGAATTAAACGACGTGGACGTACTGGTAGAAGATAATGAATAGCATAAGTTGGTGAATGATGCTTAAGCATCTAAACAATTATTGCAAAAAGAAGTTATATATCGAAAGGAAAGAAAAGAAAGAAATTGTAATACTTCATCATCAGCATATCGTGGAAATATAGGATAATAAATACATGTTTTATTAATTTTTCTTAAAACTTCTTTAATAAATATTTTTGTCATATAAGCAAATATTGGATTAATAACAAAATGATATAGATGAATATGATCATTACGTTTATGTAAATTAAAGTAAATAAAATCTTCGATATTATATTGTGAACGAAGATAATCAATATTCTAAAATAAAATAAATTACCTATGAATATCAAATAACAAAGAAAAAACTAACTTCTTCGTTACTAAAGATAATCAAAGCACTTGGTCGATTAGCAACGTTGATGATGTAAGCATCAAAGAAAACACCTGTGTCCTGAAATATATAATTATTTAATACATTTTTTTTGCAAATTAGTTCACTCTAACGAACAATAGTTCATAATCTGATAATACGTAATTTAGTCTCAAACTATTGTACAGATATATCAATGCTATTCACCACAATAAAAGCAAATATAAGACCATATCAAAGAACAATATTCTATATACTTATTAAACTCGAAAATTAATCTGATTTATGTAGGATTTTCTAAGAATTTAATTACAAGTTGTAAAACAAAATGAAAATATTTTTTTAAATGTACTTACACTTCGTTTTCGACTTCGTACAGCATCCAAAAAATCATTTAAAATTTTGTCACGTGAAGAAAAATGTTCTGTAAGTCGTTTAACTGGCTCAAGATGTGTCTCCGAAGCACGTTCAACAGAGATATCACGCAATAAACCAGCACGATGAAATAAATATAATTCTTGAATATTTGGTAAATTAACACGTGGTGGAATACGCTATTAATCAATTACATAAGAAAACAAAAATAGAAAACTTATCAATAGAAAAAAACAAAACATACAATAAATGATTGTAAAAGTGGAAATTCTGGTACCATTTGTGGTATTGTTATTACACAATAATCACGATCAGGAAACATGTCAAAAGCTTTTTGTAGAAAATCGTAAGAACTAAAGTATAAATATGATAGAAAATTTTTATTTCCAAAAAATATTTCGTATAGATAATTACCGTTTTTCATAAACTTCACTAATACAAAATAATTGAATAGCAAAAGCTTTTTCTTTTCCAAAAAATTTCGGTGTTTGACTAATTAGTTTTGGTTTGATATATCTCGATGGATCTTCCGCTGCTAACTATAAGTTCATAAAAAACAAATGAAATAAGGTTAAATATTATAAATTCTTTTTTTCTATAATTATATAGTTGAAATGATTTATAAACTTCTTAAAACAAAAAATCACTTATATAATAAGTTTAATAATTTTGAATAATTTTTCTTGCTTCGATTATACTATGAATGGCATGATTATCATATTTACAAAGCAAACATAATAAATATAGACGTCAACAGTCTGTATGGCTATGTTCAACGAAAATCGTTTTATAAATTCTGATAGGGGGGGGACCTTTTTAACTGATCAATCACTTTTCAATTTGAACTCTGTGCATAAGGTACACTCTAGTAAGATATGAAAAATCTCAAAGAAATAAACCCTGTTAGACCTTCGATTCAGAGTTATAGACATTGTACTGGATTTTTTAGCTTTTGGCTTAGTATATATCAACAAATCTAATGGCGATCTTTTGATCTGAGATTTTGCTCACAAATAGATCTATTTGTCTGTAGAATGCTCTAAAAATTTCAGCTTAAAACAATGTTTCCTTCTCGAAAAATACAAGTTTTAAAAAACAGAAAATTCTAACTAGTATTTTTTTTTATGGAATATGAGTCTTTTTTTGGGATTTGAATATCTTGCGAAGAAAATATTGTTTTGAGTTGAAATTTTCAGGACATTCTATTGATACATAGATCTGTCTGTAGACAAAACTTTACATCGAAATACTATCATTCGATTTGTTGGTGTATACCAAGCCATAGGTTAAAACTCCAGTGACATGCCTATAACTCTGAAGAGAAGGTCTAAGGAGACCGACCCTTTAGAGATTTTTGAAATCTCGTTGAAGCCTACTTTGTATGCAGGGTTGAAATTCGAAACTGATTAATCAGTTGAAAACTTTCTCTCATGAGATAGAAATAAAACTAATACATGCGCTAGAATCGAAGAGAGATTAGTGTAAGCTCAGTAACTGGACAGCAGTAACACACAGTGACCTGCAACTTTCAGCAATCGAAAGAGAAGAACTTTAGACGTCTTTTTGTCTAAACTATATGAGACGAAATCAGTTTCAAACTCATCATCTGTGCAAATCATTCAAGAAAAAACTTTTTTTTTTTTGAAGGACTTTCTGATAAAAAGTTAGAAGATTTGCTCAAAATCAATAAAAATCTATATATTTTGACTGAATACATTATTTACATGAATTTGTTTGCTCAACATTGAGCTGTGAGAAGATAGTCATTTGAATCGTGCCTTGAACTATAGATATGAAATCCATTTGTCTGGACCATATATAAAGAATGAAGATTACATCGAAACAGAACATCGTTTTCATGCATTATTAAAAATGTTTTCTAAAGACAATAGGTTGTAAAATAATTTTATCTTATGTAGTATAAGATAAAAAAGAATGTTCCGAGTTCTCCTCTTTCGGTCACTAGCTATTACCATTGTCGAGTTACACTCATTCGTCTTTAATTTTGGTGCGGACATTAGTATAGCTATTGATTTGAACAATATTTTACCTGTGCTTTAGTTATTTTAGCTCGATGTGAAGATGTATCAGTTATTTCCAACACAGCATCATTGTTAATATTTTCATCTCTATTCAAAAGAAAAAACAAAAGTAACATTATTCTATTTTTTTTTCTTTCTTTGTCAATCTCAAAAATTAATTCAAATATTTAATTTTCACACACCCCTGTAAATTATTAAGATCTTCAATTGATTTATTTGGTGGTGTTGTTAGATAATCCGATGCTGTTAAACTATCATGATCAAGTTGTCCTTGATTTACTTTTGATTGTTTGTTATTTTTATCTGCACCAACTGTTGCTGTAACATTAGTAGATGATTCAATAAAACCTCCATTTCCGACAGCTCGTTGCATAGCTTCAAGTACAGGATTAGCTTTTATATGACTATTTCCATCGTCATGTGTTGTTGCATCACTATTTATATATGCATCAGAATTAGGTAAATAATTTTCAGTTTCTTCAGTCATTTGTTGATTCCATTGATCATCTGGATGTTTCGTACGTAAACCATGAAAAGCCGATAAGGAATAAACTTCATTGAGTACATCGATATTGACTTCGTTTGAAATACTCATAAAACCAATAGCATAACCATTACACTAAAAATTTGTTTTTTATATAAATGATTTAATAGATTTATATATAATTTATAATTACTTCTGCAACTAATGCTTTATTATTATCATCTTGTGATTCGATAAGTTCAGCAACAAAAAAAGCACCATAAGTTTGTTTAAGAATATCATTGTATTGATTAAATAATGGAGCAAGATCATCATTATCTTGTACACTAGAAAAAAAAAATTTTATTTTATAATTTTCCATTAAAAGTTTTCGTTTTACCGAGCTGTTCGAATAAATAATGTTGGAAAATGATCTTTACGATGGCATATCATGACAGAACAATTATTATCATTGCGATCACATTCGATCGGTTGAAAATATTTTTCTAAAGCAATTTCTAAACAAAGTCATATATTGAAAATTTATATATTTTAAATATTCAATAAAATAAACCTGGTGTAACTTGTGGAGGTACACAAAGAAGAATTTGATTTATTTCCGGTAATGCTTTAAATGTAACATTTATTAATTCTTCTGCACATCCTTCAGAAAAATCTGGATGTGCAACAAAAAAATGTAAAAAAAGTGTATTAATGGCATTTATTTTTGATGTTTCATCATTTTTTCCATAAAAATTTTTCCACCATTTTTCTTCCCAATCATTTGATGAAACACCATGAACATTTGGATAATCATAAAAAGCAGCTAATGCATAAAATGGATCTTGATTATTATCCAATGTTAAAGAAAATATTGAATGTTCCCTTTTTTTGTAAAAAACGAAAAAGAAATCAATAAATTCTTTCCTCTATAATACAAAAAAAAATTTTTTTTTCTTACAAAATATAAGAAATATTTTCTTCACGATTGACACGACCGAATACATTTGTTGTGTATGTTTGTACCAGTTGTGTGGCTTGCTTAGCATCGCGTGCTTCCGTTCGACGTGCACTAATAGCAAGTGAAGTTTCAGGACGTGATGGTTCTCTTGCCATAGTATATAGAGCTGATGATTGCATCTTTGTTTTTGGTTGTTTTGTTTTTTAATATTTAATAACAATCTACAACTTAGAATAGTAATTAACATTATCATTCGGTTCTTTGGCTATACGATTGTAATTATAAAACTGTTTCTGTTTTACCAAAAACAAAACAAACAAGCAAACTATGAAATACATGAAAGAAGTTTTTCCTTTTCTTTTTTTTTTGGTTTCTTCAAAAAACAAAGAAATGGTAAATAAGTGAAAAAAAATGAACACATGCACTAACAGAAAGATATCACACAATTAGTTTTATTATTATTTTTTCTTTTTGTGTTTTTTATTGAATATGAAAGCACAGATTTGATGTGTTCTTGTTGTGGGTGAAACGATTTAAATATTTCGAAATAAAACAAAAATAGAGAAATTAATTCTTTTGTTTTGAATTACAATTTTATACAAAGTGTGAGAAAAAAAAATGTTTCATATATCAATGAAAAAGTAAAATAGATTGAATGAGAAGTGATTTTAAGAAAAGAAAAATAAATATATATATAAATATATATTTATATTTATAAATTTCAGCAACAAGATAAAACAAAACAAGAAATATTTTTCATTCTCATTCACAGACAGGCTACTCACTATTATTGAAAGGATCTCTCACGCGGGAGTGTGAATAGAATAAGTCATATTCAATAGGAAAACATTTTTTCTTTTTCTTTTTTCAAATATCTCAATGGACGGATGCAGAAAAGAAACAAGAACGAAATCTGACAATTATAATGGGAAAAAGAAAAAAAAAACACCTTTAACGTGCCAAATAAAAAACAAACAAACAAAGAAAAATAGTAAAGATTAGGGATCAAATAACACCACACACATCACACTAGAAGAAAGAAAAGCAGATGAACATTATTTGGGTTGCTGTTAGTCCATAATGGAATTAAGTTGAACACCACCAATATGTGGTAATTTTTGGTGTCGATTGAGCTCATTTGTGGAAGAGAAATTTTTTGAGTTTGTATTATTAGTTGTATTATATAATTGTTGTGGTTGATGATGATGATGAGTTGTATAAATACCAGTATTACCACCTAGACCACTATTTGTTCTACCTGCAGCTACACTTATATCACCATTTGATGTATTTTGTTGTTGTTGGACGGCAAGTAAATGATGATGACGAAGTACAGCTGATGGACGATTTGGTGGTGGAGCTTCAGATGGAGGTTTTGGTAAACGACGACGAAGCCAAGAATGTCTAAAAGATCCATAATAATAATGTTTTGATTTTTCAAAACGAAAAACACATAGTCGTGAAGAAATTCTTTCGAGAAAGTAAAAGAATAGCAATTGGAAGAGTATAAAAAATCAAACATAGTTCTTAAAATATTAAGAAGATACATACAATTACACAAATAGCTTTGATACCCACTCGTATACTTACGGGGAAACTACCCGAATCGTAGCGTACCGTTTGAGCTTATCTTGAGTTCAGAAGAAAGTTTCGCTAAGACTACCCAAACCCTTGTAGGATTTGCGTTTATGGGCCTCTACAGCTGCATTATGATCATTTTACTAAACTTTCGACTTGAAATTTAGTCTCCGGATAGGTTTAATTACTCTTAGAATATATGAAAAGTTTCAACCGAAAAGAATTTTTCTTTGCCGAGATATTGAATTCCCAACAAATAGTCGCTTGCTACACATATATCACATTTCAGAATATTCTATAGATTATTAGATCTATGTATAGGCTGAATTTCAGGTCGAAAATTCAGTAAAATAGTCATAACTTGACTTAGAGACTCATGGGCACGAATTCTTTTAGGATTTTTCTAGTCTTACCAAAAGCTTCTTATGAGTCTAATAAGAGTTCAAATGATAGATTACAGTTGGAGTGATTTCCTCGTTAGTATTCTAAACTATAAAGATATGCTAATAGATTAGCTATTTAAATGCCTGAACATATTTAGTACTCAAAATATAAGAAGAATCCTCGAGTGAAAACCTTGGCGTGAGTAATTATATTGATCATAACTTACCGTAAGGCTTGTGCTGGTGTTAATCTTATTTGTGGATCCCATTCAAGACAACGTTTAAGAAAATCAATGAATAATGGATCATCACAATTTTTTAATGCTTGTGACCAATCTCTACTACCCGGTGATCCACGATGTTTTCCACGTTTTGAACGCCCTTAATATAAAAAACAAAACACAAAGAATTTTTTATATTTTTAAATCATTTTTTAAAAATATTTTATATTTACCGCCTTGTAAAACAGTTGTTCCATCAGGTAATGTTGTTACTGTACAATATCTTGGATGTCCTTTCGAACTAACAAAATTTCTTGCTCGTTTTGAAGCATCAAGTACTTTTTGACTAGGCATTCCAATTACTTCAATGATACAACTCAATTGATCAGCTTCGTCTTCGCCAGGAAATAGAGGCATACCAGTTAATAATTCACTTAAAATACATCCAAGACTCCACATATCAATTGGTAATCCTAAATTATATATATATATAATAATAATTCATTATCAATTAATCAATAAATAACAAACCATATTTAGCTCCAAGAATAACTTCAGGTGCTCTGTAAAATCTCGATTGTATATAAGTATAAACACGTTGATGTTCAAAACAACTTGAACCAAAATCAATTACTAGAAAACAAAAAGATTTTATATCGAAAAACAACAAAAAAGAACAAATTTATTTACTCATACCTTTAATTCCACTTCTACCTTGCTGTTTTAATAATATATTTTCTGGTTTAAGATCTAAATACATATATTGTACATAAATGATTACTCATTTTATTCGAATAAAACTTTTTTTCTTTTCTTACCACAATGTATGATTTTATTTCGATATAGAGCATCAAGACACTGTAATATACTATGTGCAAATTTTCGTACTAATTGTAAACTGAAACCTTGAAAACGGTTTTTCTTAATTAATCTTTTAATAGATAAATAAAATAAAATAAAATAAATTATAATTAATTTTTTAATTAAAATAAATCTAAAAACTTACTCATATAAATTCATTGAAAGTAATTCAAATGTAATACAAATATGATTACGAAATTGAAACCATTCAAATAGATGAATTATATTAAATGTATTATCACGATCTTGTTTACGTAAGTGTTCTAATATACGAATTTCTTCTTGAGCTTGTCGATGAAAACGTTTTTCATTACGAATTATTTTTAATGCAACTTGTTGACCATTTTTATGATCATAACATTTAACAACAAGACCAAATGAACCTTTGCCAAGAATTTTTAACACTTCATAACCTAAATATAAAAAAATATATTTGTTTTATTTTTAAAAAATTAATTTCTTTTGTTTTCTTTTAAACATACGATAAGCAATATGATCATGTTGTATAGCAACATAGGAACCATTTTCATCATCATAATTACCTAAAAGATAATATAAAATGTTTATTTTCTCGCAAACTTCAATTAGAAAAAAAAGAGATCTATAATGAGGATGCTCTATCGATAAAAATATATACTAAACTGTATACTATATTTTCAAAAGGCAAATGAGATCGATTAGATCTAATGCTCTCTTAAATCCTAATTTCTTTTTAGAAATATTTTTTTTAATCATATAAATTAGAGATGTACAGGGCAGAATAAGGGCCAGCATGTTATAGCGAAGGCTATGGTAAGGGGTCATCATGCTATAGGGCAAGATAGAGGTTAGAAAATTTTTCTCAATCAGAGTACAAAGTACGAAAAAAGATTTATCCTACAAATCTCTAATGTACATAGCATTTTTTTGTTGGAACAAAAACAAAAGTTGTGAATGATATGCTTAATAAGAGCACATTAAATGATAAATTGTTATGTTTATAGTGTCTGTTTTAAATGTCCTTATGAAATTATTACTAACAACACATTTAAAAGTACCAAGATCTTTATAATTAATTTCTGAATTTAAATAGATAAGAAATTCATAAATAGATTTAAGAGACAAAGTATTCGTCTTTGTACGAAAAAAATAACTTGTTATCATTATGATATATATATATATCTAAAGATGTTCTTTTGATCGATTTTAAATCAAAGATAAAGTCATTTGAAAAACAACAGTTATGTGTATGTTTTCAGTTGACCTGACTTCCCAAATTTAATGGCAGAACAATTCTTAGTTCTTTTTGTTTGTTTCTTAATGATTTTATGAATTAAAAAAGAAGTCAATATGAAATGATAAGGTTTCTGACACTATAAATACTCAAGAGTGTATTCAAATTTGAAAAAAATTAATCAAATTTTAAAATCAATTTATATTTTATTTTGACGTGCTTTTGAAAAAAATATAATCTCGAACAAAAGTAAATATGATAAAAATTTCTTCTTTTCTTTTCTTTTAAATATATATAGAAAAAAACCTTTCTAGTGTCAGACACGATGATTACTGCAATTTTGAATTAAAATAATTTTACTTTAGTTAACCAGAAAAATCGAAGCATCTAATAATTAAATCAATGCAGATTTTTGACAGGTCACGTTGCATTTTATTAATAAATAAACAAACAATTCTAATTAATAACACAGAGTATTCTTATTCTTTTTAATTTTTCTTACCATTATTTGGTCCACCACCTACTCCTTGTCGTTTACGTGCATTTTGTCCAACAAAATAAATTTGTGGATAAGAAAATATTTCATGTCGTTCATAGGCTGTCAATTTCGACATATAAGTTTTCATAGCAGTATCAGGATCAAGTGCATTAGTTCGTCGTTGTTGTGATGATGACTGTACACTAAGTATACTATCGACACTCGGACTTTTACGTAACGATTGTTCAGATGTCTGTTGAAGAGCAGGCGGTTGTGATATACTATTTTGACGAAGATGATGAGTATGATAACCATTCGTTGTTCCATTATTATTATTATTAATTATTGTTGCATTTCCGTTAACAATTGTAGACGAATCACCATGCTGTAGTTTATGTGATGTATATTGTGTATTCGATTGATGATGTGAAATTGTAGCTAGAACTGGACTACTTTCATATAATTGTTGAACTTGAACTCCAGATGGTCGTTGTTGACGTGCACGAATCGGTGGGAGACTCGTTTGAGATTGATAATCATACATTGAGTTAGTTATGTGTTAAATAGAAGTTCTAACAACAATGATGAAATTAGCTGAAAAAAAAGAGAACAAAACATGTTAAATTATTATTTTAAAGAAATGTTTTTTTATTGATTATTTTTATCAGTCGAATTAAATTATTGAAAACAAAAAAAATTCAAACTACACTTATTTAGCAGTTGTTGCTGTTGTTCATAATAATCCAGATTTTTTTTTAAAGGTGACTAACATGAATAATAGTTTTATTTTCACTAGTTTTCTTTATTTATGACTGATGAGCTCAATATTATGAGATCCTTATGATATGGACTAGTTAATTAAAGAGCTAACTTGGAAAATCTAGCGTAAGACGTTAAGGAACAAAGTACAAAAACTCTTTTTCCGAACTGACACATATGTGATTTTTTTTTTCTTTCTAGATCTCGCCCGTTTTCTTCTTTACTCGGAGAAAAGAAAATGAATTCCGTAGTTGTTTTTCCTTAATGTTTTTCCTATTGAACGTTGTCGTCTTATTACAGATATGCATTCCTTTTTCTTCTTTTCTTCTATATTATAAAGAAAACATTCAAATAATGTCTTCTTTCTTTCATTCGATTTGATTACGCTTAGAACTTCCAGTTGATTTTTCTATTTTACATACCTGCTCAATCTTATTTAAATTTTGATAGAAAAATAGAAAGATGTGTCAATTTTGAAGCAAGGTCAATAATCAAATGTTGTTTTCTTTCTTTTTTTTTTGTTTCTTTTTTTTTTTAGTGTATGCATGTGAGTGAGCCAAAAAAATGTCACATATTAACAAAACTGAAAGAGAATAGGAAAAGGGAGGATAAGGTGAGAATTGCATTTGTGAAATGTTATTAAAAATAAAGACGACGACAACGAGCAACAGAACAGGACACTTTCTGTTACTCTCTCTCTCTACCTCTTTCTTAATTTGAAAGTATATATCTACATATTACAGATGTCTGTTAAAATGGATTGAAAAAAAGATTGACGAATAGAAACCACATACAGAAGAAACGAGAAGGCACTATATGTTCATCAAGGTCTTCAATCGTCCAGTCTTCTTTCCCTAATGATGAAGTAGTAGGAAGACTATGTTTACTTGTCTAGCAGGTATTCATGTAAATTATTTCACTGACTATCAAAAAGAAAAGTTAAATATAAATCCCATTGTTCATAATAAACTTATTTTTGATTAGGTGTAATAAGAATCTATTTATATAAATTAGAACATATTCATGTTTCCTTCTACAGGGCAACCTTTATCCCGGCATTTCTTTACAACGCGTTTTACTCGTTTACCGTGATTATCTTCTTTCAAATAATGATCTACTTTTTCTTTAAAACAGAAGTTATTAATACTGATAGAATATTCTGTAACTAACTACATTACCATCTGTGTTTATATGTATGTAGGTCGTCTTATCTTCTTATTATTTTTTTTCATTTTCTTTTATTTAATCATGTTACTATTTATAATCGATAAAAGCCTTCGAATCTCTTCCGAGAAGTCATGTACGTGATAGAGAAAAGTGAATTTCTTTTTGGAAAAAAAAGGCAAAAGATTTTTTTTAATCATTATATTTTAACTTTTTTCTGTACATATATAAATATTCATATATGTATTCTATACAGTGGAAATAAAGATGAACCAAACGGAAATCTCTTTCTTATTCTTCTCAAAAAACTTACATTGAAGACTTATTTATTCTTGACTACTAATATCTTTCAGAAACAAAATTCATCATACCCGAAGAATTCTGTTTTTTATGAACAAAGATCTTTCTTTTAGTTTCGTTTCGCTCTTTGTTGAAGGTCTATGCCACATACACATACAAACACATACGAAAGCGAAGAAAAGAAGGCAACAGAAAAAAAAAAGAGTCGTATAGTCCGTATATTTGTATGCAGTACTCCGAGAAGATCCGATTACATGACGCTACTCTTGTTCCTCTAGTCTTTCAAACAAGCACATGTGTGTGATGAAAATCATATTAATTTATCATAAATAGAGAACAAGACATGGGTTACCTACCCTCCTTCTCTTTTTCTCAATGTCGAAGATAAACACAAATGAATATATAGCTTAAGAGTATGTCTTAATCGCTGATCTCGATTATCCTTCAGTAACTAAACAAAAAAAAGAACGTCACCACCATCAGTATAAGCGCTGACGCAACTCAATAACGTTGATGAGAATGAGGGACAACATCGTTCATCGTTCGTTCAACAATTTCAACGTGCCAATTCAATAAACGCATGTATTGGCTCGCTTGTTCGTTCGGCTCGCAATCGACAATGACTTCGAACGACAAGAGAACAAGGGAAAAGAAAAAGAAAAAAGAAAGAAACAATAACATAAGATTAGTGTACTATCATCTGAGAGTACTAGCTATAACATTGAGCCAACAGTATACAAAGAAATGAATGATAACAATTTCCCTACTTATGGCACTTAGTTCTCTTTCGGATGAGCAATACTTACATACATTTATCTGTCAATGATATCTGATTACCATCGAACATTGACAAGGTCAATATGTATCTCTCTTGAGACAAAACAATAACGACAACGGAAGTATGCTAACTTATTTTACACTCAAGAGCATCTATTGTTTTATATAGAAAAAAAGAAATCTCAGATTCTTTTCTCTTTTATATGTGAATAGTATATATGCACGCACACACACACATGCCAGAAGCCAAACGTATAAACGAATAATTTTACGAGTCAGTCTCAAAAATGTCAAGTGAAAAATCAGATGTTTTAAGCATAAGATATAAGTTTTATCAGCAAAAATTGAGACCTATTCAAATGATAATAAGAATATTGTGTCTATACTAACATTTGATCGATAAGAACTAACCCTCTTCAAATGAACGTTAAGTGACTATAAAGAGATTTAATCCACAAGGCAAAAACAAAAAAATTTACATACCTTCTTCTCTTTATCCGAATGGACTTGCTCGATATACAATCAATTATTATTAATGTATTTTCATAGAAAAAATAATCACTGTTTCATTGTTAACTTTATTCTTGTTAAAATGTACACATAAATACATAGAAGATTTGTAGAAAAACAAAAAAAAATCTATTAATCTAAAAAAAGAAAAAAATTTCAATAAACAAATTAATTTTTATATTTTATTAGAACAAATAGCCTAAAATAATAATAGAACAACATAGAAAAAACATGATAAAGAAACAAAAGTGTTTGATTTGTGTACTTGAATGGAAAATGTAACAGATTCTTCTATGATGGCCATTATTCATCTGGTTACTGTGAACACCGAAAGAGGCAGTATGTTTTTTTTTCTTTCTTTATTGCAATAGTGCCATCTCTAATACGTAAGAAAGAAACGATGACTGGCGCCATCGTATTTACTAATAGAGAAACTATAGAATATAAATATTTTTTTTTACAGATTTTCTATTTATATTTGTTTTTTGTTATTCGATTTCATCGATACCGATGTATTTTAAAATCAATATTTATTATAACATTGGAGTAACAATTAGTCATAAGAAGAAAAAAAAGAAACTTTCTCGCAAATAAAAAATATGAGTACCTGAAAGTTCAGTACAAAAATGATTAACTACTATGAATAGTCAATCTTTCGAATAAATAGCGATTAGATATATCAATCTAATCGGATATAACGAAAAATAATACTCTATCTCAGCTTGATTGAATTATGAGTGCTTCATATAGCTATAATAAATTGAAAACGAAACACTTTCTAAAGACTAATAATTTTTCATGAATTATAGAGTAAAACAAATGTTTTCTTTAAATCTCATGAACTATACATAGGATTATTCAACAATGAAAAAGACAAAAGATCTTATTGGAATCGCATATTGTATTCGTCATAATATTGTTACTATGTTAACCCCATATGTATTATCACAGATGATATGATGAAACCATTAATGAAACATAAATCAAGAAGAGGAAATAATGTTTATACTATCCAGATAACCTTGATCATATCAACTTAAATCGTATACGATGTCTCACTGTCTTTTCCTCTGATTGAATATTTCTATTAGACCTGATATATATATATATACGAGCGAAGAGCACAATTATTGTACCTTTCTAATAAAAAAACTGATCAAAATAAATTTAATAATAAGAGATAACGAAGTGTTGCATTTAACAGAGCGATGTCGATTGTGTGTAAAAATAATTTTTTTTTTCGAACATTTTCCTGTGTCACAGCCGATTTCTGTATGCTGTTTTCATATATCAGTCAGTCTTAGGTTGTGAATATTTCAAAAAATGTCGCTCTGTACTTCGTTAATAATACAAAATTATCTCTCGACCGAAGATAGATTTTTGCTTGGTTACTCTACTATATGAATTGGAAAAATGGTAAAATCTTTTTGGCAAACGATTCAGTTTTCATTGAGTTATAGCAGTAACAAAATTTTAAAAGTCGTTCTACATGCAGCATGAACATAATTTTAATTTTGCTTGAAATTGTTGTTTTAAGAAAGTTTATGAAACAAACTTCCTTTACTTCTCAAATTATTTTCCCTCTATTTCTCATGGGTATTCAATTCAGTTAATCCAAACGAAGTTTCTTCAATTAGAATATCACTGATTTTAATGTCGATCTACACTAAAATGACAAGTGTCGTAACGCCTATTATCCATAGTTTTTCGTTCATAAAACTTATTCTAAACTTGTAATCAAAGACATTATCTGAAAGCTCTCAAAAAAGTTCTACAACTCTAGTTGACAAAATCATTTTTACAAAAATTGCAATGAAATAAAAAAAAGATCTTGATTGAGTTCCAACAGGTGACATCACAAGCTATCTACTTAAGCTGTCGTTTATGATTTCTCAAAAACTGACGCCGATGGAAATTTCATTTTTTCATAAATCAATGATCATCTTTAGGCCAGCAAAATAAAAAAATTTATCAAAATCAGTTGAATAGAACTCGACTTCTCGTCATTTTTCTTCTTAGAATACAGCAATACAATGACTATGCTCTTCATTCATATACATATAAATATATTTATTATTGTTATGCATTTAATATTCATACTGATTGTTCGTTTTGACTAAATTTTCTTTCTATGTAGTGATCGATGTTAGCTGAAGTTTTCTCTTTAGGGAACTACAGGTCTACGCTTTTGTAGACCTCGGATCCGATTTTTTGTTTCAGCTTTTTATTGACTACTGTCAGAAAAAAGGCAACATACAGTTATTTCTTGTTGATAATTTTCCGATCACTCGATATTTAATAAAATAAAAGTCTTCGATTAATTGAAAAGATCATAATGTTAACAAAAAGGAGATTGAACAAGTAATTAATATATAAAACTTTTCTTTAAAAATCATCTAACCAATAATAAAACCAAAATCTTCAGCTGTATGGAATAGTTGCATATTGTATTGATGTAAATGAGATCAAACAAGAATATAGTGTATATAACCAATGTGAAGATTTACTTGTTTGTAAAACCATCTTCTAGTACTAATTTACTGTCTAAGAATATTTATAGTTGTCACAATGAAAAAGAATCACGACAGCTTTCAATGTTCAAATAAGTATCAATTAATTATTCCAGACATGAATTAAGCAGGAACTTAAAATTGCTTGTGTTGAATTGACTGCGCTTGAATGTCGATCATTTACAACAATTAATCACGTTGGTTTTAAAGATCATGAATAAAAACTTTTCATGTTGACTGATACTTAACTATAGGCAGTTACGAGTCCACGTTTTTATCGATCCGTGCCTGGGTCTGCAAGAACCCACTGTTTCCTATCTCTCTGATAATTTTTTATCAATACTAAATAAATTCTTTACAAAATTGATATTCATTATTCGTCTAGATACTTTTCTTTTTATGCTTGAAATAGTTTCAATGTTAACGCATAGTTCGAATCGAACTAAATCTCTTCTTTAATAAAAAGTATATAATCGCCGATTTTTATCTTTCACCAAAATTAAACTTTTTTTCTATTTCAGTGCGGTTTCTCACCATTGAAAAATATCATCATTTACATTAATTTTATACATAATCTATAAATTGAACTTATAATACTTTTCAATCAAATAAACATAATTCTATTTGCAACTCTAAAGCTCAGGTAGAAACATCCAGAGCTTTTTTTCTGTAAAAAATGTTAATCTCTTCGTGATGAATGTATTCTTAAACCCTGGACACAAATATATTGAAAAAAATTTGCTAAAAAATGATGAATTTCTATCGCTATGTTTATTTTTGTTTTTAGAGTGCACGATATAGTTCATGCAGTAAAGTAAACTACCTATACAGCTATTAATCTTTGTGATTTATTCACAAACAAAGGGACTTTGTTTCCAAAAAATATATAATAGATATAAATCATCAGAGAGAAAAATTTCATCATATTGAATCTGCTGAGTAATAGATTTCACTTGATCATACTATCTGAATATCCGTACAGATGAAAGTGGATCCCAGAGGCAATCAAAGAATTTTCAAAAGCAGTATAATAGTTTCACTTGTTATCTTGTTGTATAGTTGTGTTTACTGAAACCGATGTTGTCACTATTTTGAATAAGACTTTTTTTTCTTACAGTTCAGATTAAAACTGTCTAACATCGATTTCAGATATCATCGATGTGAAACTCTTTATAATAGTAGAATATTTTTAAATTCACATAACAAGAAGTCAACTTGTATGACAAATCACTGAGCAACGGATTTTATAGTCATTCTGCTTCGTATATCTGATATCAGAAAAATCCAAATCGGCAGATTACTGTCTTTACTATTTATTATTTTTTATATATTGAATGAAAAATCCAAATGTATCTGATTTGATAGTTATTAAAAACAACACAAATCGAACAAAAAAACTAACGTAATTATCTCACTAAATCTTAGAATGATGTTTTCATGTTACTATAGACAAAAAAATAATATTGATAATCAATTTAATAGATGTTATTTTTCTCGATAGTCTAAAACTTGTAATATACGTGGATAACATTTCTAATTTTCCGCTTGATACTTTCTCAATGTTTCCGTTTTAGTATAGGTATGAAATATAGATCGACGGACACATACCATTGTTCTACTGTTTCTATCGAGTTCTATTGCAATAATTCGATTTCAAGCAACGTATTGTTGAGAATAAATGAGAATTATAAAGAAAAGAGGACATAGTTTGGTCACTAGATCAGATGCATACAAAATTTATAATAGTGATTTGTTTATGTTCTTTAGTCTTGTTAATTGAATATTTAATGATCTATTGGGGAAAAAAATAATTATTTTTATTCTTTATATCCTGCCATTTATAAATATTGACCTCTTATCTATTATGTGAATACAAATTCTAGCTGGGTTAAAAGGTTCAATTTTNCAGTGATTTGTCATACAAGTTGACTTCTTGTTATGTGAATTTAAAAATATTCTACTATTATAAAGAGTTTCACATCGATGATATCTGAAATCGATGTTAGACAGTTTTATATTATCTTATGAATGGATTAATTTTGTTTGGTCTCCCGATAGACCTATATGATAATAGAAATTTTCATTTTATCTTTTAATTATAGAATATAAATGTCAAAGTGTATGCTCTAATTACATTAATATTGTGCAATAAAAACCAATAAATATATGATTTTTGTAATCAGCTAGAAAATGATGTCGTCTATTTTGTTTTGATTATATGCTTGCCTTTTTCGCTTTATAGACAATATATAAAATTTTAAATATAAAATTTTTCTTTGTCCATATTATTTATTTTTCGAATTTCTCTCTTTTTTTAAAATAAATATAATAGCACTCTATATGATAATGTAAATATGTGCTATCGATATGTGTTTTAACTAGAATGTCAATATAACTTGTTCATTATTTATCGTTGTTTGTTATGAACAGCATCTTCATCTGGTAAGCTACGTCGACCTAAGAGGACAGCTTCGACAGGTAAACGGCGTTTGCCGAGAAGAATAGATTCAACAGGTAAACGACGTTTACCAAGAAGAATCGATTCAACAGGTAGACGACGTTTACCAAGAAGAATCGATTCAGCAGGAAGACGAATACCCCGTGATCCAAATCGGTTTTTGCCCAAGATGAAACCCGGATATGCATCATGAATATCATTATTGTGTTCTGTACCTCGTGTCTCGAATAATGACATTGCATCATCTTGTTCATCATCCAATGTTTTCATTGATGTGGAATCATTATTATCATCTTTGTTTTGTACCTTTGTAGCATCCATTGAATCAATCCAAAGAAGAAGACCTAGAGAAAAATGAATGAAACTGTTTTTTAGATGTTTTTTGTTCTTATGAAATATTAAAAGAAAAAGGGAACGTTTAGAAGATATTTATTCTTAGTTGATATGCCTAAGCAACACGATCATTGATCATTTTCGATCGATATATTACTGTTTAATTATACTTTTTAACATAGAATCTATTTTTAAAACTTACCTATCGTGAAGAAAACCGTGTAAATTATTGAACTGGAAACCATTATGACTGAATTAGAGAGAATATTAGAGAAAGAAACGAAAGTGACTGATGAACGTCGTAAAAATGGCGTGGTTGAGAATGAAGTTCAAATCTAAAATACGCGCACACATATATATAGATAGATAGATACACGCAAACCTTATATCTCATGAGGATTCGTAGAGAGTCATTGTGTATCTGTTTTTTCATGTTCAATTTTCTTTTCTCTATCTCATTAGTTTACAATAGAATAGAACAAAAAAAAAGAAGACCAATACCAAACGTTAGAGATTGTCAGTGAGATGAAATCGAATATAATAATGCTCATGATGAATGATGGTTTTCTTTTTAATCGATTAGATGAATGACAAGGAAATCAGGAAAAAAAGGTACTATCCGTTTAAAAGACAAGAAAAAATAGATGAAACAAGACTTTGTAACAAATTATATGACTACAAATATATGCTCAATTATTGTCAACACTTTTATATTTTGAGGGAACCTATAGCTATTAAAAAACAAAGACACAGTGAGTGTTAAATGAACAGATCAACTGACTTTTTATATTCTTCTTTTTCTTTCCTTTGTTTTTTAGAACTTCAGTTTCTCTCTTGTTTTCTTTTTTTTTTCTATAGGAATTGTGTAAAAAAAGAAAAAAAACTTTTCTTGCTCTGCCTCATATGAAAATAACTATATGAAGTATATCAATAATTTTTGACTTAAATCAGACTTATACAGAAAAAAACTTTGTTTTTGAATATGATCTCTAATTTCAATAATATAATTTTTCTTAAATATATTAATGCATTAGAGAAAACATAAATTTCGTTTTTGAATCATCAAATGAAATTAATGAACAATGACATTGTAAGATAAATGATTTTCTTTGTCTTTTGGGTATATGACAATCAAGCTGACGTGCTTGCAATTATGAATACTATTTTTTTTTCTTTTTATCATGTAATTATTTATCATGGTTAAATGATTCTCTTGAGTATGGACACTTGTTGTTTTTGTTAACTACCATAAATTGACAATCATGTGCATCACTAATGGTGTTAAATATATAAACATGAATTTACCAGGCACTATACAGTAAAACAGATAACTGAGTCATATCTTGAATGAAAGGTCATGTGTTTCTTATAATTTTCATTCGATCATAGCTGTGAAAAGAGTCTATCTTCATGATATACTAAATGGCCAGTTAGCTGTTGATACTAGTCAGTAATGTGAGCATTCGTACTTATAGAAAATGAATAAAGGTGAAGAGTGATTCAAATTTATTCTGAAGATCTGTTGTTAAGGTTATATTTTCATAAAAGAATCATTCATTTAAACAATCTATTGAATCTACTGGAGCGTATATACATTTTTCATTACTGACAATTTGAGTATGGAGATACCCATGTGAATTTCATTTGTCGTTTAATTATGGTGCTAATTAAACTTCCTCCATACTTAGTTCATTTCGTAATCAATAAACTTTTCAAGCGTTACAAAACGAACTAATTCATACAGTCTAAAAAATAGTGGGTCACATAACAAAATCCCAAGTCAATTATCCATGAGGCCCAAGATCAAAATTTCTCGACTAATATTTGACATTTAACAAGTAGAATAATGCCCATGTCACTTCAAACAAAGTTTATCCTTGGAACTAGCATAAAAAAGCGAGTGTACGTATGCATGTTTTAAACTTGTTCTGTGACTTGTTTTTCTGATTAAATTTTCATTCCTGGATCTCTCCAGGGATTTATGAAAAAATGAATTTAATCAAAAAGTCATCATGACAGTAGAAAACAAGTTCTAAATTTGTAAAATGCTATCTAAAGACATAAGGACAGATGATCAAACAATAAAATAGTTATGATGATTAAATTCATTTTGTGACATATCCCTGGAGGGGTTTAGGGGTGAAAATTTGATCAGAAAAACAAGTTACAGAACAAGTTTGAAGCATGAATAAATACATTCACTTTTTTATGCTAGTGCCAGAGATAAGCTTTATTTGAAGTGACATGAGAATTACCCTATTTGTTAACCGTCAAATATTAGTTGACAAAGTTAGATATTGGACCTAATGAATACATGACTTGGGATTTTGTTATATGACCCAGCTTTTTTTTAGATCATATAAAGTGATTTGTTTTGTAACGCTTGAAAAGCTCTATCGATTACAAAATGAACTAAGTATGAAGGAAGTTTCATTAACACAATAATTTAACAACAAATGAAATTCACATGGGTATTTCATACTGAAAATGTCAGCAATGAAAAATTTACATATGCTTCAGTAGATTCAATAGATTATTTAAATGAATGACTCTTTTATGAAAATATAACCTGAACACAAAAGGCTATCAGAAGTTGTGGATTAATCTTCACCTTTATTTGTTTTCTATCAAAGGAATGCTCACGTTACTGATTAGCATCAATAACTAACTGACCACTTAGTATATCGTGAAGATGGACTCTATTCGCAATGATGATCGAATCAAAACGATGGCTCATGATCTTTCATTTTATATATGACTCAATTAGATAGGATTTTGAGAATCAAAAAAGATCAAAATATGTTCTGATGTGTTCCGATCGTTTTATTGTTTAGATAAGTAATAGATGTTATGACACAGCATTGGTCTTTTTTTTGACTTGAACTGAGAACAAATTTATAGACAACAAGAATTAATGAAATCTTTATACAAATGAAATTCTATTTTTCTCTATGAATTATAAAGACAATTCAAATAGATACTTATATTAAAAATTTATGTGTAATAGAAAAAGCTTTATACTTCTATTAGAAAAGTTTTTCGATAAATGAATATTTTGAAGAAAAACAATAATAGAAATCATTCAATAGTTCTATTTCTACAAAAGTCATAGACTCATCTATTATTAAAAACTCCTATTTTCTTTTTGTGAATGATGAAAATAGAATTATCCTTGGTGGCTTCTTATATTTGACTACGAAGACGTTGTATAAGTAAACCTGTAATAAAGTTGAATTTTTGTGACACAATCTTTTTTTCTTTCATCTTATTTACTATGTTTTTAAACCATTCTCACTCCATCTACCTGTCTGTACATAATATCATCCCTTATATATCATGGTATAGGAATCAATCCTCAATAACAACATTGTTACACGCTTGAGCATTGTTTTAATAATGAAATATTCTTTTTAAAATTCGTACGAATTACTATATGCATTCAGTTGAATCGAAACATAAATTACTCCAACCTATTTGATTGCAACATTTGATAAGCAATAAAGAAAAATTAGGTATTTGTTGCTAAATAATTTCGTTTAGAAACAATGAAGGAAACAAGTAGTTCAATCTATTAGAGTACAGAAATCAAATTAGCAACTCTCAAGATAATGCTTATTTAAAAAACAGCATTTCAGTCAAAGAAAAAGATTATATCATACCAACTTTCAATATCATATCACTATATTAAAATAATCTAGTCTTCTAATATACGTTCATAGAATAATTACAAAAACTGACAATATTCGATCGGAAAAAACTCTCTTCATTTGACATTTACCTATCCATATATCTTTCACATAGATTTCAACAAATTTCACATACATCAAATTCATATATACATTAAATATTAATATTGTCATGTAAGAATATTTTTGTGTTCGAAAAAAAATTGCAAGTTTATTCATTTTTAGTTTATCTATTGTGATATTTACTTATTGACAAGTTTTGTTATTCTGACTTTGTTTTTATGCACATTATCAGTCAAGCTAAATCTCTTGAGACAAAAACCGGAACTAAAATTTGCCGAAGTATAAACCTTGCAAAAAATAGAACATTGACAAAAACATGTCAATTCCATTTACATAAAACTTGACATGCAAAGGCACTTATCATGATTCAAAAACTATTCATAAGATAAAGTTACTTTTCATTTATGAATTCATTGTCTATTATGAAAATACAAGTCACATGCTAGACATATATATAATTCATTGAATTGGTTCGAATCTTTTTTTTTGAGGTATGAAAACAAAACACGTTTAGATATATATATACAAATACAACGACAGAGATCAACACAAAAAAAGAAAGAAAAGAAAAGACAACTAATCATAATACTTTTAACTTTTTTCATCTAGTTTAATCTTTTTTGATAATTCATCATCTGAATAATCAAACGTTCGTTTTAAATTCAATGTATTTTCTTCTTGACGACAAACATTTTCAATTAGATCATTAAGACATTGTTGAATAATTTTTTGTTCATCTATATTTGATAATAATTTAATTTTTTTATTTGATTTTTTATTCTGTTTTTCTTCTTTACGTCGACGTTTTTCTTCCCGACGTATGTTACGTTCTTCTTGTTCAACTTCAATTTGTAGCAATAATAATTCATCTTCTTCATTTAAATCAAGTAATTTGGATAAATCGTTCATATCAGTTATATCATTTTCAATTGTTTCATGCTTGTCATCATGATTATTTTCCATTGATGGTGTCACTTCACGTGATGAATGCTAGAAAAAAAAACCAAGGAATACAATTAAATAATTTGAATCTATTATTATTAAAGTTTTCTTTTTGTTCTTACTCTTGATATTCGATCATCATTATTCGATAACGATGATGATCGTGACCATTGTGCACTACCAGTTGAACTTAATGAATGCGAGCGTCGCCGTTGTTGTCGTCTTCGTCGTTGTCGTTTTAAATTGTTTTCATCGATCATTGGTGATGGACTACGATCACCGGATTGTTTATTTTTTTGTTTAAGTAAATCACCCAATGATCCTTTTTTTGGTGGTCCTACTGGTATTTTATGATGTAATCTTGGTGGTAAACCATAATGACGTTGTTGATTTGTTGATAATTCAGCTGATGATAATGGACGTTCACCATCAGGTATAACAAAATCATCAATATTAAGTAAATCATCGATTTCTTTACGTACATCTTTTTGTTGTTGTTGTCGATTAGCAGCTCGTCGTGCAATTAGATGTGCTTGTTGACTATGCGTTAAACTTGTTATTGGTTTAAATTCAAATTTCGGAAACGTTGAACCAATCGGTTGAAAAAGTTTACCACTTTGATCGGGAAATGGTAAAAATTCATCATCTTGTTCATTACGACGAAGATTAGCTAATTTTTTAATTTTTTTAAAACCTTCATAATAATCATTAACATCTTCATCACCACCGACAACTGCTGGTGCAAAAAGAGTACTTTGAACTGTTGTTGTTTGAGTATTTTCAGTAACAGCATGCATTTGTACTGGACGAAATTTACTATTAAGTAGAGATCTAAATAAAATGTTTTGATGATTATTAATTTATCAAAATTAGTCAAACTAAAAATGTCAATGTTTTTTAAAATTACGATTATGTAGCAGATTTGATAATCATTATGAAGAATAGTATTCAATAAATGATACGATTATAAAATTTATTATGTTTCAATTAGATTTTTAGTTGATAACAGTAAACTTTTCGTGTGATTTGATAGAAAATTTCATATTAACTGTTAGACACAATATTTTTCTTTATTGGCTGATCTAGGCATTTTACTTTTAGGTTTTGTATGTCTTCTTTGTAAAAATTAATAATAAAATTTTTTTTCTTTCCTTCACTAATGAAATACTTTTACTGACGTCAAAGAACATATCTGTAAGATAGTAGGTATTAGAGTATTTCTTATTAAGTAAAAGTTCATCATAGTTCGTTGAATAGGTTTTGTAGAACTAGTTTGATGTCAAGTTATACTGACAGAACAAATGCAAATAATTATTTAGTGTTCTAATTTATCATAGATTCATTTGTATATCTTGCCATTTATAAAAAATAGTTCGCACATACAAAAAAAATAATAAATTGAATAAAACATTTTTCTATTCACTAATAGACATCAAACGGGATAAACATATAAATAGTGAAAATCACTACATGGTTGTGATATAGTGACTCGTGAAATTTTCCCCTATAGTCACTGGACAGATATATTGGAAAATTCCTAGTTTCATTTCTCCTTTTCTTTGTTTTCCCCAACTCATGTTGGAATATTCTCAGTCTAATCTTGTATATATATATAAAGGAAAATCATTCATGTTAAGTCAGTTACATTTGTTTACGAATAAACTAGATTCTCTATCTCTTGTTTCCTTTGTAATCGGACCTGATACCAAGACGTGATAATGGTAATGAAGGTAGACTCTTGCACCATTACTGTAGTAATTAGGAGTATAGATACAACTAACCAAGATTCTCTTTTGAGTGTTATAGAGTCAAAGGAGTGAAGAATGATTCATGCTGATGTACCAATCGATCTGGTCATTAAGATTTGTATCTATACTCGTAAAGGAGAATACCTTATCAGTTTCAACTATCGTCTTAATCATAAGTTTGAACAATTTTTGATTTCTAATTGACACCAATATTCTCTATAAATCGGTTTTGAAATTGCAAACTCGTTAGTAAACAACATAATGTTTCGAAGTGATTATGTTACTTTTTTTTTGAATTAGTGTAATGAGTAATTTAATACAATCAGTTAAATATAAGAAAAAACTCAAGTGACATGCTATTTTTCTGTTTCGTGTAGAAACTTTAAAACTAATATCTTCTTTCCAACTGAAAGATAAATCAATTTCATCGAGCCCACAAAAAAAAATATTTATCTTCGGTTGAGGTCAATCCTTTAACCCAATAGGAAATACACAAATGTCGTGAGTAAAGTGACATTATCGTGTATGTTTTAATTTATAAAATTATAAAAAACACTGTACAGTAGTTACCCTAATAGAAAGAAATACAATGAATGCAAAAAGAACAATGGCTTACCAGGGGACTTGCTCTCATGCGTGTGGATGTGGACGAAGAGAAGACCCAGACTCACGTCCACGAGCAACTGTCCAGCTCCTCAAGCTATATGAAGAACATGGATGAATTGTTTACTCCATCGAGATCAAACAACAAACCTATGTCCTATTTGGAATCTTTTACTATCATCTCAATATATATGCAATCTATTAAAATATGTCAGATTATGCGTTTCTTTATTTCTTAAAAGTTAAAAATAAACAGTGAATAAGTTCTCTCTGTTAGATTTATTCTTTGATTTGAACAAGTGAACAAGTTATTCAGATCGTTTTATTTTAAGCGAACTTTTAATTCGAAATATCACTTACTTTTTATTACTATCTGTCGGAGGTATTGCTGTTGATGTATTCGTAGTTGTAACATTCGACACATTAGTATTTGTTGTATCCAACGATGATTTCAAATGTGGATATACTAGAAAGAAAGACGAACGTCAATTTTATTAATAAAATTCGAATAATTTGATTTTCAATTAAAACTAAAAGAAAAGTAATTTTGAAAAAGTCTTGCTCAGAACAAAAAAATTATCTGAATAGATAATTATCATCAATAGAAATCCTCAGATTAACGTGAAGAAATATGTAAACATCATTGCAAGGAAGAATGTTTTTAATTTGAAAAAAAAAGAAACAAAACTTCAACATAATACATACATGTAAAAAAATCTTGTTCATCTTCGTCTGTACTGTCCTCCGTACCACTTGATGATGTCATTGGTTGAGCTAAAATTTACAAAGAAAATTAATTTTCAAATAAATAAGATTTTTTAAAATTCTTACATAATAACATTGCTCGAATACGTTTTTTTGATAAAATATCGAGTTGATCGAGACATTTTGCTCTTATTTCGTCAATAGAACGTGTCTAGAAGAATATATAAAAGAAAAATTGAATCCGTTCGATCAAAAAAAAAAGATTCTGTTCGCACAAATTATTATTTCAAAAAAAAATAATAAAAATGACTCGCATGAAAAAAAAACTATACTTACGATAAATTAAACAAAAATTAGAATATTAAAAAAGAAGAAAAAAATGTTTATTTTCCCAATTATGTATATCTAAAGGATAGGGGACGATGATATTAACATTAATGAAAGCCCTCTAAAACAAAAACAAAAACAGTTTCGTCGATAATAATTTCGATGCTGTTTGAATGCGCCTGATAGATAATATAAATTCATCTAAAACAAGGATCGATTATCAAATGAACTTGTTTATGTGAATTGAAATTAGACCAAAAAATATTTGTGAAAAATAAATTAAAAATATTCATTCGATTTTTCCTTGTTATCATTCGTCTCATTATTATCTTTTTATAACAATCATTATAATAACAACAATCATACACTTTTATTAATGTTACCTTCAGTGCATCTGGTAAAATAGCCTGAAGTTTGTGGCCACGAACACATCGAAACATTTCATGGAGCATACGTTCACGATTTTTTATATAATAACTGATTGGTTTTAGATCTTCATTTAAATTAAGCATACTTCCGTCACTATCATTACCATCTGAACGATGCTGTTCACTATCACTTGAGCCAATTGATTGACCAGTAGAATTCACCTGAAAAACAAAGACATAAGTCAGTATTTTCAAAATCTATTTAAAAAAAAAGAATATTTGTATGTATAGATTAAATACTTTTTTATTTGGTCGTTTATTTGTTTTTTTAAGTTTACGTTGTTTTTGAGAATTTGTACTAGCATCACTTCCAGCATCTTTATCTTTTGAACGTTCAGTACTTGAACCAGACGAACGATGACGGCGTTCATTTGTATCAGAATCTCCACTAGATTCATCTGATCGTTTAATACCTTGAGATTCATAATCATCATGTAAGCCAATTGTTTTCATTTGCTAGAAAATTCACAAAGAATTTTATTTTTATATTTTAATATTACAAACAAAGTTCAATTAATCACAGATTTTATTTCGTTGTTGTAAGGTATCTCTCAGAAATCGTGAGAAAATATGAACTGAGTCTTTATAATAACTCATTATTATATAATTTTTCATCGAGATGAGAAACGACAAAGATTTCAGTCTTCTGAAATCGTACGAAGTCTTTCAGCTATAACTTTTAATATATGCTGAAGTCATCTGAAGTCTTTTGGCGTTACTTGAAAATTCATTGCAATCCTACTACAGACAACCAATTCAATTATAATTTTCTCTGTTACTCAAAAAGTAACGAAACGTTACTTCAGGGACTGATTGATTGAATCAACTTATCAATACAATTCGAATATAAAATAACATGTGAAAATGTTCGAAATCGTAACATTGATAACTTTCTCTTCTAGTTTATCTCAAACTGTTGAAAGTAAGTGAAAAAATCCAGATGACTTTTGTTTAACTTACCAATCGTCTAGCAAGACCATGAATTTTTTTTTCAACTTCTTCGGGATTTGTTTGTGGAGCAACACCACCAGCAGCTGCTTGTATTTGTTGAAATCGAGCATAATTTTTAAATTTTTGTACTTTTTTTTCTAATTGTTTTTTTGTTCGTTCTCGTTTACTATTAACAACAGCAGCAGCAGTAACTAGTGTATTAGCAATCATTTCTGGATTTTCACTATGCATAATGCCAGCTAATAGTGTACTGAAATTAGTTGGATCAGTTAAAAGTTCATGTGAAGGTGGTATTGTTTTTGAATGTTGTGTTGTTGTTGGTAATGATGTACGATTTCGATTAGTTTTTGTTGATGAACGCTTTTGTTCATTGGATGTTTTCTGTATTGGTGATGATTTCGATTTCGTTGTAGTAGTTGTTTTTTCTTCTTCACCATCATCATCGTCACGACGCTTTCGACGATCATTATCAGAATCAGAATCTGATGATGAACTTGAATCACGTCGTTGTTTTGAACGTTTTTCTGATGTCGATGCTGCTTGTTGTTGTTGTTGTTGTTGCTGTTGTTGTTGTTGTTTTTCTTCTTCTTCATCGGATGCTGTAAATATATTTCGTCCAAGTAAACGAAAATTAAAACGCATTTCACGTGGTATATGTTGAACAGGAAATGATGCTTGATATAAATTACTTATTTTTTGTCCTGAACTTATTTTCTTATAATTATCTTGAAATTGTTGATAAAAACGATTATTTGGATTATTTGGATTAGCATATTTTTGTGAACCTGGTTTTTGTTTTTGTTGTTGTTGTTGCTGTTGTTGTATAAGAGTAAGCATATTAGCCATATTATGAATATAAGCAGGATTATTCATTGAACCACCACGACCACGAAAATTACCAGGTGGTGGTCGATAACCACCAAGTAAAGATTGTGGTGGACTATTACCACCAGATCGACGATTGCCATTGTTATTGCGCATAGGTGGTCCACCCATCATTGATGGTGGCATATAAGGAAGCATTCTAGCATCTCGAGGATGAAGAGCGTTGGGTGGTGGATAATGACGTGGCATATTTGGAGGAAAATTTGAATGAGTCATTGGAGAATAAACATTTTGCATGTTTGAACCAGAACGTCGAAATGAATTTTTATGACGATAACGTGATGATGATTCAGGTGTTGATGATCTATATTTAATATACACAACAAATTTTCATACTTTTTAAAGTTATATGCAATAAGTTTTGAATTTAAGCAAAAATATATTCGATAATTTAGAAAAATAAATTTACAAGGTTATATTTATTAAAATATAAGTGTTTTATTTTAATTCAGTTAAAGAGAATTTTTCCTAATGCTTAAATTTTATTTTGCAATGATCAGTAGAGATGATGAAATCATTTTGATGAATTCTTTTGAATTTCATATGTCCCTATCTCTTAGAACTTCATCATATCATTGCATTGCTTTAAAGTAGAATCGAACCATTAACCATAGAGATAACAACTCTCCCCACTAAACTATATTATCACATTTAAAATGAGAAATTTATTTTTCTTTATTTGAAATGAATTTGAAAGCAAAGTTTTCAATAGATATTATTTTTTTTTAATAAAATATTTAAATAACTAACCTGTCACTAGATCTATCACTGCGTGATCTTGATTTTGAACGACTTCGTGTTGTATTATTTCTTTTTGGTGGTGATTCAGATGAATCATGTTTTGAACGATGTGATTTTTTTTTATTATTTGAAGATTTTTTATCATGATGACGTGTATCATTTGTTGAAGATAATTTATTTTTTTCTTTAGAATTTTTTATTTTATTAGATTTTTTTGATGATGATGTTGTTGTATTACGTTCATATTCATTTGATGATCGTGATGATGATGATTCTGAACGTTGTTGTTTATTATGTTTCGATTTATGATGACTAGTTTTAGACTTTTTCTTTTTTATATTTTTCAATGATGATGACGATGATGAAACAAGAGCTACTTTCGACGATGGTTGTTGTATAGCTGTTTTGCTATCTGTGCCCATGAGAGAAAGAGAAACAAATTTATACAAACGAGAAAATAAAATTAAAATCTAAAAAGTAAATAAGAAAAAAAAAGAAAAAAATTAATAATAATAGAAGCATGTTCATTAACAAAGAATTACATCGAGTGCAAAATAGCGGACATGTTCGAACGCAATATATTCCTTGCCTCGATGATGGTTTTATATTCATTGAAAACCAATAAAAATACGTTGATCTAGAGGTCGTCAAAGTTTGAAATAGAATGAATCAACAGAATTCATTTGAAAATTAGCTATAAAATGCTTGCTCGTTGTTCAATCGTCGCAAAACGTGCTTTTTCAAAAGATTTACTTGCAAATAGATGGAAAAGATCAGATCCAAATAGATATTGGCGAGCTCAGTAAAATTTGATAAGTGGATTGAAGTACAAATTTATTATTGTTATTTATTTTAGGCATAAATTACCTAAAGATGATGAAGAACATGGACCACTAACGGATTTACCAGATTATTCGTATTTAAGTAAATACTGATTTTAAACTTTCAAAGAAAAATATTTTTATGGGTTAGAAATTCGATATAAATTAATTGGATAATCAAAACATCAAAATTTTATTAGTTTACAACCAATGAAAGTAATCGTACTTGTAAACAGGACTACAAGATGCATATTGATGCTGATTTTCTATAAAATTATTGTTGAAGAAATTCTGTTTCTATAAGTTTCTTAACTTTCTCCTTCAAGATGCTCAGTAGAATTATTGAAAATACAGTGGATACCAAAATTATTCAACAAGATTTATTTTCAATTTATTTTCCGCTACTATAAACGCTAGAAAGAATCCAATTAGTGATTTGAATAGAGAAAATGATTTCCAACAAAAAAAAAAAAAGAATAATAAGGAAATAAAAGTCATCATTAGATTCCCAAAGATACAGAGTTCAGAAAATCAAATCCTTAGTTTTTAAGCATCTGGAACGTGTAAATATATTTTTGTTTAGATTACATCGAACAAAAGAGTAAATGTCGATAAAATGAGGCGTCTTCAAGGTTTGTGAGACTTTTTTAGGCTAAAATATTGTAATCTTATGCAAGCCAATAAAGTCACTTTTTTACTATATCCTATAGAGAAACCATTTTTTAACCTTCAATCAGACTAATGTATGTCAATTTAAAAATGCAGCCGAAAGCTCGAAAACATCTCAGTTTGCAGAGAAATACTTGCTTTATCATATTATTTCGTCTAAACAAAATTATATTTATGCGTTCTAGGTGCTGAAAAAATTAAGATTTTTGTTTTCAAAAGTCTCTATCTTTGGGAATCTAAGAATAATTTCTAAGTTCTATGATTATCGCCTTATATTTCCAAACTTTTGATATGTTTCTTTGTCTTGTTTTCTTTATTAGATGGTGAACCATCCCATTTATCAACATCGCAACGAAAAAAATACGATTTCAATGCATCCGTTGTTCATCACATTCATCAACTTGATGCTGAATTAACTCATGCAAAAAAATTGTATGCAAAAAAAATAGAATCAACTATGACAGATTATAATACAACTGTTCAAATAGCTCAACATATTAAAACACCATCTTCATCAAAACAAACAAAGATTCAACCATTAGAAAAAAAAGCAACACCATCAATTTCTTATCCTAATGAGTATTCATTACAACCAAATTTACTCAATGCTCTTCGTGAAGCAACAAATTATAATGAAGCTTATAAAGAAGTTGTTGATCCTGTTGGTGCTATTGTACCGGATAAACTTATGAATATTGAACGTCCACCTTATAAACATACAGGTGAACGACGTCGTTATCATAAAGTATTTACACTTCGTACACCAAAACTTCGTATGTTTCCAAGATAAATAAAACATTTGAATAAAATAGATAATCATATTCATTGTCCTCTTATTAAATATTTCTCTATTGATTCTACTTATTCACATGCCTAATTGAGTAGTGAAGAAAACAATACTGATGATGTATAATATTAAAAGTATAATGAAATCATTAATGCAAATTTTTCATGCGCCCAATTAGAACACTTTTCTCGAACTAAATGATTCAAGTATTTTTAACTTTTGCTTTGTATCTATAAAACATATATTATTGATTTCGTTTTAACTTGAACAATATTTAATGAGAACAAGCAATGCATTTCTGACAACACTAGAATTAACAAGTTTGTTAATCTCATATTGGCCTATATTTTAACTTTTGCTTCAATTGTAAAGTTTGGCGATTTAATGAGGTACTTGCAATGAAAATATATAATTTCGCATCTTATTAATCGCATTTATATACAAACTATTAAAATATTTCTTTTTCAGAAAAGCTAAAAGATGGTGTTTTCGGTTATATTGACTATTTTTTTGAATCAATCGTCCTTCCTACGGTCTTCACAATTATATGTTCCATCTTTTTTCTATTCGTTCCAAAAATCTCAAAATTAAGAAAACTGACTAATAAACTATAGAATAATGAAGAACTGTATGAAAACTCTGTCAATGCCGATGCACCTAATAATATGTTATTATGATCAGATTGTTTATTTTTTTTCTGTAATTTTTTTTAGTAAGTGATCTTTCTTTTTATTTAATTTCATTATTAAGTGACGCTTTCGATTCTATACAAAAAAGATAAATTGGAAAATTAACTATATTAAAATAGTCATCATCTATTTTCTTCACCCTGTTGCACTCAAAGGTGGTATGTCATAGCCTCCTGTTTTGTTTATTGATTCACCTGTTTCAATATAGGCGTTGCGTAAAATGTTTTTATGGTCATATCTTCTTGTAGAATACAAACACCAATACACACTTGATATATATCATTAAAGAATGTTGTTAGTTTACGAAAAGCATCTTTTTTATCGCATGGTTTTCCATGGACAACATTATCTAATGAGCACATAGTATCAGCATCTATAATAATTAATTTTTTTGTCTCATTTTCATTTAATTTAGCTTCTTGACAAGTATGACGACATTTATGTTTAGTTGTATCAATAACATATTGAAAAATTTTTTTTCTTTATATGACGAAAGATCAAGATTTTCAGTAAACTCAAAAATAATTCTATCAAAATTTTAGCCAACCGATTGAATTGTTTACAATGTGATGAACCAGTAACTAGCTAATATAGTTAATTGCTGTTGAAGAATATATATTTCCATGGTTGTAATATTTGGAATATAGTAGATAAAAGCCTATGTTTTACTCATTTTTCTTTAACATAGAAAATGATACAGACAGTGGACAATTTACATATGGTACATGGACATGACTTTTTTTCTGTAAAAATACCATTTTTTTAATAAAACGAAAAAAGATTACTTTTCACTGCATAGGAAACAAAAATCAATGAAAAAATTAAACTCAAAAAATGCACATGTTACGGAAAATCTCAGAGAAGATTCTTTTAATTTCTGTAACAAAACTTTTATTTTGGAAAATTAACAAACTATACATTATTCGATGAAGTATTTCACACTGATTCTGAGTTTGCCGTTATTACAGAAAAAATACAATTTTCACAAAAAATAAGACATATCCATGTGCACTGTATATATCTTCCACTGTATAGTAATTTTTTCAATTGATTTTTGATTTTGCTCGACCAATATTTTATCATGATATATTGTTTTCAATTTACAACTGGATTCACTTACTCTCTCAGCTTGATATGTTAAGTAGAGTTTATCAACATGACCGCTTGCAATCAATCGTAGAGTTTTGATCAACTAATTAAAGTCGTCTATTTGAGCACATGTCAATTCGATTGATCTTCATTGACCTTTCATGGCTGGAACAGATGCATGTGTTACGAAAGAATGACTGTGCAAAGATCGCTGATGTTGTAATAGCACGTTGATTCGACGTTTGTTGACGATAAATTATATTTTTTGTAACAAGATTTAGCTCATCATGGGCAGCAATAAAACTCTCATTTATATAACAATTGAGATTGTCAAAAGGCCATTTTCCATGTGCGGTCTAGTGTTTCATTAAGACAAAATGAAAAGTAGAAATTTTTTAGAGCACGTATATGTCTAGAACCACAAGGTTCTTGGAACTTGTCAATATAATTTAGCGTTGCAAGAAAGAAATAGACAATTAATATTGAATTAAGTATTTAGATTTAGGAAATGTATTCAAAAGCAAATAAATTTCATATTACTCAGATATGATTACATCTTAACAAGGTTAATTACTGTGCGCAAAAGGTCAACTTACGATTATAAATAAAGATCTTTAAACAATTCAAAGTTTATCTTAGATAATTCTGTATATTCTTAGCAAATAACTACCTGCTCTGAAAATCATCAATATCTATTTAATCTTTAGTTTTGAAAACAACAGAGTCTGGATGAGATGACTACGAAAAATCTTATTGAAAATGTTGAAATTCATTGTTGATGTATGTTAACTGATTTTTCTGCAGTAGCCGTACATCTAAGAGCTTTAAGAGTATAGGCTCCAATATTCTACAGAATTCCAAACAATACCTTAGAATTCTATTGACTTTCCAAGAATTCCTACAAAGTCCTTAAAATCTGAAAAAAATCCCTCAGATTCCAGAAAATTGACTAGAATTTTGTAGGATTTCCTAAAATTCCAGCAATCCACTCTTTCTCTTCTGCATTATCTTCAATAAAATGCTTCATCTTTGAACATTCATGTTTTCATTGAAAGGTTACTGAAGATATCATAGTAAATGAAATAAATGAGATCGGTTCGTATCTTTTTGAAGCTGATCTAAATCGATCTGGTTTTTATAAAAGTTCAAACCAAATTGATTTCAGTTTGATCCGGTTTGAAAATATACCTATCCCATATCTGGTAAATGACTATCAGCTGTGGGTTACAAGTTATAACTACGTTATAACTAGTGTTGATAATAAGAACAACAACCACTGCAAAAGTATTTTTATAGAGAAAATGAGAAAAGAAGCAAAGGCATTCAAGGCCACGTGAACACTTCGACGTCACCATCACATTCATTAATTACATAAACAGCTGCAGTTGATTCAGTCTGTCAAGCTGAAAGTGATAAGTCCTTACAGTACGGAAAGGTTCTATTTTTCCTCGATGTTCATTGTCGTCTCTTCATTAATTACCTAGTTAACGATCTTTCAGAGAGTTTATATGAACTTTCGCCTTCTGTTTCACCGCAAAACCAGCCATGACAAAGTTACGAATGCTCGTAAGAGCTTTCTGATCATTCCAGAGTCTTTCAATACATCAAGTAAGGTATCGATGCTGCTCTACCACTCGATACTAACCAAAATAAAAATCGTAGAATAGTTGCTCTCGAGTAGAACAAATACCAGAAGACTTTGCCCATTCTGATGAGAATTTCTTAAGTAAAAGTCATCGTCTTTTGATGAAAACCATATTCAAGTCTGTTACATTTGTTAATGTTCGATGAAAAGTCAAATGAAAATGATACTTGAAATTAACCAAGGTAATCTGAATCAGATATTCTTTTCCATGTCATTCGAACCAGTCAAAAACCGCCGATTAATCGCGCTTAACCGTTCGGTCAACTGCGGTTAACCGACAATTTTTCGGCTGATCGAGCGTTAATTTCGATTAACCGGCGGTAACTACGGTCAAACGAAGATTCTTTATCAGTACCCCTTATTCCTTCTCTCACTCCAACAGTATGACAGATCTGATTTATCTTATCAATTTATACTTACATTTGGCTCAGTTGTTGGACTAATTTTAAAGAATAAATAAAAATAATGTATTTATTTATAAATTTTGACTTACCTTTAAATGAACTATTGGATGAAATCTAAATAAAAAATAATAATTTTGTTTGTTAAAGATTTATACTTACCTATGGATTAGCTATTGGATCAAATCTAAATAATAAAAAACAATTAGTTTTTGATGAATTTCCACTTACCTTTAGATGAGCTGTTAGAGGAAATGTAAAAAAAATAATTTTATTTTTTATAAATTGATACTTACGTTTGGATCAGTGGTTGGACAAAATCCAAATAATAAAAGAATAATTTTATTATTTATAAATTTTTACTTACATTTAAATAAGATGAAGGATAAAGTCTCAATAAAAAAGTAATTTTATTTGTTAAAGATTTATACTTACTTATGAATTAGCTATTGGACCAAATCTACATAGTAAGAAAAAATTTATAAATTTATATTTACTTTTAAATAAACTATTGAATCGAAGCTAAAGAAACAAATATTTTTTATCAATAGATACTTACTGGTCACTTTGACATTGAGACCCATCTAAATAAAAGAGAAAAATATAATTTTTATAAATAAATACTTACTTTTCCTTTGGATATTGAGATCAATCTAAATAAAGAAGGAAAAGAATAGCTTGTATAAAGTAATACTTATTATACATTTGAACGTCGAGATTGATCTAAACGAGAGGAAAGAAAACAATTTATGTAGAATGACACTTGCGGTTCATTTCAACATCGAGGTCAACCTAAATAAAAGAAAAAAAATTATAAATACTTACGGTTATATATATAATATTTTTTAATAACTAATGCCAATTGTATAAAACTGTCGGTTACTCTCATTTAACCGACGGTTTTAGTGGAAGCCACCGGCTACCGGCAGTTTTGCCAAAAAATAGACGACATGGAATGGCTATGTTTATTTGCTCAGAAAATCAACTTACTTAATAGTGCTAACGAGGGAACCGATTCAAGTTATAAATTGCTTTTTTAATGGAAGCTAGTGGTGTACAAGTTATCGATCATGTTGATTTCGAATCTGAGCATGAGAAGTGCTTGTAGGCTTTTTTAGGGCGGTTTTCTAAAAAAACGATTTTTCAAACTAGAAAACGTTTTTCATCAAATCTGTCTTCTGATCTGTGCAAAGTATTCAGTGTATTGAATTGCCTGTAAAATAATATTTTTTTCTATTTCACATCGAGTTCTGAAGAAAATACAGACATTTTGATTCTATTGCGTATTAGTAGTTGTGTACAGTGAGACAAAAACTGAGAAGTTCCCACAAAAAGTGCGGCTGTAAATAACTGTTTTTTTTTGTAGAAAAAAGCTTGTCCGTAAGATAAACAAAGACATTTGTCTTGCAAAAATGAAAACTATGTCGATGTCTGACCTAGCAGGAGGTACATACTGATAATTAGGGCACGAGGAGATACGATTTTTTTTCCTATTCTTATTTCAAGAAAAACATGAAACGCAAATAAAAACAAAACTAAACAATGTTCAACAAAAACAAAAAAGAATACCCTGTAGCCTATATGGATAGAAAAGTCTTACAATGGAGATGTTTGTACTGTCCATCGAAAAAGTGGCACATATTCGGCTCAAATGAAAGCTCTCACCGCCAAACTAACAAGGCTAAAATATTAGCTGCTAATGGCTTGCCTAGAGGGAGATATTTAACTTTTAAATTTAGGTATAATAATGAATGAGGAAAGGCTTTCTCTGCTATTATAAGGACAAAACATAGTGTTGTTCGGGGCGATTAGGGGGTTGGTAGGGACCCTCTTTCATATGGCACGAACAACACCATGTTCTGTCCTTATAATAGCAGAGAAAGCCTTTCCTCATTCATTATTATACCTAAATTTAAAAGTCAAATATCTCCCTCTAGGCAAGCCATTAGCAGCTAATATTTTAACCTTGTTAGTCTGACGGTGAGAGCTTTCATTTGACCCGAATATGTGCCACTTTTTCGATGGACAGTACAAACACCTCCATTGTTAGATCAAGAACGCTCAAATTTTTCACGCCAAAATCAAGCCAATGACAGTAAATTATAGAGTAACACTAGCCACTGTTCATAAATGCAAATTACAATATCTACAAAAAGCAAGAATGGAGTTTATTAACACTTTCACAATAGATATATTGATTTTTATATTCCCTCTCAGTTACATCCATGAACAAAGAATAAAATTTCGCCTATAGCAGACTATTATCACCATTGACTTGTCTGTTATTGTCTTATCTATACATGAAAATGATATTCGATAAAAAATGCTGACAACATAGCACTATTGTACATCAACTACATGTTTTCTTAATCCTGATTCATGGCATTTATCTATTTGATAAGAGTGATATGTTGTTGATTGTGGAAAACAAGCATCGTTCCTATTTTTAAACGATGATAGATCTTTTCTTAAATAGCCATTAGCGTACGACGAATATAAGATCGCGTCTTTAAATACCACCCCAGATAGTTAACTATGTACAAGTGAAACTAGTTTAACTATATTATTTCTTTCAAATAAATTCACATTTAATTCATATAAAGCTGCATAGTTATATAACCATTTGGCTAGAGTTGTCATATAATGATTAAAATATATGTCAGGTGGTTGTATATCGGATGTTGTTCTCCGTTGTATTTGAATCGGGTTGATCAGTTTCCCTACTAGTTTTAATTCATTGTATATATTATCATCATTTTGAACAGATCATAAATCCGATAATAGTAGACCTTTTTTTCTAATTGATGGTGCTAAAACCTTATCTCTTAATACTTGACCAACGAACTCATCGGTTTACCTGACGAGCAACACGTAATTACGACATTTTTTGGAGTAAATAAACTCCGTTTTACAATATCACCCATGCAACTTTTTGGTTCTTGCAGACACAAGTACATTGGTCCTATTAGTTATAAAATCAAATTTATCATACGCTGAACTGTATATGAATGAGTAATAGCATTTTTAGATGAAACAGTTCCATAAGTTTTCTTTTCACTTTGCAATGATAATATACGCGTTGAGTGTAACTAATTTTCAAAACCTTTTTGGTCAGTGTTCAAAATCTCTTTTGAAAAATAATTTTTTGATAACGGATGAAATTTTTCGAAAAATTCTTGTTCTGATTTCTTTATATCATCAAAATTAGTTATTTGTCATTTGGTAAAGATGTGAGTTCATTTACCTGAGCATATGTCGTGACGGTATTTAGAACTTCGAACGCAAAATTCAGAAGCTTGGAAATAATAAAAGTGCATCGCTTTGGCTGCTTATGAATGACCATCTTTCAAGATTGACCTCATGGATCAGTAAATTTTCCCGACGAGCATTTAAAAGTTTTTTTATAGATGATTTCATCGACATATTACGTTTTTTTGGCGCTTCGTGCCTTGGTGAGTTAAATATTTACGAAAACGACACGTATAACCTTGATTTGGAACCAGATCGATAACGACGGTGAATAGTTTTCATTGATCGACGACGTTTGCCAGATGAATCTTTTGAATTGGCAAAATCTACGTATTCCTTCTTAAAACTAATGGAATAGTTTTTTAACTCATAATGTTCTTTTACATTTTCTTTATCATTCCATTCATAACCAGCATCACTGCTATGATCATCATGATGAATATTATCATCTTCATTGTTATAAACACCTGAGTCATTAGCCATATTTAACGTCACTTGATCTTGATAATCAAATTTATTACAGTTGATAAGTGAGTGAACGGTTTCTGTCAGATTTTGTGCTATTACACGTTCATTTTACGAGATTTCTCTTCCATTTAAATCCAAATTGATATCAAATAGCTCTGATAAACATTGTATAATATTAGTAGGGGTCATCATACTTTAACAAGAATAACCTTGAAGAGGAAGAACGACTTATATTGTTGGTTGTTCATATTAGATAGTTTATAGTTAATTCTTATTTTATCCTTTGTTCACCATCCTATCTCCAGCAATATTTTTCTATCTATCCACGACAAAACGGTTGCGAATTGTATTTTTGATCTAAAAAATTGATATTACGATCAAAAACAATTCTCTTGAATATATTTGAATAGTACAAGTCTAGCTATTCGAAATATCAACAAAAGGTTAATATGAAGATACAATGTTCGAATATATTGCATGAGTCTTTTTGACATATACTTGGAACAATATTTGATGACAGGTCACTGTATATTTACTTTTGCTGATTTTCTTTTTTTTTATCCATATTTCGTTATTCGATGATTTTATTCAAAATGTGTCCACTAAGTGAAGAGAAGCGTTGGCATATCATCAGCTTATGGAAAAAAAGTTTTTACAAATGTTTCACAGACGGCAGGTTTTCTCAACTGTCACATCAGTACAGTATATCGCATTATTAGTCACTATCGTCGTCATGGTAATGTGAATTTTGGGCACAGTTCGGATCGTCCACGTGCTCTAGGCTCAACATAAGTAAAAAAGAACTCGATCGAATTATTCAACAAAACTGATCCGCTACTGCTGCTGAAATACTGTCACGTACAAAATTTAACACCACCGAAGGAACGATACCAGAGACCGAATCGAACCGAGTTTTACTGGTTCCGTTTTGGTTCGCTTCGTTTTCGGTCTCTGAGCGATACAATGTTATCAAATTTCTCTTGGTTATCGTCCACACAAGCCTATCGTCAAAGTTCAAACCAACAGAATGAATGAACAAAGTCGATTCCAATTTGCTTCATTACAACATCATACTCATATCAAGAAATACATTTTTGAAGATGAGTATTATGTTGGTTTAAGGAGCACAAATCAGATTGTATGGTGTAAACGAGGGGAATAGACGCCAAAGAAAGAAATTTTGTCTTTACGGGTCCATATTAATTTAATTGGTTTCATTTGGTGGAATGGTTACGTTTTTCGTCGATTCGATACTTGTTTAAAAAGTGACACATATTGTGACATAGTGAATGAAGCTTTACCTGGCAATATAAAAGTGTTGAACGAATCTCTTATGTTTCTGATGGAACAAAATGGCATCGAAGTGTTCAATTTAGGCAATGGTGTGAACAACGTAGTATTGAATTATGCCAATGGCAAGGTTACAGTTCAGATTTTAACGCCATTGAGCTGACTTGGAACATTATTAAACAGGAGGTTAAAGGCACGAATCCAAAGTCACTACGAGACCTAGAAAATGCAATCGATGAAACTTTTAAAATAGTCTGTCATAAAATGTTGTTCAAGCATGTATCAAAAAGACTCAGACAATATATTCGAATATTGTATCTTCGCATTAATATTTTGTTGGCATTTTGAACAGCTAGACTTGTACTATTCAAATATATTCAAGAAAATTGTTTTTGATCATAATTTCGATTTTTTAAATCAAAAATACAATTGGCAACCGTTTTGGCGTTGGTAGTCAAATAAAATAACACAAGCAACACGCCAAGCGCCACAACGAACAATGTGTTTCAAGGACTTCAATATTTCTTTACTTGAAGGAGAATTCAAAGATTCCTTCTACACTATGGTAGTTGCGAGAAGAGATATTTATACTTACAACCAATGTGGAAATGCAGTAGAAAAACAAACGACTTCCAGTAAGTGATTAGTAATTAGAAAGATAAAAAAGAATAGAAAAATTATTGAGAATAAAGCAATCTGCTTGCATGCACATAGGTAAGTTGAAACTTGTTGGGTACTGGTGTATTTGATATTCAACCAACATATGTTGCTAAAAATTATACATAGGAGTTATTTAACGTCATATCATCGTATGAAAATGATTTCCAACGAACAATTTCCTCTTCTTCTTTCAAAAATTCGATGGAGCCATCGGTCTCTGTCGTTCATTATATGGGTTCAATAACGTGGGCTCCATTGTTCTCTATTGCCATAGATAATATCACGCGTTCGATCAACTTTTGTATCGAGTATGACATGACAAATCATTTTGACTCTTCGATTAAATTTGATGAAAAATCAGGTTGTAAAAACATCATCAATGGAATGTGTTTGAACAGTTAATTATTTATGTGAGATATTCTACAAGAGAATCTTCCGATAATCATATGCGACACGAGTATGAGAAGATGAAGTCAGAGATAAGTTCAAGTCACACCCATCAATGATGAAGAAGAGAACAATTGGGTCACGTCAGCATTGCTCACTAGAATTATCGAACTTGAAGCTTTCTATCCCATAATTATACAATAAACCATGTTTGTACATGAAATATATTGTGATGGCCTCCTTGTCTATATTTTTATGAGAGAAAAGTAATGAATATTGACAAGACTTTTGAGAAAGAAAGAAAAAAAACACACCCAAAACAAAGTGAAATGGATAAGAGAATGAATGGATCCATGAGACCAAAAAAGATACCGTGGTTTAGTACACTAAGAATGCAAATAGTAACTATTATATACGTAATAGTGACATTCTAGGATCATATGAAAACGCTCCTGTACAATATTGATAATCGCAAGAAACTTCCATAGAAAAGTAGAATGTATAGCATATACCAACCAAAACATGATCGCAGCATGCCAATGACAGTAGCGCTTTTCCAAATAGGCTGTATTCAACACTCAAGAATGTCACTATAACGGCACAATGTTGAAAAATGTACAAGAATAAAAATGTGATGATGCGTTAGGACAAGAAGCTACTTGTGGATTGATAACAAAAACTTTCGGTCTAATTGAAAGAAAAAGTTCACTCTTGACTTTGATCGTAGCTCTCGATTGTTGAAAATTAGTGCTCTATTTCTTTCGTTTTCCGTGTTCATTCTAAGGTTTTATTCTCTCGCTAACATGTACGAGCATATCATTAGGCAGAATTGTTGAGTCACTGTATCAAAAGTGTATGCAAAAGTGACGTAAAGTGTACGTAGTGAAGTTTGACGGATGACGGATTCAAATTAATGCAATGAAAAGGCAGCTCGATGCAGTAAACATTGGCGGTAATGATTAAGAAATGTCATAGCTGAAAGATTTAAGATTGTTTCATGAGACTGCAGATGCCGAATTTCAATACTATCGTTTTCTAAAAATGTTGAAGGTGTTAACACGGTTCATTGAACATATGAAAACACGGTTTCTTTTTCCTAGCTTCGCTCGCTGCTGTGGTTGGTATATAAACATATGATTCTTTTCAAGTCACAAGATGATTAATATGTAAGTCGCAGCTATTAATGAACACTAAAGTATCGGAAAAACAGTATTCGCATAGACTGAACATAACATTTCAAACGTTTACAGAGACGATCACAACTGTCACGTATCGAACTGCAAAAGCTAATTCATATGCAGTTTTTCTTTTATTTAATGTCGTTGAGTATTCGTTTAAATTAACATAATTTCAACGCTTTCATTGTTTAACTTAAAAGTTATATCCATTTGTTCAAAATGAGGTTCTACTTTTGACGGCACTAGAATCAATGTTTCATAGATCAAACAAAACTTCGAAAAACATGATTTACTGAAAATCATTAGAAAAGAACAACATGCAATTATTTTCGAGACCTTCCTGCTGAACGATGGTGTCGAAAGCCTGAAAAATCTTTTGAAAACGTATAATACATTATTCTGTATCTTTTCATGTGAAATACTTTTCATTTTGCTAGTTAAATGATTGAGTAATTGTTAATCCCTTTAGTTTTGCATCCACTGAAACATTTTTCTTTGAACAAAACGTTTTCAATCGAAAGAGTTTGCAGGAAAATCGATGAATTGTTGTTGCGTGGTCAAATAAACATAAGAAGAGCAGAGGTCCGTCATTCATGAGCTCACCTGTTCATTTATTTTTTCTCTTCTCTGTACCGAATGCATTGATAATAAATAATATTGATTATTCGACTATTCATGGAAAACCTGAATTAAAGATCGAAAGACACGTCGTGAAAACAATCGAAACGAATCAACATATATCACATGACTCAATTAAATTTATTTAAACATCCATCTGCATTGCTTTAGCATAAAATCATTATGCCTACTTTCAATTGCCATTCAATTGAAATTAAACTGTAAAGAAAAAACAACATCGAATTGTTTCAAATTGAAAATAATTGCCATATACACGCCTGACACAACGACGACTGAGCATAGTAAGTATGTAGTAAGTATTTCACCAAACTGAATTAAATGACCACTTTATCTTCCGTGGTTAATTTGCGTGTCGTATCTTCAATGACCATATTCAACATTGCATCATGTTCTTGAACAGTCGCTGCTTCTGTCGTATGAACGCAAAGCTGAAGAACATTGTAAACAAGACCAGCAAAACGCATTGCTGCTTCTGTGTAGCCGTATCGATAGATCATATATATGAACATCATATCAGTATATTTGTTTTGAATACTGAATAAATGCATTGAACTTAAGTGATGACGCTCTGTTGTTTCAGAAAGTGAACCTTAAAAAATTGTTACAATATACATATTACCACGCAAATAGTTCGATTAAATCGATGTCTTATTTCTAGATCTAGGCTGATTCTGTAGTGCCATGTCGACATTAAAAGTAGCGCTACTGCTAGAGACCAGATATGAAGCTGAAACGGCTTAGACTCATTCGAGACGAATCTCGGAAGACACGTCTAATAAATAATCTTCGCTCATACTGTCAAGTTGATTTTGTTCAAAAATAAGTAAATAAACCCACGAGCTCAACCATAGGTTTCATGAACTTCTAAAGATCGATCATAGTTTCATCTACTTACTATTATTGTTCATGATCTGTGGACGAACAACATCTAAACATGTTGAAAAAGTCAAAACGATCAGAATCAACTTCACTAATGTTCCATTAATATCTAAACGATTGATAAGTTTAGTTACACCGTCGACACTAGTAGATCCGTATGTGTCCAAATTCGCACGACGAAATGCATAATTACCATAGAGATCACCGTCACGTAAAATTAATAGACCACTCATACTCCCAGCATTGTGAACATTATGTTCAATTAATGCTGTTTGATCGTGAACTGACATGGCAGTAAAATCAGGTATTCGTTCAAGGAATGAATAAATCGATCGATAGATTGAACCGAGAATTTCTGTCAAGGTGACTACATTAAGATTCAAACGTTTCTTTAGTGGATAGATTGATTGAATATTAAGCATATTCAAAATTGTTGGTAAGGGTGAGATTTCATCGTATGCATGAATAACATTCGATAGAAGAGACCATTGATCGAAGGACAATCGTGAACGATCACTGTTGAGCAAATTTAGTGGACGAATAACAGCAGGTAGATCACTCTAGCATAACAAAAGTATACTCTGTAAAGTATTTCTTGGCAAAAGATCTTCCTGATAATAACCTGTTTTCTTGGTTGTTTCGTTTTAGGTATCCGTGAAGGACGTGTCAATTCCTTTCTCATACCCACTGACAAACATTTCTTGAATCGGCAAGGTCGACAAGCGTTGCGACTACTTGAATTCATATCACAATTTTCATTATAAACACATTTATGAGTAATCTAAATCAACGAAAGCCAATCATGTTCGAATAAAATAAAAACAATTACGATTCGAGCATACCAAATCAAAATCAAGATGTCGACGAAAAAACATTTTACATGGAGCACAAGCAATGGCACCGAAACAATTTTGTGCGTTTCGACCACCACATACTTGACATGAGAGAAACAGTTTTCGATGTTTAGGCGTATTAGTGGCACTATCGGATGTCGATGGGTTGCTATTGATATTCATATTAGTCAAAATAAATGATCTGAAAGATTGAAAAGTTCTTTTCAAGTAGACAACATAGCATAACTATAGATCTGCTCGCATATACAAATACAAATGTTTGCTTTGTTTTCAGAAAAAATGGTATTGATCTGCTTACAGTATATGCCTATGTATATATGAGTGCCCAATCAACAAGAATATCTCAACTTTTTTCCGTGTAGTCTCAATCGTATATTAGAAAAGTATGATTTTCATATCAGCTATGATGCATATATTATATTGATCGCTTGATTTAATTTCCATCATGTCTCTTGCCAATTAAAAGACTAGTCGAGCACCTTTTTTCAAGATTTTTTAATCGATAATACATCTATAATTGAAACAATAAGAAAGATTTCGACAAACAAATTCTTTTATTTCCAAGAGACGGCTTTAATAGAACAAACGTTAAGTATTATGCTTGTATTATATGTACTACTAAAATCATACTTTTATGTCACGGGATAGAGGTCACACACTGTTAAACAGTGATGCAATACGAAACTTGAAAAAAGTTTCTTTTGCTTTACGGAATCTAAAAAAGGTTTTGACACGATTTGAAGCCTAGAAAAGGTGTGGAGAATTGAAATAAACTTAAAACTCTTGAAGACGCTTTCTCGATTATAATCAGTCTTTTCAAGGATTTAGCACATCAGTGCGACACCTAAAAGATCTTTTGATTTTTTCTCAATTTTCTAAATCCTGTTTTTCAGCGTAGAAGAAATAACTGGAATATTGTAGCTGATCGGTCACTTCCATATATAAATATGTACAATAAATTTCAAACATGTTCCAGTTTGAAAATTTCTTTTCTTTGTCTTTGGTTGTTCTACTTCGGTAGTTTCAACTCGTAATATGGATCTAATAAAATTTAGCATCTGATCCTCTGTAAGGCTACTCTGAAAAAAAAAAGGAGGTTTGCAGAACCCCTCAAAAAGGTTCTGTAGATTTCTAAAAGCATCCAAATGTGTCCAAAGTCTCAAAAAACGGATAAAAAATTCGACAGAACCTTTTGAGGGTTCTGTCTTTTACCCAGTAGCAGAACCATCNAGAAATTCTGGCTCATACTATATTCGATAGAGATTTTCAAGGGCTTTCCAAATCACTATTTAGATTTTACCTAGCTGTTCGTTTTTGTGGAAAAACTTCAAAAATAAAAGGGGTCTTATAATTTTGGTACACCCTGTACAAGGGAAAGAAAGCAAATAGCAAAAAGAAAAAAAAATACTCCGCGGCGGGGAATCGAACCCCGGTTTCCCGCGTGACAGGCGGGGATACTAACCACTATACTACCGCGGACGTTATTCATTTAACAAAAATGACAAATGATTCATAATATTCTTCAATAATCTTAACTTATTAATAATATATATATTTAATTCATTAAAAATATTGGCTAATTTAATTCTTCAAACTAAATTACTCGATTAATATTAACATAAAAGACTTACATGCATTTCACAAGACAATATTGTTATAAGACTTCAAATGAACTTGTATTCGTTCAAAAGACAAGCATTACTGTTGTGTGTAATATCTTATAGAAAAGAAAAAAACCAACGAAATAATGTACGATCGACAAACATGTACAAACAATCAGCAACACTGTCTGTTGATTTATGTACAAGTAGTTATTGAGCGCATCGTGCAACAGGCGGCAACCACAAAATCTTTCAGTTCATTGCATTCTCTCTTTCTCTTCACTTTTCTCTCCGCCTTTCTCTCTCGCATTCTTCAAATTGGTACATAAAAATCAACAAATTTCCTTTATGTCAAATATCTAATTTATATTGTATCGGAAAAAAATAAACCAATATGAATTAAAAATGTATTGACCCTAGAAAATAGTACGTAAGGCTAGAATAATAATAATAGTAATAATAATAATAAAACAAAACTTGTTACTTTTATTTATTTTCACAGTGTTGATTTATGTTTTTACTAAAAAAATGCATATATATATATATATACATACATATATAGAATAAAATAGAATTCTTATAGGTGTATTTATTTGTATTAAAATATAGATCTACTCAATAAATGAACGTAAAACAGAATTTTATGTCGATGTTTGTATCTGAAGTATTCTAAATGATAGAAATAATATTATTGTTACTATCTGTTGAGTGTTGTCTATTCATGCGTTATTGATTAGTATCACTAGAATATACCAATGAAATTTATTTGTTATATTCGCTTGTTAAGCTTTACGTTAAATTAAAAGAAAAAAAAGTAAAGAATAAATATATATTCAAGGATGACTTCTCTATTTAACAGAGCGAAATGTTTTATGTTAATTTGGCGAAAACTAAAATCTCGTGTATATTTCTTTTTGTGAAAAAAATTTCTCGAGTGTAAAGTTCAATGTTGTCTCAAGGCAAAAACTACTAGTACCATCTAGGTAGCTAAATATTTTATAAAAAAAAAGAAAAAGTAAAAATAATTATGACATGATCGATGACAAAAGAAATATTCATCGAATTACTAAGACAACAGATTATTTTTTATATTGAATATAATATGAGATGTCAATGAAATCACAAACTTTTATTTATATTATTTATAGGAAAAATATTATCAATTAATGGTAAGAAGAAAAAAGAACCGAAAATGATTGTTTTATTTAAGAACAAAACTTGCGTATTTCTATTTTTTTTTACATAAAAGCTTATGATTATTCACTATTATTGTTCTTTCTAAAAGTAATAGAAAATAAACAATTTAAAATCAGAAAAAGGTTTTACGTTTATATCTGCAAGGCATACTTTATTATTTCAACAAAATGCAGAATATTCCTTTTACAAAGTCGATGAGTTTGAAACTGAGGAAATCATGAATACAATAAAATGTATGCTTAGAAATGATAAAAAAAAAAGATATCCATGACAATAAGGAATAATAATGAAACGATATTTTACGAGGATTGGATATCAACTGTTCAATTTTATTTATTTTGTTCTTATGAAACATGATCTAAAAGAAGTCTTGATGTATTTAGGGTAAAAGTTTGCATTCACTCTTCGACCTCCTCCTTCATAGGCCATGACAAATGGGATCGACAGAGCGTCACAGACCATGACAGACACCTTCGCAACACTTTCCAGACGTCATAGACCGTGACAGGCATTGACATACGATCGCAGATCGTCTATCAATTATGTCTTGTTCTCATATATGAACTATTTCCTTATTGCATTTCTGGACAATTAAGGTGAAGAAATGTGTTGCAAAATAGATAGAATAAAAGAATCTTCCAGCAATTTGTCTCGAGAGTTACATTGTGTTTCACATTTTGATTCTACAGGGATTAAGCTAACAATTTCATTTTTTATTACAATAGATGTTTCAGAAAAAAAAACTTTCAACGAAAATCAAAAACTTTTGAATATTTTGCTATTATTTTTTCGACGCATTTAAACCATTTGAACTTGAACCTTTTAATCTTGAGCTGTTCTAACTGCTAATAATTGTCTAAGTATTGTTTCTAAATTAATTTCTTTTTCTAAAACTTGTTTAGCTTGTGTAGATAACATATTGATAATATCAAGTAATTTTCCAAGTTCAACAATACGTTGATGATTTAATGAATATTCATTGTGAACATTATCTTCGTTTTCATCATCATGCTTTTTTGATATTGAGTCTTTTGAATAGTTATCGATCATTTCATTTTCAACTATATTTGATTTTAACCATTTTATCCTTGGTAACGTTGATTCAATATAAATAAGTTCACGAATTTGATAAGCATCTAGAACAATAAAGTACAAAAGAAAAGAAAAAGAAAGATATTTTATGAATCTTACTTGCTTTTGCTTGTGCATTTTTCATACAAATATGCAAATCACCAATAGTCAAACCTAATAAAAGATTCATGAAAACAATTGCCATTATAAAAATAAATGGTATAAAAAGTAATGTTGCTGTTATAAATATTGGTTTAGAAAAAAATAATGTTTCATAATCAAATTCTCCAATCAACATTGCTGATAATTTATGCATTGATCCAACAATAAAGAAAAATGCTGAATGATTAAAAAAAATCATTTTTGTTGCTACTGTAAATCCAATAATTAATGGTAAAAAAACACATATTAATGAAACAAAATTAATTAATATAGATTGTAACATAACAATAAAATTTCCAACAAATGGAACTGAACGTAATATTAATGCTATATTAAACCATTGTAATAATGTTGATAATGCTGTTAATTGCCATTGCCAATGAATTCTTTCATTAATTTGTCCATATGGTATTAAAGCAATAATTGATATTAGAAATGAAATCATCCCAAATAATTGGGCAAACGGTACACGTAAACCACGATAAAGTATTATTTCTAAAAGTACTTTAAATAAATTCATTCCAGCTAAAATAACAATAATCCATCGCATAGGTAATACAAAATTTTCATTTAATGGTAAAAATAAATCTGTTGATGATTTTGTATTTGGTGCAGGTACAACGAGAACATAGAATGTTAAAAAAAGTAATAATATAAATGTTAGTATACGTGTCAAATAAAAAAATGGACGGTATAATTTCCATTTACGTAGCATAAGTTGTCGAGCTAATGGATGTTCAAGTAAAAAATGACATTCACTATCAAGAGCGATTATAAATGGATGATTACGATAAAGTTGATGACTATTTGGAGCATATAATTTACCATTACTCCTAATAATAAAAACAAAAATTGAAGAACTTGTTGTTTTATTAAAAAAATTTGTTTTTTTTTTCGTTAATCTTGAATGTGATTTATTCTGACAAGACAACATCTTCAGGTGATCGGCTTCGTATGTCTCGATATTTTGCCAATACGTAGAAAATTACTATAGCAACGTAAACTGCAAAAGATTTCTGATTATGTTTAGATTTGATAGAGATATTGATTTTTTTAATGGATTTCTGCAGAATTTCAGTTATCAAAAAAAATCCAATTATGAAATTTTGAGGTAAAATTTCGTGCAGATGAAGGTCTTTGGCTATCTCATATATAATGCTTTACCTTTAAGTGTTATGTAAGATATGAACGTATAGAGGTATTCATATCCTGGTGGTGCGATATCTAAAATTGATGAAACTTTACATATGAGATAGTCTAATCGAGGCCTTCATCTGTACAAAGTTTCATATTGGAATTTCAAAATGCCACGTGTTTTTTCGAAAACCGGACTTGTGCAGAGGAAATTTATAGAAAAGTTGGTGTTGAGGCCAATCTAAACACGAAAAAGAATTCTTTGGAGATTATGCTAATATAGTGACCCTCTGCATATGAACAAAATATGGATTTGGTCTTGTTTCATTAATACTTTTTACTCAAAAGTATTTTATAAAAAAAGACAAACACAATTTTATATTAGAAAAGTCCTTGTAATAATAAAAATGAGAACATAATTCAATAGTTCATAAAATATTGGCAACTAAATAATATTTTAATGATTTACTAATCTTATTAAAATATTCATCTAACGACAAAAAAAATTTTCTTATATTGTTTTATGAAGTCAAGAATTTTTGTTGATTCTAAAACGTAAATTTTTTAATTCGTGGAGGTTTTTTCATATTATTGTCAAATTGTTTCATCACAGCCCTGCTGAACGCATAACCTTTCTTTGATTCATCAATCACTGTCTATAAGTTTCGATCGGAGAGAGTAATAGTTGCATTAAGTTACTGGTGCCAGTCTTTCAATCCTTATGTCTGTGGAAGTAGAGAAATTTAATACCCACACCCACATCCAACGGGAAAATATCCAAAATATGAAGGCTAAAACAGCTGACCATCTGGAAATGTTGCTGCATAAGAAATAAGTGTTATCAAATACTGGATATGTCCTAGATTTTGAGTTAGTTTTAGGTTAATTCATGAATTTCTATGCACGAATAGATAAAGTACAATATTTTTGTACAGAAAAAAAACGAGCTATAGTTATAAAGTAGTAATAATTCGTCTTTTGGTTTGTAAAGATTGGTCAAATGAAAACTTGAAACATCTTTGGTTTTTTGATTGAAAATTACAATTTCTAATAAAAAAACAATAATTTTCGTTAATTTGTACTCTTATCGATTATGTATAAATATGACAATTGAGATCTTTGTACTTACATAAAATAATCATCAATATATTTATAGTTATATGTAATTCTTTCGAATGTATTTCCATCGAGATCAATTTCATTTGTTGTTAATATTAATTTATCAAATGCATGTTTAGCACATTGTGGTGTATATCGAATCATATCTCTTAATGGTGTTTGATGAAAATTTTGTTTTATTTTTCGTATTGACATAAGCCAATGTTCTATATGTGGATGATCTAGAAGTGTATGAATGGTTTCAATCTGTCGATATTCAATGGCTATTTCTAATGGATTTTTTTCTTCTTTATCATTATTTTCATAATCAATTCCACTCTCTTGAGAAAGTAAAAGGCGAACAATATTAACAAATCCATTTTGACAAGCAGTTATCAATGGTGATTGTCGTCTTGATAAAACCGATTGAAAATCAGCTATATTTCTTGTTGAAGCTTTTATTAATAAATCAACACATTCACTATGACCGTTTTGTATAGCAACATGAAGTGCTAATTGTCCAAGATAATTTGGAAATAAAACATCAACATCATACTTAAGAAGAACTTCTACACACAATTTATGGCCATGTTCAGCAGCTAAATGTAATGGAGTTTTTCCATCTTCATTTTGCGCATCAATATGTATATGTAAAGTTGGTGATGATTGTGAAATATTGATTGAATCAGAACTTGTTATTGTCATTGAATAACTGCGACTATATACTGACATTAATCTATCAGTTTTTTTTATATGTTCACTAAGCAATTCAATTAATTGAGGATGATTATTTCGAGCAGCTATATGAAATGCATTCATACGCTGTTTATCAATTGTATCCCAACGAACATATGGATGAGTTAATAATAATGAACACATTTCGACAGAACCTGTTTGAACAGCTATTAGAAATATTGTACGATTATCTCTTTTTGTTACTTGATCAAATATTTCTATAAATTGATCATTAATAGGAAATAATAAATGCTCAACAATTGATAGTTGATTTTTAGATACAGCAATCATTAATACATTCATATGATTATTATCAAGACTTGAAATATCAGCACCAAATGTAATTAATTCATTAACAATATCGAGATTTGTTGTTACGGATAAAGCTGTTTGACCACGTTTATCTTTTATTTCTAATAGAGATGAATGAGTAAGAGAAAGTAATTCTTTAACGATAGGTAGTCGATTGGAAGCACTGGCTATATGTAGTGGTGATTGATTGTGTGAATTTAATATTAATGGATCAGCTCCATGATGATAAAGAAGATTGAGCATAGATGGATCACAAAATTTTGCTAGAAAAAAATAATAAAAATGTTAACAGACTCTTCCTATGAAAGTTATCTTCTTTGGTTTCACAAATATTCGATTGATTCAACTTTCTTTTCATCGGTTTGTTTTAATATCTATTGACATATTAGAATTTGAGGAGGACAATTTATTTTTAAATATCATCTAATTTTATTTGATTGTATATTAAATAGTTACCTGCTATATGTAAAGGAGTTCCAAATGTTTCTATTTGTTCATTAAGTAATGTTTTTAAATCATCACCGTTAAATTCACTAAGAATAAATTCAACTGATTCAATATTTCCATGTTGTACCGCTAAGTGTATACATGTTGCTTGCGTATTTGTTTGCATTTGAATAAGTTTTCGAAACTTTATTTTGTCTTTTGAATTAATTAATTTAATAATATCTAAATGTCCTTTAGCACATGCATAATGCAAGGGTGTCCATTTATCAGCATCAATAGGATCGATTTCTGCATTGTGTTCAATTAAATATTCAACAATTGATAAATAACCTTCTTTACATGCTAAATGTAATGGGCGTATTCCTTGACGATCTGATGACTAAATTAAATAAATATTTGAATATTTATAAGTTGTTGTTTTTTTTTTCAAAACTCACTTCAATCTTCGCTTTGAGTGTTATTAACTGTTTAACACCAGCAAGATTATTACGAGCTACAGCATAATGAAGTGGTGTAAGAAGATATTTATCAAGTGCATTAATATCTCCATTAACTTTAGCAAATAAATAAATTAATGGATGATCTTTTGAAAGAATTTCATTTCGATATTCTTCTTGCCAATCTTCAATTTTTTGGATCTGTATGATTAAGAATTATTTTTCAGAAAACTATAAATAAATTCAAAAAATACTTTATCGCCAAAATTAATATCCACATCAAATTGTTTTTCTAACGTAGAATTATTTGTATTTAAATTATTCGATGAACGAAATGCTGAATGAATCGGTGTTCGATAATGTGCATCCTTAATATTAACACCTAATCTATTCAAAATAGAATATCTTTATATTTACTTACATAATAATCGTTTTCTTCGACTTACTTAAAATCAATATTAGATAAAAGAATAAGACAAATATCCAATTGTTGATAACGAGCAGCATGATGTAACGGTGAAAGGCCTGTTTCTAAATCAATTCGATCAGCTATTTCAGATGCATGTTTACCACACCTTAATGTTTGTTTACTATATTCAACAAACTCATTTAAACGAACAATATCACCTTCACGACATATCTATAAGAAAAAAATATAACATTGGAAAAAAACGAATACTATAATCTCTTACTTGACTAAGCTTACTAGTGCTCCATTCTAAAATTTCCGGAAGAGCTGATTGTATTCGTTTGCCTCCGTCAGATTGAATAGCTGTTAACGGAGTCAGCTCAGTAATTATTACGTCATTTTGAGATACTGATGAATTCGACAACAGCTGCGCTTGATTTGCATATTCGTCCATTTGTTTGTCATCACAAAGAAAAAATGATCACTCAGTTTTTTTTCTTTTTCTTTCTATTGGGTTCTCTTCCTGCAAAAGGTGAAACTGCATCGTGTCGTTTTTTTTCTCTCGTTACCACTTTTTTTTTTTTTGGATGGAAATATATAAAATGAAAACACATGTACTTCATAGGAAGAAGAAACATTGTCGTTCTTTTGTATTGATGTGCTCATCAAAGAGGGTAAATGTGTAAAAAAAAAGAAAAGAAAAGAGAAAAAGAAAAGGTCTTGATTTTTTATTTTATATTCCATTCATACGTATTAACGTTGTTAGTTTATCATGAATTTATGTTCAAGGAAAAGCTAGTATTTATTCGAAAAATATCATTATTAAATTGAATGTAGACATAAGTACAGATGTGGTTTGTGAAAAAAAAGATAATATGATGTCATCATGAAGTATTTCGTATCGAGAGCCCGTCAAGTTGATTCCAAACCTTGTTGGATCCAGTTTCGAAAATTTTGGACTCGATGGACTCTCGTCGTCTGAACAAAGTATAGGACGCGCTAGTCACCAAATACATAAAAAACCGAAAAAAAGCATCTACTATATTTATGGAAGCTATCCATTTTCCATTAGAAAATTCCATTGAAAGTATGGTTTTATTAACATTGTTTGACATTCTAGTTTTTAATTTGTTGAATATTGGTTGTAAATGACTCTAGGAAAAGCTGAAATTATTCAAGAAGTATTATATATAAAATGAAATTAACATTAATATAAATACTATTACCATTGATTGACTAATTTATCGTAATCATGATCTATGTAAATGTAGAGAAAAAGTCTAAGAAAAGAATTTTCGTTATTGTGATTCGTTAAAAATCAATGACAAAAGATAAGAAGCTGTGTAAGAAGAAAGTATGCCACATTTCTAAAATTCAATACATTTTTTTATTTTTTTCAAGGACTTCTCGTCAAAGAGATGGTCAGTAATATTTATTTTGCAGTATTTTTCAATATTCTTTTAAAATAAAACAATAGAGTTTCTTCAAAACTTGGCATTCTAATAATAGAAAAATAGTTGTTGTTCTTGTATGTACTTAGACAAAAGCAAAATAACATGGTCGTAATTTAATTTCATCACTACAAGGTCTTTGTAATTTGATCATTGTATGAAATGAAACAAAAACGTATGAAGCAGTAAAACTAGTAATAGAATGAAACGAATCAAAAGTTTCTTAGGGTTAATAGTTATTGTTATATGTCTGGCTCATCAATATGAAACAACAGAAAATAGAACAAACAATAAAATAATATTAAAACGAATTCGTCGAATCATACGAGGTCATCTAGCAAAACCTGGACAAGTAAATCGAATAGATATTTTCAATCGATTATTAAGATTATGTTTGATCTCTATATGTTTTAGTTTCCATATCAAGTATCGATTAATAATAATGGAGATCATTTTTGTGGCGGAGCTTTAATTCATGAAAAATGGATATTAAGTGCAGCACATTGTCTTAAATAGTAAGTGTCTTTATTTTTTAATAAACTTTGATTTATTTCATCAAATAATATATATTTAGTTTTACATCAATTCAAAATTTTTATGCTGTTATTGGTGTTACTTATTTGGATCGAGCTGATTCAAAATATGTACAAGTTTCACGTATTGATGCATATTTTCAATTTCCACGATATGATCCTTGGTAATAATCAAATAAAAATTTCATCATAACTGATATTTCGATTTTTTCCTTGTCTCTAACATTTATTACCTATGGTCATATTTTAGGGGTGATCCAAAAGATGGTAATATAACTCGAAATGATCATGATTTAGTTCTATTAAAATTACAAAATCGTGCTCGATTAACTAATCGTGTCAGACCTATTCAATTACCTAATGCAAAAAATGAGAAAATAACTCTTGAAAATATGCAACAATGCATCGTGTCAGGTTTTGGTACTGTCAAAGATACACGTCAAAGTTATATACTCAAATATCTAACAGTACCTATCGTTGAACGGGATCAATGGTATTTCGACTTCAATTTTTATTTTTATTTTTATTTCTAATTTTATCATTGAATATTTTCTTTAGTGCACGAGGTCATCGACCAAGACGTATTAAAGATTTTCATATATGTGCTGGCTATTGGCATGGTGGTAGTGATGCTTGTAATGGAGATTCAGGTGGTCCATTAGTTTGTTATTCGGATCAAGGTCCTATATTGATAGGTATTGTATCATGGGGAGTAGAATGTGCTCGTCATGGTACCTATGGAGTTTATACACGTGTATCACGTTATCTTAAATGGATCAACCAAACAATCGAACGATATAGTTAAGAAATAAGATGAAAACAAGTATTAGTGACTAAAAAAACACACCTTAAAAATATTTCATGAATCCATTAATTTTACATATAATATAAACAAAAACAAATGTGCGTATTACAATCTATTTTTTTCAAGATATTTTTACAGAAAAGAATCAATCACATAAATATTTATACATTCACTGGTAATGTCCTTGATTTACGTGAAAAATTTTTTGTATCACGATTTGATTGAGAAAATCCTACTGTTTTATTTGTTTTTCTTGATGGATTCAATGGTGTTGTTTGTTCAGTTACTGTCATAGATATTGGATAATTATTTTTAAGATATGTTCTAATTATACATATAATAACGACTATTATCATAAATGTTAATGCCGAACTACTAACTATAATGATTGCTCTTAAGCGTTCATTTATAAATCGATTATAATTATTTATAAAACCATCTGTTATATTTTGATGTACATGTATATTATCATTATCTATATTTAAAGAATTGATTTCGGATGGATGGAAATTATTTGTACTTATGTTTCTATGTGTTCTATTACGAGAAGCAGCAAATCGAGAAGCAGCCATACGTATTTGAACTAAGTCATAAATTGTTCTTGATGGAACAATTGTTCGATTAGAATGATTTTTTTTAATATCAATCGATAGTGAACATGTAAAGAATAAACATAGAAGAAGAATGTTATAACAATGGAACATGATACCTATAATAGAAGATAACCTTCGTTTTTCTTTTCTCTTTTACTTATACATAACGTATGTGTATTTGCCTCAAAGAAACGAATACAACTTACCAGTGCAAGACAGATTGCAAATGGCAAATCGATCTGTTTAAGTGTTTTATTATATGTGTATAAGTTGTCTTATTCGCTCGTTGTTCTAGAAGAACTATCAATATAAAAATAACGATTAATGAGAAAGAATAAATAGAAATTTTGAATAATAATTGATTGTTCAAATATGTTGTAATGACATCTTTACATATAAAACTCGAATTTTTAATAATGAATTATAAAAAAAATAATCTAAATGTCGATTAAAAAGAGGGCAACAAATGAAATACATTGATGAATAGAACAATGTTTTCAGTTGAATAATCTGTTTGAATTGTAACAATATTCCTCAATGATTCGAAAAATGGTATACAATTATCGATTTGAAAAGAAAAAAAAAAGCACGAGCGTTTTTGAATACAGTTTCACATAAATAAGATAGGAAGATGCTGTTTTCACCATTAGATAGAGAAAATGATGACGCATCGATTTGTGTATTAATGACGTTTCTGTCAAGTTTCTTTTTTTTCTTAAGTGTTTCTAATCTAGCTTGTTAGCAACCCATGTACTATACCTGGTCATCATAATAAATTGTCTATCTTCAGAAATGCTTTGAAACCATCAATCGAACATCTATAAAGTTATTGGCAATTTAATACAAGCTTCTACACGATTTCTATTTTTTGTTTTTTTAGAAAATTTGACTTCTTTTAAGCATATTTTCATAGAAATTTGATTTTTGAATTCATCCAGAGAGCTTGGTTTTATTGAAGAAATTCATTAGAACCGTTCTGAGAAATCTAGTACAAAGACCTTGTAAGACATGATCCAATACATCGTCATCACCTATATCTAATGGTATAAATCACAGCTCTCCATATCATTTGTATTAGTAGTTATTAAAAAACAAAAACTTACGTTTCTTCTTTTTTTTTTGAAATCTATAATCCTATGAATTTAATTTTCAAATATCATGAAAAAAAAAACTATATATTCATTGATTAAATATACTTTTGAATATGATCATAAATAATTATTCGATCTATAAACAAAAATATTTATTAAAACATAATATCCGATTAAATTTCAATAGTAAACGCTCATCATTCTTTTTTAAAAGTAAACATATATGCGTACATACATATTGGTAGACATTTTCTTTCAATCATTAATTTTTGCTTTACCTTTCTGTCTTTTTTCTTCTTTTTCTTTTTTTTTCTTTACCTTTTTTAATTATATCGAACCTTCTGCTTGTCAATACAAAATTGCCTGTTTTGTTTCTCTATAGTTGATTATAATATACAAAAAAAAAAAGAAAAAAAAAAGAAAACAATAGAAAGACATTTATATTATTATAAAAGCTATCATTGTCTCCTATTGTGTGTATCGTTATCATATTTAACTTGATGCAAGGAACAATATACGATGAAACGAAATGCAATACTATTCTTCTTTTTTTTTTGTATCATGTTAATTTCTTTTTTTGTGTGAATGCAAAGGACGACATGACTATTAAATCAATGTTAAGAATACGTAAGAAACAAACATATTAGCCATTGTAATAGGTGGACAATTAGCAATCGGACTAATTGTAAATGCAATTTTTCAATCATTTACTATTTATTTATATATGAAAACATAGAGAATTTCGAGCTCTATAAAATTGTATACTTCACTTTTACAAAGAACACTTTTTTTACTTCTAAGCAACCAACACCCTGCAGTGCACTGTTTTTAGTGTCTAAGTAAGAAGTTTGCAATTGGACTTGAATTCAAAAAGCAACCTTCAATGTTTAAAAAAATCTTCTCAAAAAAACATTATGGAGGATATTTTCAATTTCTCAATAAGCCTTGTATATTCGAAAGGAGGTCAATATTTGAATGAATATTTTTCTATGAAATTAAATAAAAGGACAATTACATTTACATTTAATCCAACTCATTATGATCTATCAGTTAATTTTTGTTTTGCTATGGAAACAAAAGATTTCTATTTCATAGGTTTTTTTTATTTCGTTTCTTTTATTTTTGTTGTCTTCTTCAGTGAAAAAAAAACAATAAAAAAAAATTGACAGAAAACAACTGTTATACGTTTTGAAATGCTGCTCGTTGATAATGATGAAGATTAAATAATCACTTTGCATTTGATACGTCGTCAAAATTTTCAACAAGATCTATTAATTCAAAAATAAATCAATAAATTAAATTATTATCTTAATATATATATATATACCGGGTACTTCTTCATCATCAGCATCAGCACCTGTTTGTTCATTTGTTGTACCAGTTTGTTCATTACCTGATTGTTGATCAGTACGCATAGGAAATTTACGTCGACCTGCTTCACTAGCTAAAACACTGTCAGTTGACATACCCATTTGTGACATTATTGTTGGTAACATTTCTTGTAAAGCTAATGTAAACAGAAAAGAATGTTTAAAAAACTTATTTGTCTATATTTACATTTTGTATCCGAATGTCCACTAATAGCAAATGTATTTGAACTAAGTGATGCTTGTACTTTAGGATTTGAAAAATGAATAACTTCACCATTATCTTTAAACATATTAACCTATTTAATACGAAAAATGTTAGAAAAATCTCTTGTTTTGTGTTTGTTAAATATCTAACCTCTTCAATGCCTTGAATATTATTAGCAGCAAGTTTTTTTAATGAACTTTGTAATTTTTTATCATCAGCATTAGCTGGACGATGAATAATTTTCTTTTTACGACGAGCTGTACCCTTAATACAAAACAAATCCAAATAGAAATAAATTTTAGAAAAATCATCAACGAACTTTGCCACCAATTTTAATTGCATTTGCCTGTTCAGCAAGTTCTTTCAACTTTTTTTGATTAAGTTGAAAACCTGGTGTCACATCAGATGATGCTGTCGTTGTTGTTGTCTTCTGATCAGAGGACATTTTTTTTGATCTTCTTTATTTTTTTTTCTTTCTGAAATATAACCATATATTAAATGGTTGATTATTATTTATCCCAAGATGAATGAGAAAAAAAAACAGAATGAAATAATACAGAAAAAAAGACAAGATGAGGCATGATGAGATGAATTCAAGAAGCAGAAAAACATATTGCAAGAAAAAAAAGAAAAAAAAATCAAATAGACAAAACACTGTTGTCAAATATAGTGTATGATAATAATTCAACTAATAAAGTTTGTAATAGCAAAAAAACTGGAACCAAAAAAAAAAACGCACACGCGCAATAAAGACAAAAAAAGGGATTTCAAACAAATATAGTGTTTAGATGAAAGCGCGAGGCAGGAATGGAGCAGCAGGAGCAAAACGAAAGAATAAATATCCAAAAGGAGAAAAGTTCATTTATCTGACGCCTGCTGCGTTCTGAAATTTTGTTTTATTTAACATTGAGATAGTATCTATATATATATATGTATAGTACGAAAGAAAAAAAAAATAACAAGAATCGCTAAGTTCTTCGAGGTGTAGTAGATGTTATTTGTAAAGCACGTTTAGCTTTACGTTTAAAAAAACAACATGTTGGTTCTGATGGTGGACCAATTATAGATGAATGTTGTTCTTTACTAATATGTATATTATTAGAATTATTTACATTAGCTGATTGTTGTTGTTGATGTGTATGATTATAAGAATAATAAGGTAATGGTGGTGGTGGTGGTATTAAACCACGACGTTTAGTTGGTGGTGGTCCTGGTCGATGATTTTCGATAGCTGTACGCGATGATGATGATGATGGTAATGTAAGTTGAATTTTACTTGTACTTGCCATTGATAAAGTTGTTTTTGAACCACCATTTAATGTTGCTGTTGTTGGATTTGTTGAGCGATTTGTTGAGCTTAATGGTAATTGACGTTGTTGATATGCATTACGTTGAACTGTTGAACGATTACGAGATTCATTAGTCGTATTATTATTATTATTATTACGAGTCGTTGGTGTTTGTACAATTGATGACGATGGATTTGTTACTGTAGTTGTATTTTTATTTGTATTACCATTATTTAAACCAGTTGATAATGTTGTTGGAACATTAGTTAATGTCACACCAGCTATAGTTGTATTAGTAGCTGTTGTTGTTACTGTTTTACTACGATTTAATCGATGTTCTTGTAAACGTTTAACCCAATCGAAATCACTATCATTAATAAGATTATTTTCACTAAGTGCATTATGAAATAATCGTCGTAATCCATCATACTAGAATTTATTTCTCTTGTTTTTAAAGAAATCAAAAACAAAAATCAAAAAATCAAAACAAAACAACATACATCAGGTTCTTGAGCAAATTCCATTTGACGAACAGTTCGCATATAGATTAAGAATTGACGAGGATAACCTTCACATAACATTTCATTCGTTGTAAAGCGTTTTGTATCGCCTATTTTTTGATAACGTTCTTTCAATGTATCTGCTTTTAAACCTTGCCACTAAAAAAAAACATTAAATACGATATTTAACTATAAATCCATCCGATCATTGTTTTCAAGCAAATAAAAAAAAATTACAACTCATACTATTTTCGATTAAAGCTTATTTTTAATAATAACTAAACGAGAATATCCGAATTCAACTATTATAGACGAAGAAATTTGTATAACATCAAAATACAGAAAATCATTGCCGAATAAAACAAAATAGTAAAAACCAAAAAATCAATTATCATACCGGTAGGCTACCCCGTAGAAAATACATAAACATATAACCCAATGCTTCTAAATCATCTCGACGACTTTGTTCTCGACCTAAACAAAACAAAAAAAAAGAAATAATTATTCAAATATAATTTTTAATAAAATCAAATATACCAAGATGTGTATTAATCGACATATATCGAGCAGTACCTAAATGTATAAAATTATTTTTAAATAAATTTTTGTTTTTATTTTTTTCTTACCAGTTAAACTTTTATGTTCACGATATGGTATATGTGTTCCATCACTTGTTCGATATTCTTTTGCTAAACCAAAATCAACAATATGTATAATATGTTGACGATTTGTACTACCGCGTCCTATTAAAAAATTCTCTGGTTTAATACTATAAATATAAACAATAAAGAAAATAAGATTAGTTATTAATTTTTATTCATTACTCTCGATAAATAAGATTTTTTGAATGAACATATTCAATTCTATCTAACAATTGTAAAGCAATCATTAAAACTGTTTTTAATGAAAAACGTCTTGAACATAAATCAAATAAATCTTCTAATGATGGTCCTAATAATTCCATAACAAGTGCGTTACATGGACCAGCTTGACCATAAAAATGTACTTGTGGTACACCATCATGTTTACCTAACACTGAATAAAATCGATATTCATGTGCTAATTGTGGTGTACGTGTTGATGTTTGTTCTAATTTAATAGCAACATGTTCGTGTGTTTCTGTATTACGACCTAAATGAATTTCACCAAAATTGCCTGAACCTAATATACGACCTATTTGATAATGTGAACCAAGTGTTGTTGTTGTTGTTGTTGTTGAACGTAATAAACGATTCGTTGTTGTTGAACGTGAACCAGCACCTGTACCATTAGCAATAGCAGTCGGATTCGAATTCATGAGAGTCAAGGAAAAGAAAAGTTTTCGAGGAATACAAAAAAAGAAGAATAATAACGACGACGAAGAAGAAAAATTTAATAATATAAATTTATTGTATCACTTCTTTTCTTCATTCGATCGATGCCATAGAATCTAAATAAGACGAAGAAAAAAAACGAACGAATGACTACTTGTTCATCGTGTGATTCTCCTTGTTAAATATTCAAACATACATACACACGCAAACACATACGCACACGTTCAATATTACATAAAAGAAGAGAGAATACGAATGTTCTCTTTCTCTCATCTATATAGGCTGCTGCGTCCCTTTTTTCTTCTTCGTTTTTTTTTTTTTGCCTTCGAAATTTTTTTTTCTTTTTCTGTTGTGGGTCACAGACGATGTGTACATATAGTAATATTTAATAGATATGATTTTTTTTTCTTAATAAAAGATGCTTACCTCGATAGTGAATTATGAAAATAATCGATAAAAAAAATCTTGGATTAATATATAGTAACATTATTTATCGAAGAAAATAATAAAGGACGGAAAAAAAATGGACAATATATAATCCACCAATGAACACTTCTAAAATGAAACAAATGTTAGCAGAAAAAAGAAAAAGATAATTGAAAGTAAAATTTCATTTTGATAAGAAGAATAGATTTCATCTTTCTTTTTCTTCTTTTTTCCTCCCATAATTAAAACAAAATTTAAATGGCCAATATGAGAATAGAAGGAGACATACATACATATGGAGAAAATCTCCAAGGATGATTTAATATCGAAAAGGTATATAATGGATGGATACATTTTTTTGAACAAACAAATATTTATATATAGATAGATATTTTAGAATTAGAAGTTCAATTTAATTGTTTGAAATTTTAAATAAGAAATTCAAGAAAAGAAATAAGATTTATCAGTTCTTTTTCGTTGCAATTATTTATTGACAGAGGTCGCTACTTGATCATTGGACTTCGATATTGAATAACCTTGTAAATTAGGTAAGTTTTTTTTTTTTACTGAAGTATTTCGACATTGTTATACTTAGTTCTCTCTCTCCCTATATATATATATATAAGATTGAATTTGAGATAACCTTCGAAATAAAAAAAACAATTAGCATCCTTTTTCTCTTCGAACGTATAAAATAATGATATCAAGTGTTTGTACTTTTATTTCAATAGAAACATCAACATTCATTTAGATTTAATAGTCTTTTGAAAATTATTCTTACCATAAGACATGAATTAGTCGTTTTTTTTTGTAAATATTCAAGAAAGAAAATTCACAAATACTGATTAAGATCGCGCCATTCTCTTTTTTGTTAATAATCGAAGTAGATTAACAATACTATGAATGTTTTATTCAGCGTGAAACAACGTCCTCGTAGAAATTTAGTTTATTTCCTCAAAATTCATAGTTACTGCATTGTAGGACTATGTATTAACATTTCCGAAAATAGTTTTCTGCTCTTCTTACGCTTCAAATGGTTCTTCCGGAAGAGAAAACATGTACAAAACATTCTCTATAAGTCTTTAACTATTTGAGTTGTAGTTTTAGTGTTACTAATCTAATCTTCGTTGTCATAAAAGTTATTTTTATATACATCAACAAAAGAGATATTACGTCTTTAAATTTAATTAAAAATTATTCATACATATTATGTCACTGTAAACGTTCATTTTATCAAAACTGTGGGTTTTCAATGACAAAAACGCATGATAGTTCATGAAGTATATCTCTCTAAGATTAGAAGTAGACTTTAAATATTAGTTTATATCTTACGAAGAAAATCCTCCAATTGATAAATTATTTTTGAGTTGAGACTATGTGCACTATGTAGACCCAAGTGAGTTATGAATAGCCTGAAAAGTGTTCGTACTGTTTAACTGAATTGTTTCGAATATAATGCAATTTTACGATATTCTTGAAATGAATAGTGTGGTTCAGAAAAAAATTAATTTTCGAATTTCAACTTGAAAACTTTGCATAAAGACAGAATAGTTTTTTTTGTGAATGTTCCAGATTTTGTCTCTGTTCATATCCTAAGATACAACTATGGAAAGAGAGTGTATTTATTACATCACTCATGTAAAACGCCAGATTTTATTTTCTTATTTCAAGATGAAAGCAAATCAAAAGACTTGAAACTACTCTTATTAAGGCCTACTTCTGTGTAAAGTTTCAAGTAGAAATTTGAAAATTAGTTTTTCTATTATCATAGCATTGATTTAAAAAGTACTCTAAAAATACAGATTTTCCGCATCAATATGCTAAAGAAATACGAACTCTTTGCAAGCTATTGATAGTTCATTTGGATAGAGACCTGTAGGAGACTCCGAAAACCCTTTTTTGTTTCTTATATAGCATAACTTGGTGAAAGTTATTCCAAACTTCAATTGTATTTGATGTGCTTTTTTATGATATCAATTTAACAGAATTGCCTTCTTTTCTTAGTAAATTTAGAATCTCTTCGCATGACAAGATCTTGACAGTCCATGTGAATATCTTGAATACACAAAGATGTTCAAAAAATTTAATCAATTTAAAGTTTTCTGTTTAATATTGAACATATTTATTTATTCGCTCACACTACACTTGAAAGTCTTGACTCAAAAGTGATTTAACCATTGGAGAAATTTCCTCGTTAATAAAGATTCTAGCTTAAATAATTTTAATTCTAATCTTCATTTCTATGAATTTAATTTGATTTAGAAATTTAAAGTAACACTTGATAATTTTCACTACAATTTGAAATTTTTCTTTCTTTTATTTCTGGTTTAAAAAGTGACAGTAAAACAATGAATTAATGTGAAAATATACATTTAACATAACAATATTAATCAATAATCATCTGATTGGCTTCATTATTATTTCCTCCACGACGAATTGGTGGTTCAGATACATTCATCATTACTTTAAAATGCTATAAAAACAATCATAAAAATAAATAAATTTATATATATATATATTTCTATGTTACTTCAGAATTTTTAAATCCAAGATAAAGTGTAAATAAAGCATGTAATGATTGAATACGTGATTCATATACAGGAATATCTAGAAGTGCTAAACACACAGAAAAAATATAATCAAATATTTTCAAAAAACAAGCATTTTACATACAACATGCAATATCAGCATATGTAGCCAAATCGATATCAGCTTCAGCAGGTGGTACAGATGTCTAGAAACGCAAAAAAAAAAATGATCATTTATTATAAAATAATTATCAAAAAAAACCTCTTTAAGAAGTTCTTCAAATTGTGCTGGCCATTCTTGCATTAAACTATCAATATCTGGCATAGGCCTATAAGAATATAATTATAATGTACCGATCTATTAGTTACAATTTTTCAAAACTTACTTTCGATATTGAACAGTATCAACTGTCTTAGACTTTTGTAATTTACTAATATTATGTATCCATTCTTCAATTGCTTTTGGCTTTTTGTCAGCGTTTGGCACACTCCCGACAGTCTATGTCAATAGAAAAAAAAAACAAGAGAATAATATAAATGTTCTTTTTTTATTTTGTTTTTCTTACACTTGACAAACTCGTTGTCATAGGTTGTTTGGATGTGTGAAGTAATTGAAGAACAAGTACACGTGGATCACTTTGCCTTGATGATGGTTCGTCTAGTACAATTAAACCAAGTGAATCTTCTTTTCCATCAGGTCGAGGCACCTTTATGAAAGAAAAAATCCAAAAATCTTTGTTTTTTTTTAATGCTTCTATTCAATATTTTATACTTTAAGAAAAGCATCAATATCACCGATAGCTGGTATATATTCTGGAATAAGTGGTTTTAGTTTCGTTTCAAGTACAATATCTTGTGGTTGAAATCTAAATGAAAATTTTCATTTACAAAATTTCTTCTAAAGAAAAAAAAAGAAGAAGAAGCAAATTATTTTGAATTACTTTTCAATACATTTAAATAATTCTTTTATTTCTGATGATACTGGTAAATCTCGATACATTGATGGATCATATGCATTTGGATCAGGTGCTTTATATTCTTTTTGACCACGAACACCATTTAATATTTGTGATGATGCAGGATCAGAATCTGTTTCACCTTGTGTATCATCATCCTATTACAGACATTATTATTTTAAAAATAAAAATACAAAAGAAAACATCATACACGAGGACTAACACCGGGACTATCATCTTGTCGATGACGAATTGGTTGTTCACGAGAAAATTTCGTTCCACTAGTAGTTATATTAGAGTCTGGTGCTAAAAAATTCAAATTGGAACCATCTAAGACAAATTTGGATTCTTTGTTTTAAATTAAAAAGCAAGTTTTACACAAGACAATATTCAGAAAACTATCACATATGTGTTTTTTTTTTTACAGATATTTAATTAAATAAACCTGGAATAGATAAAAGTTTTGCATGTTTAAGACCACTACGTGGTGAACCTAGACTTTCTATTTTTAAAAATATTTGAATTCATATGAACATAAATGATTTATTTAAATATTTTACAAACCTGGAGGTCTTCGATTAGTTGGCTGTGGTGTATATACACTAGCCACTTCTTCTCCATCAACAACCTTTTCAAAAGAGGAAAAGATATTTTTTTTAAATTTAAAATTAGTTCATAGATTTCTTACATCCATTGATTCATCATATGGTTGATCTTGTACAACACGAGGCTAAACATTTCTTGGTAAAAATATTATTTTTTCGTAAATAAGCTTTCTCTTACCTCATCATCATCACTCATTGTTTTTTATCTATTAAAATGATTCTTGAATTTACGACATAACTCTTTTTCGTACTCTTAGTGATCCCTCTGAGAAAAGAAAAATCATAAAAAGGAAACAAAAAGAGGTCAGCACTAGATAGTGATTTTCATACGGATGGGAGGACATTCCAAACTATTATACAGCTTGTCCACGTAACGCTAGCTGCAGCGTGTCATCACAGAGTTACGTATTAGCTCATTTTGTTTTGACTATAACTCGTAAAAGAAAAATCGAAGAGTCGCACGAGATCTTCAATTGAAGAGAAATTTGTTCTGAAGATTTTGAGATCCACCCGAGCTCATAAAAATGTTTCTTCGAAAATCTATAACCAAAATACTAACACCCACTTTTTCGCTGGATTTCTCAAAAGTGGGTGTTAGTATTTTGGTTATAGATTTTCGAAGAAACGTTTTTATGAGCTCGGGTGGATCTCAAAATCTGCAGAACAAATTTCTCTTCAATTGAAGATCTCGTGCGACTCTTCGATTTTTCTTTTACGAGTTATAGTCAAAACAAAATGAGCTAATACGTAACTCTGTNGGATGGTCTTCTCAATAATGACAATTTTTTCGATAACTCAGCCATTTCTTGACGGATCCTGCTCATCTTCGAACTCGACCGAGACATTGTTAAGACTGAACTGTGTGGAAAATTTCATCGCAATTGGACTCTCCTTTCAAAAATTATCGTGTAAACGGACGGACACACTGACCGATTCTAGAGTGTACTCACTTTTTGAGTACACAAAAAGATGAAGATTAACGATTCTAGCGTGATCCATGAAATGAAAGATCTAATTTTATTCTGAAAATAGGCGCTTTTGCAGGTATCTAACCATATATCATCTTCCTACATGAATCATTTTTCAAAATATAATTTATGATAAGTAGGTTATCCAATTTTACACAAATAAAATAACAACAAAACTGCGAAAAGCCATAAAAAATTCAAATAAATAATAAATCAACTTTTATGTCATTCAAAATGAATCGATCACTTTTTAACTCATTCTGCGTCTCCACAATGAAATGACTTAAACCAAATTTAGCTCAACCAATGCCATAGTTAGCATCTGTTTAAGCGCTATTCCCGAGATTTGCTCAACATTAACTGTATTGGATGGATAACAGAGAGTAATGGGTTAAAATTAAGCATGAAATGATAATTTTGAATTTACCTACTTGGTAAAAGCAGTAAGCTTTTTGTTCTGATTTGAATTACTTGATCATAAAATTTCCGCAAAACAATCTTCGCAAGCAAATGTCCGTTTTATATAGTTTAGAACAAAAAAAGAAACCTTTCTTCTGAAATACAATTTTTTTTATAGAGGATGATGGTGATGGTGAATTTCAGGAACAACGAAAAAAAAAGAAAAAGAAAAATAAAGACAGAGCAAAAGCAGTTTTACAAGGTATGTTTAAGTCTATCAAATTTCAAAAAATCGGTCTAAGATTTTTTTAGAAATATTAAATGATCCTATTTTAACAACAACATCAAATAATACAAATAATGTTGATGAGAATCCGGTTAATTTACAAGAAGATGAAGAAGAATTACGTCGATTAGAAAATATTGATAATGTATTGATACCATTTACGATTCCTAATCAAACTAATGAGAAAGAATATCAACAAATTAATATAGAACAACTTGAATATATGCAACATTTATTAAATAATAGAACAGCCTTTTTATCAGATGATGAAGTAAAGAACCTCAAAGAGTTATGGTCAACATCAATAAATAAAGACCAACGACAAGCACTTTATCGTTATTGGCTTTGGAAATATGTTCAATTACTTACAGGTTCAACAAAATATATTTTATTTTTCCATAAAAAATGAATTGAAAAAAAACAGAACTTTATTTAAAATATTTATTTATTTTCGGTTGTTTTGAGAATTTAATAATTCTACTATAAGACATAGAATCCTATAAACTGAGAAAGTATTAAAGATCACAAGAACTCAATCCATAGATTTGAGTTGTCTGTAAAACATATTTCTTGAATGAAATATTTTGTTTATTATTATTTACAAAGTGCTTTTTTTCTATAGACGAATGGTTTCATTTAAATGAACAATATGATGAAAATCATAAATCAATGCAAGAATTATGGTTTGCAAATGATCAAATATACATGGATAAAGCATTTATGTAATGAATTTTACCAAATCTTATTATCTAATTATTTTATGTTCATTTTAGAATTGCTATGACAACTCATTGTGCATCACGATATCAAAAAGTATTGAAACAAATAGCTCCTCGTATTTGTATAGTTGAAGAAGCAGCTGAAGTAAATTGAAATATAGCGAAAACGAAATTCTTATATCAAATAATATGAATATATGATTTTTTTTCAAGGTATTTGAATCCCATATTGTCACAGCTATTGGGGAACGTATTGATCATTTAATTCTTATTGGTGATCATGTTCAACTTCGTCCATCACCAAATGTTTATACATTAGCAAAACATTTTAATCTTGATGTATCTTTATTTGAAAGATTAATTAAAAATAAAATGCCATCTGTTCAATTATGTGTTCAACATCGTTCAATTCCAATTATTTCTAGTTTAACACATCATTTTTATGATATACCTATACTTAATCATGAATCCGTATATAATCATCCATCGATTATTGGTATAGCTCATCCACTTTATTTTATTGATCATAGAAATTTTGAAGAAAATGTTGCTGATGATGTATCAAAAAGAAATCCTTATGAAAGTACTTATATTTTACAACTAGCAGATTATTTACTTAAGCAAGGCTATGAAAAAAGTGATATAACTATTTTAACAACATATATGGGTCAACGGCAACAAATTCAAAAATCAATCAATCAATTAAAACATCTTAAAGGCATTCATGTTACTGTAAGTAGTTTTATGAAATGTATTTATTAATAAGTAAGAAAATTCGATTCGAATAGAAAGACATATTCATATCGATCTTAGAAGGAAAAAAATGAATATTATTTCTTCTTAAAATTTAAGTTTGTTATATATTTAGGTGGTAGATAATTTTCAAGGAGAAGAAAATCGAATTGTTCTATTAAGTCTTGTACGAAGCAATGCTGATCAACGTCTTGGTTATGTAGCTGTTGACAATCGTATATGTGTTGCATTATCTCGTGCTCAAAATGGATTTTATGTTATTGGAAATTTTCATTTACTTACTGAACAGAATGAAACATGGAAAATTATTGTTCATAAAATGAAACAATTGAAACTTATTGGATCAGGTTTATTATAAAGTATCTTTTATTTAAAGATTTTTATATTTAAATCATAGGTCTTCCAATACATTGTCCTAATCATTTTGATAATCAAATAATATGTATACATCCAAATGATTTTAATAAGCGACCTCTTGGTGGATGTGGACTTAAATGTGAAGTTCGTCTTCCATGTGGTCATCAATGTCCATTGACATGTCATAATACATCACATAATTTAATAGTTTGTCAAAAGGCTTGTCTAAAAAAATATGATGATTGTGAACATCAATGTCAGAAGAAGTGTCATTCAACAACAATATGTCTACCATGTCATGAAACAATTCGACTAAAAATGCCTAATTGTGAACATATAAGTGATTTAGTTTGTTTTATGCGTAAAAATAATCAACTTGAATGTGGTGTACTTGTTCCATATACATGTTGTCTTGGACATCAAGTTCAAGTACGTTGTTGTGATTTAAGAAATAAAGAATTACGAGATCGGCTATGTACACATCCATGTGATTTTACTCTTGTAAGAGTTTTTATTAGTTTGTTTCTTTTTGTTTTGCTATTCAATCGATTTGTATTGTTGTATAGGAATGTGGACATCGTTGTACCGGTACATGTTCAACATGTCTTCAAAGTCGATTTCATCGTCCATGTGATCAACAAGAACTTATTGTTTATACATGTGGTCACAGTCGTCAGCAACGTTGTCATGAACTTGGACCACGTTGTGAACAAATATACACTAAACAATGCGATCATGATGATGTGCCGAGAATGCCTGGTCAGATTAATCAATGTTTTGTGTATCAATGTAATCGGTACTGTCAGTATAAATGCAGACATTTGCGTTGTGGACAACGATGTAAAAACGAATGTGATCGTGCAACATGCAATGAAAAGTGTACACGACGTTTTGAATGTGAACATTATTGCAATGGAATTTGTGGAGAACCTTGTATTGATTGTTTGGTTTGTCGTAGAAGTGATTTACCAAGTGAAATTCAAAAAGCAATTCGTCAGCAAGGTATAAGATATGCTACTTTTGTCCAACTTGAATGTAATCATCTCTTTGAAACTGCTATTCTTGATGAATATATTGAAAAATTTGAACAACAGTAAGTTTATTAATTAAATTTTTTTCTTCATTTATTTGAAACATTTCTTAAATCTTTTATTTACTGTTTTTTTTTATTAAAGAAATTTTTTATCAAATGGACTAATGTATGCTGAATATCCTCGATGTCCTAAATGTCAACATCCATTGATCAAATGTAAACGTTATTCACGTCTGATAAAAAAGATTCAACAAAGAATTGGAAATTGTACTATTTTGTTGAAAACTCTCTCTGATTCATTAGCGAATAATTATAGTTTAAGTTCACGTCCTTTAATCGAATATACTGAATTACCAGAACATATGATTAAAATTGTTAAAAGAAATATTGATAATAATCGCCAAAGAAAACTTGCTGAATTATTTGTATATGTTGTGAATCTTTTTCGTAAATTAAATGATGAAGTCTCTACTGAACGTGACATTATATTAACGACTATTTATGAATATGTTGAAAAGAACGATTCATTATTTCTTACTCGACAACAATGGTCAGATCTTGAAAGTGAATTTAATCGATTACTAGTGATTGATGCTATGAGAAAATCTGAAAAATTATCAGAACCTGATCAAAAAGAAATTGATAATGAAACATTGAATGATATTCTTTTTGGACCAAATCCGTTCAGTCAACTTGCATGTCAAGTATGTAACATTTTATTGAATAAAGATAGTGACAATAATGACAAATGGAAATCAATTCTTCCTGATGAAACAAAATGGGAAAATTTTGAACAAGATCGACTCGTATGTGATGATAAATGGTTTATTTGTGCCCAAGGTAAGGAGATTTATTGACAAACGAAAAGAAAAATAACTATGGTACGCACAGCTTATACTAGAGATTTCTATTTAACAGTTATTGGATTTCATATGTGAATATGTAAAATAATTGATTTGTCAAATGCTAATCAGGAAACCATTCCGCTTGGTACCTAGCGTTTGAGATGAGATAATCTCATTAGATACGATCTGTTGGGACAAGAAAAATTCTACAAGGATTCCTCCCCATTCGTTGTCTTTTCGAAGTTATGGTCGTTTCACTGGATCCTTTACATTTGATACGATACTAATAAAAAAAATTGAACAAATGAATTTTAGCTTCAAACGTTGTCTTATCGACAGTTCTTGAGAGCATCAGAGCGTCCTAAAACTTTCAGCCAAAAGGAATGGCTTTTTTCTTGAGATATCAAATATCTCCAAAACCCTAATACTCCATAAAAAAAAAACATACAATCCAGTTTTTTTAGGAGTTGATATATCAAGAAGGAATCCTTCTTTTTAGTTGAAAGTTTTAGCATATTATAATGGTCTCAAGAGTGGTTTATAGAATAAAGTTTCTGATCCCAATTCGTTTGTTTGACTTTTTTTATTAGCTCTATACCAAGGGTAAAAAATCCAGTGAAACGGTCATAATTTCGAAAGGATACTGCATGGGGAGGAATTCTTGTACGTTTTTTACACTATCAGCAGACCATATCTAATAAGGTGCATCTCATTTCAAGCACAAGATATCATCTGAAACGATTCCCTCATTAATTGAATCATGTAAATCATATTGTTATTATTTTATTCTATCAAAACTTTGATGTTTTTCTTTCATATTTTCTCGCAGGAAATCATTTGATGTGGAATAAAACCGTCACTGAACAAACAATATGTCTTGGATGTAATGTGCAAAACGATCTATTCACTGGTATTGGTTTACGTCGTGGAAAATCTAGTCCTTTTCGCGGTCGATTTACTCGTCGATAATCATTATTCAAGATCATTTAAATCTAATCTAGAAACTTGAAACTGAAAATTAAAAAAAAGTATTGTGTCTTTATTTGAAATACATAATATATAAGTACTAAACTGAAAAAACTTTAAACTATAATCTATCAATAATTTATTCTTTAAATTTTCCATCACTCAATAATAGATAAATTTTATTCTTCTGAAAATCTGTCTACTTGAATCGGTTGCCAACAAACACTGCTGATAACAAGATTATAGAAGAAGCAACAATAAAAGATTTTATTTATGATAGTAGAACGGAAAAAAGTTTCAAATAGTGAACGAATTACAACGAACAGAATTTATTCTAGAAATATTCAAGCTTTGTTAAAAAATTTGAAATTGCAACGAATGCTGATGCAGGCCATCATGTAAAGGCTTACCAAATAATACATGACATATCTCAGTGACATTATCGCTAAAATCATGACATACTGATATAAACGTATGAGTGTTAGGTAGGTGGGAGAATAAATAAGTATTTACCTACCTATCAACCTAATCGCTTATAGAATATTTAGATCAATAGATGGATAGATGTGTATATATATATATATATACTTACTTATCAACCTAACAATACAAATCCAAAACTAGAAGTACTGTCATGCAGCATATTAAAACACCAGATGCATATTGAAAAAAGCTATATTTTTCTTGATAGGATTATTTTATATACCTGAAAGAATAGTAAAATGACAACACATATTCATCAACATCGAATGCAAAATATTACAATTTCAGTAACTTTATTGCTCAAAAAATAGCTACTTTCACGCACAAATCATGTGCCTAAGCATATCACGAAAACAAAAAGGGCACCCAAAAGACATATATATATTGTTTGACTGTGGGTGCCAGAGAAACACAAATGCAAATGAAAAAAATCCAGGCTCACAGCTATCTATTTATGTAAGAATAGATAAGCGAATAAGTAAATAAATAGATTAAAAGGTAGGCAAATACTTATCTACCTATTCATATATCAATCTAGATATTGAGTGATATGCTTCTATTGAAAGCAAAATTCTAGCGATAATATTATTGAGATTTATCATAGACTCTTACGAAGTGCAAAGCCATCAAAGAATTTGTTTTTCTAACTACAGTACAAGTATCAAATCGATATAATTTTCAGGTAGTTACATGATATAGCTTTTACTAATTGTTATGTAATTGATTAAGCTGTTCTTAACTCTGATCGTACTGTTGTTACTCTGTAATTGTCCTACTTCCGTCTTCATCTTCACCGTCAAAATATTCATGTTGAATGGAATACACAATAATAATATCTTAATATTTTGAACCAGATAATACAACAGATTAAAAAAATAAACCCAATAGAAAAATCTTCAGATTTGTTCTATTTAAAAAACAATATCAAAAAATGAAAGTATATTAGATTTATATAACTACTTTGACATCAGTTGTTCTTTAGAATTTTTACTTTTATTAAGAATAAAATTATGAAAAGTATTAATACTCATAATATATGTTCATGTCAAAACAAGAAATAAATAATAAAAATTAATTAATATAAATTATTTCAACAATATTCAATAGCATTTAATATCTTTTATATTCATTTCAATGTCCAAATTTATATAGTTTTTATATCTAACTAAATAACACATGTTTTAATATTTAAAAAAAATCTAAACTTTTTTTCCAATTGTTAAATATTTACCTGCCAAGATAAAATAAATGTCACTAACAGTCATTGTGACTAATTTCTATGTTCTGGACACCAAGTATGCTACATTTTTTCAGTTCAAGAAAAAAAGAAAATGCGCAATTATGCTCGACAAATAGAAGTATATCGAGACTACAGAACATAATGGCTATTCACAGTAATTGCCAGTAATGGCTAGTTCATTTTATCTTGACAGGTAAATAAAAGCAATCAGAAAAAAAAATGAATTCTTTTTATAATATTAATGTAGAAGATAATAAATCTCATTGAATATCATTCAAACAATTATGTATCAATCAAATTTTATTAGTTTTTTTTCTTTTAGCATGAAAATATCATGAATTCTGATATTTTTCATAGTTTTCTTCTTAACCAAGCAAAGATCTTAATAAACTGACGTCGATATACTTCTATGAATCTATATAAAGTACTTTCATATACTCATTTTTTTTTTCAATAGAGCAAATTTGACAATATTTAAAGAGCTATTTTTTAACGTTGAAACAGAAAAATATTAGCAGAGTTTTCTTTTGCGCTAATTAAAACTAGAAAAACTAATATACTAAGTAAATTCTTAAATATGCATAGCATTTATTGTTTGTAAGAAAAAAAAATCTATTTTCAAATGAGTTCAGTCGTCAAAGTAAAAAATTGTAAACAAGAAAAGTCAAAATGCATCCAGAAAAATCATTTGCCTATCTGTTACCTAATTAAGGATTGAAAGTCTTAGGGTAATGTTAAATTTTCCTTAATTGAAAAAGATTTTTATAAGAGAGACTAGTGACTCCGAACGTTACAAATCTTTTGTACACTCAACTAATAATATTTTTTTAAATTTTTATAAGAAGAAAACTCAAATGTTTCCAGGGACTCTCTTCCTCTACTGGTTATACCATTAGTCAGAAGAGGAATTAGTAGCAATCGTAATTTATTAAATGTTTAATTATACTCGACATCTGAATTAAAAAAATATTTTTAGTAACTGTTAGCTCGTTTCGACGAGCTTATCTTATTTTATTTCAAAGGAAGTGTGTATATAAAAAATGTCCTTGATCACATATATATTACGCAATACAAGAAAGAGAGAGAGAAAGAAAGAAAAGAAGGAGAGATAACAATAGCAACAATGGAGGATAAAGGAGAGAGATGGAAAAACATCAAGGGATAGGAATGAGAGTGAATCACCGCTAACAGTAACGTCCAGAATTTACATATTTATAGTAAAAGGACTTGTTTCTACGTCATCATTTTTTAGTAGGCTAAACTGCATATAATGAAAGATTAAAATATTTATTATTGGTAATAGTATTATATTCACTTTCATATCATGTTTTCTAGAGCATAAAAGAAAGTATGTCGACATACATTGTAGTCAATCTGTTGACATAACTGTTTGCTTATACTTTCACAATAGCTGACAACGTGATCCGGCTCATTTGACTTCTACACTCCTATTTAATGTATAAATAATATTATATAATTAGTAAGAATACTTATATTTATCAATAAAAATGTATAACTAGAAAAATAAAAACAATCGAGCTCTATATTAATGAACAGAATAACATTCAAAGCTTGACTTGCATGTAATCAGTGATAAAAAACAAAATGTCTGAAAAAAAAGAAAAAGAAAAAGAAATATTTATCTTGCCTATTTTTTCTATATATAAATGAGTGTGTGTATAATGACAAATATTGGATATAATTCAAACTAAACTTTTAACTTTCTCAAATAGATCTTAATCCATTCGATAAAAAGATAATATCAGCTAATATGTAACTTATTCTTATGATGAATAGATTGAGACCAGGAGTACTTATCTGAAATACGTCTGCTCACATTTTATATAAATATACACAGAATCAAACTTTCTATTTCTTAAAAATAGACTTTTTGTCAACAGAAAAGACGATATTTTTCTTCCATGTAATCCTTGAAAGGTTAAAAACATTTAAATCAAAACTTTAAAAGGAATAGAATAGAACGAAAAAGGTTTGCATGAAAAAAACTTCTTATCAAATTTTTTTTTTTGTGACATTAAAAAATAATAGAAATTTGATAAAAGGACAACAATGACTGACAACTTCAATACGATAAAAACAAATACACAAAAAAAAATAGAAAATACAAGACTACATGTATTAAGTAAGTGAACTTGTGAAAAATGAAAGAATGGTCTTAAATATTATTTAGTTTTTTTTTCTTTTTTATTTCAACATCATTATTTTAAGTAGGTTTCTTTCTTAACCTCTCATACTTGTCAAAAAAGTACGTTTGGGGTTTTATTTTATCACAGCACTTGAATAGAGAAAGAAACAGTAATTATTTATTAAAAGAGAAAGAAAGATTGCTTTTATTCTAGTAAAGTAAAAACGTCAAGAAAGTCATGTAAGCCATTTTCAAAGACATGTTAATGAAACATTTCTTTATCGCTTTTAAGTTCGATTTCTCAACTTTTTTAGTACTAAAAGGAAAATACGAAATCATATCTAACGAAGTATTTTTCTTTAGGGCGTTTTTTTTTAATATGGATATAATGTAAACAAATTTTCTAGGTATAATAATAATGCTCATATACATTATTTTTACAGGAAACCTTAGAAAAGAATTGTAATGTTCGTCGGATATTAAAAAAAATAAATATGCAGTCATTGAATTTTTTTTTATGAAAAACGTGAACAACAATCCTGTGACATTTAATGAGTGTAAGGCGAGGGCTAAGAATACGAAAAACGCTTTCGTTCTGTGAATGTTTTTTTTTTATCCAAAATATGCACTTTATTCCTATTCATACGCATAATTCTTATGCTGTATACCTTATAAGCAACGTGCTTTTCTTTTCGCCAACGTTTTCAAAATGCATTTAGTATATTATAATAATATTCTCTTACATCAATGAAGTATTTCGATCATTTAATTATTATTTAATATATAAATAACAATAATTGTAACAATAAATCAATACGAGTAAGTAAAAAAAGAACTTGTTTAATGGCATCAATAGACACTTGTTTTAGGTTTATTAATAATAGTTAAACGTTTCCAATATTGACACACATATTTATCTGTATTTTCTTTTGATATTCATTGATAGATTCAGAATTTATCGCTATAAACCTAATTCATTATTTTATTGCAAATTTCTACGTATAGAATATCATAAAGCAAGGTGTGGGTGTAGAGTACTTATTATGATTACTTTTTTCTTTTTCAACCAATAAAAATGTTCCTTAAGTGGTGATAGTCACGAACTATATAACTTCTGATGTATAGTGAGAAACAAAAAAAAATACACAGCTTAAAAAATTAATGTTGTGTAAGACTCTATTTTCAATACTTAAAATTATTATTGTGTTGTTTTTCTTTTTTACTTGTTGCTGTATAGAAATTATTGCGTGGAATTTCCTATTCAGTTCTTCAATATTATTTCATAAATTTTTTCTTTTTATTTTCATTCTGTTTTCTTTTGCTCATTATTGGTAATAATAATAAGTCGAGCTCGAAATGAATAACGAGTATGCTGCCAATTTGAAAGTGATCATATACGACGTTTACCTAATTTTTTCCGTTTCCTAATTATTAGACTTTTGAACAAGTGTTGATAATAGAAAAGATAATTAAAAAAATTATTTCAATATAATAGTTCTTTTTTAAACACATTGTACATGTTGAAGCCTTGAGTTTGGTTACAATTTTATTAGTATTTTAGGCTTTGTCTTACAAAATTATCACATATTTTTTATTCATTAGAAAATACAACATTCATTATAAATAATCAGATTCTTTTCTTATCGGAGTTTGTCTTCTACTTGTTAGATTCTATTCTGAAAATCGTATTAATACATTTAAGAACTATCTTCTAGTAAAGCTTTTAGTCTTATTGGATACCTTATAAAAGAATTAGGAGTGGGTAGGATAGGATAAATAGAAACTATCTTTTTTTTGTTCTTGTTGGTACATCTACTTTAGACAATATGAAGCAAATAAACTATTAGATGGATCAATATTTGAAATATAAAAAATATTTGACTGTCAATTGACAAAGTGTTCGAACATTACATTTCCTTTTAGTTTTCAAAAAACATTCATTGGTATGTCATGTATCAAAGTCTAAATGTTTACGATATTCGTCATGTTCTACTTTTTAAGCAAACGTATAAATTGTTAATTACATTTATTGTACCTACTGTTGAAATATTCTTCTTATTAATATATTTACATAATTCTTGACTTTCTTTCGATTCAAATTTTTTTATCATTTTTATTTTATGTTCATTTTATACACTTTATTGTTCGACATAGTCACTATATAAGATTGATTCTAATTATTCATCATGATTGAAGAAGATTTGAATATTAATTGATGAAAGAAATGTTTTAAATTCAGCAAATTATTCTACAAAGGTGCTATGTTATCGTTAATTTTATTATTATTATTTGTTGACACATAAGTAATTATTATTTTCACTTTTATTACTTTTTACAATAACGTATTTTATAACACGAATTTATTTACTAGTAATAAGTAATATGTAATAATATGAGAAAGTCATGAAAGTGATGAATACTAGAGTAAGAAGTAGGAGTTTCTTATTATAATATAATATAAATAAAAGCAGATACGCACAGCGATTCAAGAAACTTTTAAAAAAAGAATTATACTTTGAATAATGAAGTAGCTATTAAAATTAGTGTATTTCAATCTCATTGATTAAAGTGAACATTTTTATCAAAATAATTTCATCATTTTGCTTAAAAATCGAAATTCATTGCATTTATTTGATTAAAATGTCCATTTTAATCAATGAAATTGAAATACATTAATTTTAACGACCTTTTCATCATCCCACTTGTCATTTATTTTGTCTTTACAACGTAAATGTTAAGAAATTCAGTTCTCTGAAAGCTTTGCATACTTTAATAATATTAATCAGTCAAATATCAACTTGTAGGCCTTCTTACATATGCTGAATATCCACGAAAAAAAATACACCAAATACTTTTATTGTATAACATTGAATGGGTAAAATTTTTCGTGCTTACACCTGAGTATTTACAAGTTTTTCATCCATATCCTTATCATTCATATCTGCCTTTTACTCATTGTTTATAATGTAAATACATCATTTTTTTTTAGTTTCAGATAAGAAAATTGTAATAATAACATTGAAACAATCATATAAATCTCGTCGCAAAAAATTAAAAGTGCATTGAACGATATGTCAATTATCAGCAATGATCTTTGATTTTTCATCATATCATCTCTAAAAGATTATATGAATATTATTTTTCATGTTTACATCATATACATACCAGTATCTTTCATATCTTTGCTTTATTCGTGTGTATATACTCTAAATGGACGCAAGAGTATTCATTACTTTGTTATTCATATTTGTACAATGAATGCAACTAATCCAAGAGAAAAACCGGTGTTGATTGGCTCTTTTTTTTCTATGAGCATGAGCATGAAAATTTACAAGTGGCGCGATGAGTTTAGAGCAGAAGGAGTATTTAAAAAATATTAGAGAAAAATGTACTCCAATGCAGCCAATATTGATGAAGTAAGACATTCAGTAATGTAAGTTTTTTCCTGATGATAAAAATATGAAACAGCATCTTGCTATTTTCTAATATTTTTTTCATATAAAAGTGTCACTTGAAGAGAACCCGGTCAGACAAGCGTTGAAAAAAACGACGCTTTTACGCGTAAAAGTCGCACATTTTCTAGGCGTTAAAAAGCGTTTATTTTTCGAAAAGGAATCATTTTCTCGATGTTGCTATTAAAAAGGTTGTTTTAGTATTCGAAGAAAAGTTACTTTTCATGAAACGTTAAAATGTGCACTTTTTACGCGTAAAAACATCGTGTTTTTCAACGCTTGTCTGACTGGAAAGATCATAAATTCAACAAGAATTTAAAACAATTTGATGAGTTGCAAAAAATTGTTTAAAGCTTCTAGAAAATTCTACATTGTTTTAATCTCTTTTGCAATAAACATTGTTTCGCGTTTAGTTCAAAAGTTAATTAGTGTTTTCTTACTGACAAAGACGACAACGTACGCAACAATTGTTAACAATAAAAACAAATTGTGATTTTATAAAGTCGTAGTTGGCAATTAGTATTCGAAAAAATAAACTTCTGAACTTATCGCTAAAGGCGGCAAAGTTTTTAGATACTTTTATAGATTTTGATTTCATTGCACAAGATAAATTATCAATTGAATTTTTTATTGTGAGTATTCTTTTTACAGTATTTTCAGAAATTTAGTTATTATCGTCGAAGATGAAAGAACATGCTTCACTATTTGAGAATATTAAATAAATAACTGTGAATTCTGTTGTCAGTATTAATGAAAAAGTTATTCATCTGCCTCAGAAATTAATCAAAATTTTCAAATCGTTGTAACATCGGAATGAAGTAACTAGGAAATTTTCCCATAATTGAAGAAATTTTCAACGCAAATTTTCAATGGTAGGAAGGGGTATTCTTTTCAACTCTACTCTCAGTCGCGCCACTAATAGAAAAGATAAAACATTTTATACATCTTTGCTCATGACAAGAAAGAGAACCTATGAAAATTGGTCGATTACTCTCATTTTTGATTTGATGAACATTATTGCGGTTCAGCACGAGAAAAACCTAATCCACAATTTTTAATGCTTTCAAATGAGTAGAAAAGAAATTTTCTGAATAAAAAGTAAATGCTTTAACTTTTTATAACAAGATGATATGCTGTTTCTTGAATTATTTTGTACAAAATCTATGTGTTTTTTATATTTGATGTTCATTACAAGAACAAAACTTACAATTTTAATGACTTTACTTTAAGAAAATACATTGGAAACAATCAGAAAATTTAATAATGATTAGTAAAATCGTAAAAAAAGTTCATCATTTATAGACAACGTTGATATAATCAGATTTGAGAATGAAAAATGCTGTTGTACATAGTATAGCTGAAGATAGATGTCTGTTCGATGATTTTTGACAAGCAATATGGTTAGAAAATGTATTTTGCTGTAGTAGTTCTTAGAAGTCCAAATAACTTTCAATATTGTTATATTATTGTTAATGATGCTATGTGAATGTTAAGAATTCAAGTCATGATTAAAAGTACTTCGACGACTTTTTTCCATAATTATCTTCTTATTACATGTTATTAATAATAAAAGTTATTATTTTTATTATCTGCTGCTTTATTACTGGTCATTACCTTATTATTTATTACTTATACCACTTCTAACATGTATTATTTTTCTACAAACGAGGGAACCTCCAAAGTTGCCTCTCCCTCCTTCCAGTTTCAATAATTGTTCGCCGTTCCTCATCGTACATAACATATAATATTAATAAATCCATCAGTCAATCAAAATGGAAAATGAAAGTCAGAAAATTATTTTCTAGTAATGCTTCATATTGATTATATTCACAAAAATTTCAATGTTTTAGTTTTTTATTTGTCAAGTTATAGAATTACATTTTCTGAAGGAACACCATACAGAATACTTCTTCATGTTAAAAAAGTCTATTTCTATCATCGTTGATTATATATATTTGTAGTAATAACCTACTTCAGTGTACTCCAAAGATGTGTCAAAGCTATCCTCTAGCACTTTTTAGTTATTTCAAGTCTACAGTCCACATAGGTTACGGACATATTAGTTTGAGCTCATTATGTATAAGTATGTCTAACAGTAAAGTTCAAATACTTCATCGTACTTCACTGATACTTGAAGTATGATGAACTATCTAAGTTTGTTTGACAAACTGACTTATATAAAATGAACTCAGACTAATATGCTCGTGACACACACAGATAGTCGAGTCGAAATAGCTAAAACGTTCTAGAGAAGAATATTGTTGGTATACTGTTGAAGTACACTAAAGTATGAATGAAGTAGGACGTTGTCGCCTTTTCTCTCTTGACTCATTGTACACCTTTAATTTGTTTTTCATGTTTTACTAGCATTTTCCATGCGTTCTATCATCAGTTATATTTTGTCATATGTGACAAATACATACAGTTTTGTACCATTTTGGTTTTAGTACATTCATGAATTTTTTCCTGTAGTAAGTATTTTTCTTTCTGTCGCAATGTATTATAATTTGTTGTTCATTTTGATCTATGAAATTCCTCCCCTCCACATATTGCTGTCATTCGATGACGTATTCTGATCTGATCATACGACCTACCATCATAAATATATATTTAGCTACGAATCATCTATAGGACAGGGTGTACTAATTGACATTTTCCTCGTGTTTTTCCTTTTATGTCTATTTCAATAATGGGTTTACATCTTAATTTCACCTACCACATAGCAATATAAAAATCATTACTACAAACATATATAATCAACGATAATGTAAAAAAATAAATCTTTTTCTGTGAAGCAATGTGTTGTTTGGACTTCCTTTAGGAAACAGAATTCTATAATTTGTCAAAGGAATGAATTATAACATTGAAATTTCTGTAAATATAATCGATATCAAACAATACAAGAAAACAATTTTCGGACTCTCAGTATGTATTTTAATTGGTTTATACATTTTTGAATATTTTATGTTATGTAGTATAAGGGCAAAATAAAAATATTTATAGATTTTGAATGAAGAGATAGAAATCGAAATCCTTTTAGTCTTTATTCTAAGGCACTATATATATAGTATCTATAGGCCAAGAATCATTGATATCGGAGCGAGACACCTTGAGAGGTTTCCTCCTAAATAATACGTAATAACGTTTATGGGTTTTAGTTATGACTATTGACATTTTCAAGAAATCATGGGTGTAACTGTTTTCTGAAGAACTTTTGATAGAAAGCAGGTAGTGAAATGCAATTTTTATTATTCACAAAAGATATATTAGGAGTCGTAAAACTAGGTAATGTTTGATTGACTTGATGTTGACCGATTAGATAAATTTTTGTTGAAGATTTTTGAGAAAATTTTTTCACTATATCTTAATTTTACACCCTTTTACATATAAAAGGAAGTTCAGATTCTACAGGCCTATTTAAAATCAAGATATTTTTAGGTTGTATCATTCAAGAGTTACAAAGACTTTCTAGAAACCACGAGTTTCGACAAAACGATTTTGAGTCACATTAAACAAGACCACGATATAGTTTATAAATCATGCTAAGGCCAATAATGATGTTTGTTTTTAGTTTCAGTGTAATTCTGCGTCAGTAAATCACAAGTTTGAAAATGTGTTCTCTAAGACATATAACGGTAAAAATTAGAATTTCGAAAGTTATGGTTTACTCATTTAGAATCACATTGAGACTGAAAAAGAAACCATCATCACTGTGCTCGACGTGATTCATTATCCCTATCTTAACTTGTTTTGACATGACCTAAAATCCGTCGATCGAATTTCAGAAATCTCTGGAGAATCTTTATAACTTTTGAATAGTACAGACTAAAAATATGAGTCAATGTCAAATCGATCTAATATAACATAGTTTTACACCTCCTAACATTTCTCTTGTGAATAGTGAAAACTACAGCTCGCTATCTGGTTTTTATCAACAGTTATTCAGGAAAAAGCTACCTTCATTGCTTTTTAAAAATGATAGTATTAATGATAATGTGGCACCCCTGATGTTTCATAATCAATTATATGGCGTCTTATTAAACTTCTCTGACTAAAGTCTTTCTTGTTATTAAAAATAAGCGTCATTCGTTTTTTGTTACAGTTTTATTTACCTGGATGACTTAGTTGTAGTTTTAAAATCAGATATGATTTTGATTGATCGTAAAAAATACTCGAAAAATTTTTTTTTTTCATTTTTGAAAAAGAAACTAGCATGATTTTTAGTTTATTGTTAACAATGCCCTTAGGAAATTTTATGACACATCCATTCCTGCTGTTTCTTTTACTTTTTATTCTGTTCATTTGAAAAAAAAAACGCCCATGTCGAGAATAGAAAAGTGTGACAATTTGTATTGAAAGTCGTATCCTACATTTTGAAGAATATCGAAAGTACGTTTACAGAGTCAAACAAGAAAAAGTAAACCAATGAAAGATCATTATTTTAAACAGTCAATGTAACGTTCTGTCATATAGATTTCAATTCCATTAGAATAATAATCAAGAAATTGGCTACTTCCAAATTGCGGTCAAAAGTCACGCCTATTTTCCCCCTCACCCACACTGTCGGTCTGCTGATTGGTTTGATCTTTGTCCGCAATTTGGAAGCTACGCAAGAAATTACCGTATAATAAAAGTCAAAGATCAGTAAAGAAAAATCGCTGAATAAGATCGTTAATCTGTAACTTATGCTGAGACTTCATTTTCATTGGAACAGAAAGATAAAGCACGAAACTTTGCACATTTCTGTTTAATTATTTTTTTGTATTACTGTATGCAAAAAAAAAGTTTTCGAACACTACATAAACTTACAGGTATATAAGTTTTAGACGTTTTTGATAAAAACTATGGCAAACTTTTTTTTTTCTTTTGTGAATTCAATAAGAAAATTAATAGTGTGGGTTGATACTATTTTTCATACTCTACAAAATGATATATCGATCATGTTCATTAATTAGTTTATGTAGGATTAAACAGGTACGATGTCGTGTTCGTTTAACCCAACATAAACTTTTCAATGAACATGATCGATATCTCATTTTGTAGAACATGAAAAATTACATCGGTCTACGGTATTAGTTTTCATATTGGGTTAGTAAAAGAAAAAATTATTGTTACCATATTTTTCATCCGAACTTCCTAAAAATAATAGATTCCCTAAGGTTATTTAGTCTTCGAAATTTTTGTTTCCATTCAATAAAACAAAAAATAATTAGATAGAGATGTGCAGGATTTCATACTCTATATTTTTATTCTATTGAAAATGAGATTTAAGAGGATAGCAGATTCACGATCTTATTCGGCGATGTTCTATAATTTATTTATTTTTATTAAGATTATTATCAAAACTTGAAATGCAGTGTGTAATACATTGTCGTAACCGAACAATTTTCTGTTCATCACTTACTCTATTTATCCTACTATTAGCATATATCATTTGGCCATGGTTGTATATTGCATGGGTTTGGCGAAAAAGTGATATTAATCATATTGATTTTCCAATAGTATCAAAATTAAATCATAGTCTAATGAATGTTCCAGCCATAATTCATCAAACATGGCATGATGCTGATACAATACCAACTGATTGGCAACAAGCATCAAACAGTTGTCGATCATTTCATTCAAATTATGAATATTATTTATGGACGGATAAAGCTGCTCGCCGTTTAATTGAAAAAGAATTTCCTTGTTTATTATCAACATATGATTCATATCCATATGATATTCAACGTGCTGATGTTATTCGTCTTGTTGTTTTATATGTATATGGAGGAATATATTTAGATTTAGATATTATTTGTTTAAAATCTTTGGATCAGTTACGTACATATAAATTTGTTTTACCAAAAACAATGCCTGTTGGTTTATCCAATGATTTTATTGTAGCTGCACCAAAACATCCATTTTTATTACAAGTTCTTAATGATTTACCAAAACATAATCGAAATTATCTTACAAAGTAAATTTTATTTATTAATTTATTTAAAGGTACTCCATTCATTTTGTAAAGCATGACTTATTAGATATATTCTAAGAGATATCTGGGTCGCAAAGGCTAAAACTCATAACAGTTTCTCAGCTGCAATAAGTTCGATAGAGCTGGAATTTCTTTTTTACACATATTAGATAGTATTTGAGGTGTCTACTTTTTTTTTTTTTATCTTCCTTCATTCAAATAAAAAGATCAAAATACTAAACATATCTCCAAAAATGCATATTTTTGTTTATTGAAGCGTTCTTTTGTAAAATCTACCAAACATTAGCATTGCAATATTTTTCAAAACGGAAATAAGTAGACATTCAAAACAATGTTCAATACTTGTAAAAAAAGTATCAGCTCGATCAAACTTATCATGTCGGAGAAACAGAAAAGATTCTGCAACTTTTTTTTTTTGTGTAAAAACTTATGTTGAGAAAAATGAAAAACAAATTTTCCCCTATGTATCAAAATTTTTTTTCTTTAGTTAAAGTGATCACAAACTAATGGTATCCAGTGGTATTAGAGATTTATTACTCATGCTCTTAGCACCTTTAACAATAGAAATAAGGTTCCATAAAATTATTAACTAACAACGAATATTCCTCATTTATATGGCATTTGAAAGATAATACTTTGAAGCTATACTAGCGATGAAAAACCAAAAAAGTTTTCACTTTAAGGTCCAGAAAGAGGGGGAAGGGAGAATCTTAAACAAAAAAATATTGTTTGTTTGTTTACTTTGTTTTTTATTTAAAGGTATTCAACAGTTATGTTTTCAACCGGTCCAATGTTTTTGACGCATGAAGCATCATATTATCCAAAGCGTTCGTCTATAAATGTTCTTTCTGGAGAACTTTATGGAAAATATATTTATAATTCATCACAGTCTCTATTTCGACATTTAAAAGGTATCAAATAAATAAAATTTTTCTTTTATTAGAATTTATTTGATATTTTTTCAGCTTCATCTTGGCATGGTAATGATGCTGCAGTTGTCAAATGGATTTATCGTCGACGAGCAATTTTATTTTTATTATCGATCATTTTATTTCTTATGATCTTTTTACTCATCTGTTTCATTCAAAATTATTATATAATTGTGAATCTTCTTAGAAAAATTTCTTCAATAATGCAATCAAAATTAAATATTGAATCATTAAAATATGATAAAGTCCATTCGAATATTAATCCCACTTAGTTTAGCATTTACTTTTGTTCTTTTTTTTTTTTTTTTTGAATTAATTTGTTGAATTCGGTAGATTGATATTTAATACATGTTGTTGTTTTTATCATTACGATCAGGCTTCTAAAGTAATTATTATGTATCACACTATGATCTACTTATTATTCGCAGAAAAAAAAAGAGGGCAAGCGTTCAAAGTGGTTTATTCTATCTTGTTATAGCTTCGATGTATCATTTCTGTTTTTTTCTCTCTCTCTTGTCACTCTATGACCTTCACAGTATTTATCGTCATAAACTCTTGTTGAACTCGACATACGGTGCTTGTGATTGTTTCTGCGCATATTCTTTCTTCCTTCGTCATTTTTTTTCTTGTTTCAAGCTTCTCTATTTTCTCTCGAGAATGAATAAATAAGAAAGAGAGCTATATTATTTATTTTAGCCCCCTGAAATAAGAGAAGGAATAAGAAAAAAAAATAGATTCATTGGTATCCTATAAAAGCTGAAGTAACTAGTTAAATATCCATATAAAACGAACAAATGGAAACTATCAAAAACGCTGCTAATGCTGTCGGTGATAAAATTAATGTATATATATATCAGTTCTTTTTCGTAATTATCTAGAAAAGGTTAAACAGTAGATATGCTTTATTTTTAGGAAGTAATCAGCGGTTCATCAGCTGAAGCCAACAAAGAAAAAGCCAAAGATTCAAGCAATACTGCTGGTGAACGTGTTGGAGCTGGAATCGATTATGCAAAAGATAAATGTAACGAAGCTGGCTATGCTGCTTCCAAAGAAGTCAATAAGCAAAAAGCGACACATTGATTTACTCAATTACAAATAAACTTTGATTTATATATAATCTCGCTCTTTTTTTCCGTTTAATTGTTGTCGTTCCTTTTTTTTAATAACTTGTTTCTATTCAAGATTTTGTCAAGATATTGTATTCGATTTTTTTGTTTGCAATAGTCATTTTTAAAATATAAAATGACGATAGTGGCATAGAAAGTAAAAGATATTTTATGTTAAAACTAAAAATCAACCTCTATAAAAAGTTTTTTATTTTTTATTTTCTTACGATCAGCATAATTTTACGATGATGAAATAATTATTTTGCGAGATTTGAGTTTATTTAAATAGATAAAACTATTGTTATGTGTTCGACGTACTAAGAGTACATAATAATCACGTGTTCGTCAACGTGACCTGACCATCGATCACGTTTTTTGAATAACCGCAAGACCTTTGTTTAGAGGCTTTGATTATATATATATATGTTAAAGAAAAGAAATTCAACCCAAAAATAGATATAAAATGTGATTGATTTTTCGTATTTGGCACAACTCCAACAATAATCATGCATCACACTATTATGACAAACTGCCTGGAAGACGTCCTTGTTTGAAGGACGTTTTCGTTAGAATCATAACAGACGCTTTGACTCGTATAATAATTGATGTTTCGTATTTTAGTAAATAAGGACGGTATATCATCATAAAATGAGACTATCTTTTATATATAAAGAATGTAAATATAAATACTTCGAAATGTCGTGATTATTTGCGTATGAAAGTTCTTGACAATATATATGCATAATTAAAGCTGTGAGATATAGTTAATAATTTGATAAAATGTATTAATAGAAAAACACACATTTACTACTATATATGAAGCAATGTAAATAATTAAAGATAAATTTTATTTTTATTTTAGTAATTATTTTCAATGAAATGTGTTACATAATTTCTAATGAATAGAATCGAGAAAAAGACAAGCAAGTGATTTCCAATAATATGTTAAATTTGTGTTTTGTTTCTTAATAATTAATTGAAATTATTCATATATATATGGAATAGGATGATTACTGATATAAATATGAAAAATATTTCTTTTTCTTTTTTGTGATGTGATTTTTTTAAAAAACATATTCATCAGAAATAATTTACTCTCAGCGATAAAGAATAAGACATGCTTATCAAATATAACTTAAGGTTTTTCTTTTTTCATATTGCAGTTGTTATTTTTACTATGAAATTTTTTCGAATAAAAATATATTTAGCAAGGTAAATGTAAGAACAAAATTGATTAGTTTTGTATATTGCTAGAATTCAATACTGGATCGTTCAAATTTCTAATAAATGACAACGTAGTAACGAATAAATAGAATGTCAAAAAGCATCATTCATTTGCTTTGCAGTCTTATCATATTCTGTTTAGTAAAGAAAAGAAAATCTATCTTTATATATTGTACCGTCTTTTATAATGATATTTGAGGAGTGTGTCCACATGACTATTTAGTGAAGTGGTTTATAACTCTCCGTGTCATGTTTTTCAAATGAGCAAAACCATGTCCTCAAAATAGCTAAAAAATTGACGATTGATCGCGATATATCGAAATGATAATTGTGTACTTAAACACGATAAATCGCCGAGTCTTTTTGATTATTTTGATGACTATATGTGATAAATCGTGGTCGCATAGTAGATTTTTGTCCTCCTTATATCGATAATTTACGCGATTTGATGCTTGTAAGTTTAATTTTCACTGTTTATTCAGTACCTCGAATTATTAATATAAATTAACGAATATTTTTATTAAAAACATTGAGTGTTTACGTTATTTTACATGAACAAAATACGTAATAAAACGCAAGAAAATACGGCGGCATGCAATTTCCAATAATCAGATGAGAACTCATTCGAAACAAGGAAAAAACAAGAATAAAATGTTCGTATGTGGAAATTGACGTTCTAAATTCAATTTTTCTTGGAAAACACTACACATATTTATTTTTGTTCACATACGAAAAATCTAAAAGAAGGAAAATGAATAAAAATCCTAAATTCAATGGAGAACTACACACGATCATAACAGTAGAAGACGTCGTCCTATAGAAACATTTTTCAACTTTACATTAATCGAAGATCGATAAAGTCATATAAAACTAAATCTACGGCGAAAAGAATAATAACTGAAATAACACTTGATCTGAAACTATATCTAAAACAATGTTTTTAATGAAAGAGTGAACCTTGCAAAACAAAGTATACAGCACCCTAGTGAAACAGAATTTACATACTGTTTTACACGATAAAAGAAAACAGCGTGTACACTATACACACTAAAATTCCCTTTTACACTTTGCTTTTTTGATACTTTTATACTTTAGTGCCCCATAACATCGAATTGTAATCAACTTTCTCACTCTCATCCAGAGTTTCTTGTTCGTTCTGTATCCAATCAAATGCATTATGGCACTAAAGTGTAAAAGGATCACGTTTTTATATGATTTTTTTCGTACTTTTGTGCTTAAAACTAGTTTATCGATTGAACGTGATCAAGACTGCACATGTCACGTCCAATAGAATTATAGATAGGGATGTTTTCACATCTTTCATGTTCTTGTATACGGAGCTTACGTATATGGTCTGTATACCACCTGATATGAATGTAGAAGTGTACTAAAATAATACATCGAAGAGTTCAAAGAGATAAAACAAAAGAAAAACAGTAGGAAAAAAATCCATCTTACAGAATCTCAGTTTTAGTTTATATCTAAAGATTTTTAATGCCTACAGATTCTGAGTTTCTTTTGTTTTTCATAATATATCTCTCTCTCTTAAGATGAATTTTAGACAAACGCAACGCAACTGGCACAAGAGTGGGTCGGGAAAAGCATACTTCGGATCTGGAGATGTTTTGAAACAAATACATGTGAATGAGAAGTGTAGCTCAATTGTTTTTTCAAACCGTCCAATCTCGTTCATGCGACAGTAGTGACATCAATACCGAAACGAAATCTTTTTTTAGGCTTCAAAATCTCTATGACTATGTTAACAAACTTCATAGAAATTATACTTGAGTTTCAATTTTATAAATCTCGGAATATTCTCTAATTAATCCATAATTTGAAATCAATTTTCGAAATTGGTGATTAAACACGATTTATCGCCAATTTTTTTTCAAAATCACCAAGATCATCACGATTTTCACGACATGAGGAACTTTCATGGCATTTTTTATCTTCATTCGCCGAAATATTGTGCACTGTTGAATCTTCTATTCTAATCGTAAGATAAATCATACTTTTCATTGTTTGTAACAAAAGTAAGTATTTTGAAATTACTTCAGATTGACAATGTTGATCTATCAAATTTATATTGTTTATTATATAATATCTTGACTTTTATTAGCAATATTTAATAACTTTTGTGTTGGGTCCTTAAAGCTTTTAAGAACTTACTTTGAAGTCGATTCTTCGTAACTTTTAATAAAATGTGTTTTGCAATTATTTTTCTCTAACAAAAAAGTTTTAAATGCAAATATTCGAACGAATAGTTCATTCAAAATTCTATCAATAGTACACTTCTATTAAAAAAATTTAAACTTCATTTGTTTAACATCAATAAAATATATTCACACGTCAACAATTTTTAAACTTGTTAATTTTAAAGTGACAATTTTCGTCATCGTGAACAATGATTATAGTGTAATTACCATGCGTTTCAATAAGAACCTTGTAATACTTTTTTATACAGAATTATTTGAGTTTTCTAATACACATGAAACAATTTGAAAATTATATTTACTATAATTCAAAATTTTGAAATACTCTCTATCTTTGACAATATCAAGTTTAAATCAGCCACATGTTTATTTGTTTTTAAACATATTCGATAAAACTCAATGTTTTTATTCTATTTGATAGTACAATTATGAAATACATTCATATTGCGAAAAAAATTCTTAAAAAGTCGAAATACTGAATATATAATGTAAAACCAAAATGTCCAACTAAAATATTTAGTAAATAACAGCTATAGAAGAAACCATGGGCTATCTTTCAAGAAAAGCTCGTCCTCTATAATCATCCTGCACTAATGAGAAAGCTTTTTGAGATATTAAAAATAGTCCCAACTAAGATTAAGATGGTTAAATAAGACATCATTACAAGTGAAATACTGTAAGCAGATTTGAACACGACTTACATCTGTGACAAATTATGAATTTTTCAAGTTATAAGCAAAATTTCCAACGTTCTTTCTAAATCTTAGTTTTCTTGGAGAACCAATGACGTATTGAACTAAAATTTTTACTGTATCTATCTCGAATATTTGAAAATTTGATTTCCCTAATCTTGTAGTTTTCATGTTTCACTGATTAATGATAAGAGATCCATTTCAATATGCTTTTTCATACTATTCTTGAGTACGACTAGATTATCTATTATAAAAATTATAACCTGTTCTTTTCTTTTTTTTTTTTTTTTTTTCATTGATCAGGATAAAAAAACAACATTTCTAATTAAACGCTAATCACTTTTACTTGTATGTATTCACAAAAATCTGTTCTTCATTTTCTATCTGTATCAATTGTTATAGCATGGGTACGACGATGTAAGGTATAGAAAAAAAAATCAGATAAAATATTTATCGCTCGGTACTGTGACAACGAAGGCAACGTAGTTTATCGTAGTCCAAAAGATGGGCAACAAATGAATTAGCCAAAATCATGCTATTAGTAAAGGAACGAACATCTGAGAAACTTTCAGCTCCATCATTATTTATCCCTAGAGATGTGTGAAATCAAGTTTTTGTAATTCAAGTCCCTGATCTAATTCATAGACACTCAATAATTTCAGTTTTTCTGGTTCTGATTCCGATGTAGAGAAAACTATTACAGAATTGATTTATATCATGTTTGAAGCAATTCTTAAATACTTGTTTTGTTTTTATTTATTTAGTCGACCACTGGCACTATTTTTATTATCACTCGGGAATCTATACTTTAATTGGTATGTTTTATAACACAATTCTCTTAAAATCATAGGGCAGTTAACTGTAATCTATGGTTTCAGGTCGGACACCTTTTTTTTCTCATAAGCCCGGTCTTGGTTTCGACAAAACTTCAACTTTTTAGTTCCAAACATCTCTATTTCATTTCAAAAAGAAGAACTTAGTGATTAATTGCTCAATGTCTTATATGAGTTAATATGAACAAGGATTTCATGTAACCTCAAGAGAGCGAAACTACTTTGGATTAGAGCGTATTGAGCTATAAAACAGACGGATGTATAGAATATTCTGATCTTATGCGTAATAATTGAAATTGAAACTCAACTATGAAAATTTTTAATAATCAATGAATTCAAATTTCTAGTATAAAGAGAATTCATCTACGAGGTACTTGAGAATTTTTCGCACATATTTTGAAATTGAATCAGAGAACATTCTGATCTCCGAAAATGTTAGAAAATCTGTAGACACAAGTACAATTATTCCGAGAAACAATCAAGAGTCAGATGATCGATATTTGAAACTGTCTTCAAGACTTGAATTCAAGCTTTTTTCAATACAGTATGAAATAGAGCATTTTTTGTAATCGGTCACGTACGCATTCAATCTACAAACTTTGCATTTTTTTCGTTGCAATAAAATCTGTATTTCGTCTTGCGATGATTTCAAGAACAGAAATTTAAAACACAATTGCTTAGATGCGACATGAAAATATCGAAACCGAAAGATACTATTTTTTTTCAATCTCTCCAAGGATGCTTCGTTTGATTAGGAATCTCGCCCAATAATGACAGATTTTTGTAGACCTAGTTTTTTTCAATTTTCAAGATTATTTAATTGAAACACGTCGAAAATTATACTTTCTTACCGCAATTATTTCACGAATGGAAAGTTAGAAAGTGATATTTAAAACGTAAAATCAATATTTTGAGATCGAGTCGATACCATCCGTTGTCAGATATTCTGTAGAGGGCTCTGTCGCGTTAGGAAAAGCTCCACAAAAAAGGCGAATTTCTGTAGACTATATTGTTTTTTATTGATTAAGATAATTGAAATGAGTACAGCATAAACAGAGAGTGCCAATCTGCTTGATAAGCTCATTTTTATTCATCACAGCTGTATGAACAACTAATAATAGATAGTGAATCATATAGATAATAAAAAGATGAAGTCAGTGTCCTCGAGAAACATATTGATGCGTACTGATAGAGATCTCGTAGTAATGACTTTTACCATATCTACTTTTTAATTTCTATTGCACTTTCAATCAGCGAATTCACGAAAACGTGAATAATTCAAGTTCTTGATAAGATTGAAAGGAAAAAAATTCGTTCCAATGAACTGTAAATGTCTCGAGTAGAAAAGCGTTGTGTAAATGATAGTAGAAACGATTATTCTATTTTTAAGATAAAGCCTTTTTTTTTTTTTTGAAAATCAAGATTCCAGCTTTGCACTCAGATTTTTAACAAATCTTCAGGAAGAAATATTATGTTGTAGTCGTTTATATCGGTTAGATTTCTCATAGATGACTATGTCATATTTCCTAATACAGTGTGAAGAAAAAAAATAGTCATTTATCGATCAATTGATTGCTAAACTTCAAATGGTCATTTTTTTCACTCAGCCTTCTCAGAAAAATCTAATGGTTCTCTTTGAACGACGATCCAAATCCTAATTTGATTTCTACCAAAACATATATGATATAAGTTTCGCTCAAGTAACATGTTTTTGATTGTGCTTTAAAAAAGAAAATACTTCAATTAAAGAAATAAAACAGTGTTAAAGAAGAGAAGTAAATCAACTTGATAGTTCTTGAAATGATACTGTTTGATTATTTTGAGAACAGCGAACAAATTTACTCTCAACAAGTTTTATCACAGAAAAATGATATATCTATAAAATATTTACCAACCGGTAAAAACCAGTTGGACCTAATCGGTTATAACTCTGTCACAGAGTTTAGTTGAGTTCAATGTTAGAAATGAATCGACTGGTTTGGTAGCTATTGATTTTGTTTTATCGAACTTGTTGACATGCCAAATTTTATTGGTATTCTATCAATACTTTTTTTGTTAACATAGATCACAATCTACTAGTGTCTTGCATAAAGACTTTTCCTGTCCCGTTTTCCATGAGAATGCAACCAGAAATTTCTGTGGGAATATTAACAACTAGTATTAAGTATCGGTGTTACCGAATTTTTCTGTTTTATTTTGATACACGTTAAGATAAATTTATGTAAGAACTTTTAAATTTTCACGTAATTAATCACATATATTTGCAATCATAATCTTGTTTCAATGTGAAGTTATGTCATCTTGTGCAAACTAAAATGTTAATAAAAGCTAGTGTAAGGTAGTCATACTTTCCGTCAAACATAGGAAATGAAATAGTATATAGAAGATTTTTAGAAATTTATGATGCCAAGTGTAATTTTCCTAGAACGGTTTTTGTCTAGGTTTTTTTCTTTTTACTCATATTTTTCTCTTTATCACGAGAAAAATTCTTCGAACAGAAGTTTTTTTTATAATATCTTTGTAACACTTTTGTTACCATCTTCAACCGAGAAAAAAAAAGCATCTTCAGCCGTTGCTGCTGTCAGAGAAGAAATGCTCTGTGTTTTCAACCATCGTCAGCGTTACTGCCAAATAAGAAAGAAAAGTAGCAGTCAAGGCGGCGAACATCGTCAATCTATTCATAACATTTCATCTCTGTTGAAAGAAGTGAAAAGAATTTGTTATTATGGAAGCAGTAATCGAGGAAAGTCGTTTCAAATGAACACTATGGTCTAGTCAACTTCTGTAATCTTATTAAATCTATCTACGGTATCGAACTCACATTTAATCACAAGTTTGTATCTTTAAAGAAAAAAACTCATCGTGTCCGTTAGAATTAATTTTTAGTTTCCGTAATAGAGTAAACATTGTTATATTATTTCATATTATTTTTAATCAAGATTAAATAGTGTTTATTGAACAGCCATCGTCACGAAGTTATTTTTGGTTTCTTAATTCGATCATTAATAGCAATTCGGAAGAAAACTTCGAGAAAAAAATTGTTTCAATATGAAAAATGTCCCTAATTAGAAAACAAATTACATCATTTGAATCTAATGGTAAAAGAAATATAAAGACGATTATATAACAGAACTATATCATAGAGTAATGTTTACTCTATTCCAAAAACTAAAAATTAGTTCAAATGAACATTGTGAGGAGAAATTATGGATTTCCTTTTCCTCAAAAGATAAAGTTTCGTGGTCGAATTTAGATTTAGCATACTAATTTGTAGTGATTGATTCAACATATAATAGACAATGAAATGAATTCGAACGCAAATAGAGGTTTGTTTCATTAAAAACTCAAAGATTTATGCTGTTTTCATGTTACAAAGCTATTAGTTTTGAATGGATACACTTTTTTTTAATAACAAAAAAACTTTGACTAATATTTAACTGGATAATTTTTCTCGCCAGTTGAAGATCAGAAAGCGTATAGATGATTTGTCTTCAGTTATTGATAATTTATTGGAAGAATTCAATTAATTCCAATTACTAAGGTAGCATCAATATAGTTCTGAAAATTGTTTTACATTATAGTTATTTTAACAGCAATGATAACAAGAACTTCTATATAAACGTCTTTTTTCTTCTCTGTTTTGATTCGAGTATGTATGATCGGCTATGGCTTTGTTTTTCATCAGTACTATCCTAAACAATATACTATCCTTTTAGATCTTGAGTAAATTTATGCAAGTTTCTTTTAATACTTGTTTTTTGCTTAAGTCGGATAGTCCGAGACGAATTTGATCGCACTTTGTAAGATATGACAATATTAAATAAATAACAATGGAAATTTTATGGGTTAATAAATTTGTAACAGTCATATTTCGATGATGTTCTCATAGAAGCCGAAGATGATTCTGGCAACCAGAATCGAATAAGTACTAATGAAACTCAATTTATTCTTGAAGAATCTGATAAGACTGTCGTGTAAAATTGTTTGTCCTACGTTTGAAACACTTTGTTTTTCATAATATACCTATGCGTCATCTTCTCTTTTGTTTAAGAGTATCACTTTCGTTCATCTTGACGTATATTATTATTCAGAAGAGAACGAGGAGAACCTATAGGCATGTTACCTAGACTTCAGCTTCATAGTTGTATTGAAAAGATCTCAATTAGAACGAAGTAGCCAATAACTAGCATCAGGTAAGACAAATGAGTAACTGTAAGTGAAACATATGCTGATTTTTTTCTTTGATAATGCAATTCATGTTAATTAGCACATATTAAAAGAATTCCAGTCAAATTGTAAGAATATGCAACAATATGGTCTTATTGATATTCTTTCTTATGTAATGAAAATCGCTATCCTAACCAATGGTTTATATGCTACAGTCAAGAAATGAATGGAAGAGAGAACAACACACTATTCACTTTTTTTCTCATTGCAAAATGCTCGTTGTGCAATATAGATTTATAAGTCTCAATCATTATTTTGATACAAACAACATCTTTTCTCATGATTACTAGAAAACGTGTGAAGCTGTATTAATGCTAATTCAAATATACTCTGTAGACAAGCGACATGAATATAGTGCAGTTGAATGATATGAGAAATAAATTTGATTTTTATTTATCAAGTAAGGTTTAAGTTATGTATTGAAAAGTGAAAAATGAGTACAAATCGAACTGTTAAGTAAGTTGCCATAAAAATGACAAGCATGCATTTAGTAAAAAGAAAATGAAAAAAAAAAGTGCAAAAAGACGATAAAAAATATTGCAATTGCTATTAATATTATTTTAACATATCCATCTATCAATATTGTATGAATAATATAAAAGAATATTCATAACCTACGCCGATATATCAATTGTATGTATCCATATAGTGCCAGTATAATGTTCGATATTTTTTCGTTCTATCAAAGGAGCAGGTCGTTAAGCGATGAATTCGAACTCTCTTGCTATTGAGTTTCTTATTTCTTCAATGTCAATTCATATGTCAAAAATCAATGAGCCTTATTTACGATCTGTTTGTTGGCCACGAACATATATAAAAAAAATGCCCACATATTAGCTCACATGTTTCGAAGAGTGGTTTCATTTCTTTCAGATATCTTTCTCTCTTTTTCAATCGCTTTGTTGTCATAAGAGATGTTCACTTTTTACTTTCCAAATTTCTCCTTCTATTTGATCTTTTCGTCTTTTTAATGTTGTCTTCTTTACTGTTTCTTAAAGAAACGATTAATTGTAATAAGATGAAAAAGCTAAGAAAAATATACTCTTGATCACCAAAAAAGATATATTTGATCACCAAATCTATTGTCAGTAGAAGAAACAATAAGTATATGAGAAAATAGTTCGAATTACACCGGATAACACAATAAAAAAACTTCCAACACAAAACAAAATAAATCCTGGTACCAGAGATGCAGTATTGAGAACAAGTGATGATAATATTGATGTTCTACATTTTTAATTCTTACTTTGAACCTTACTTAAATCGTAAGAGTCATGTAGCCACATAATAAGGTAACTCGTCCCTTTGCCCTTCTCACTCATACCATCATTATTGGGCATATCATCTATCAAAACCTTCACCCTCACATCTCCCCATCACCTTAATATCTTTCTGGTCCACTTTCATTCGCCGACTATATATTAAAGACGTATCGTCTGTTAAAATCAGTCAAAAGCAAACTACCCTATGCTAACTATTTCGCAAAACAAATTTTGGCAATCTTTTTTTTGTGATCAAAAGTTTATTTTCCTTAGCTTCTTTATCGTTTTACTATTAATCATTTCTTCAAGAAACGAAAGAGAGGTAACATAAAAAAAAGAGGAAAATATCAGAAGGAAAGAGAGATAGATAACGTGAAAAGTGAACATCTTCTATGCCAGCAAAGTGATTGAAAAAAAAGAAAGATATAAGAAAGAAGAAAAGAGACCGTCCTTAACAACATGTGAGCGAATATGTGGGTACTTTTTATACATGCTTGTAGCCAACTAGCAAATCGTACTTCAGACTTTTTGCTGTACAAATTATGTCGTTGACTTAGTTTCTGTTACACACGAGTAAGTCAACACTATATTATTTGCTTGCTATTGTGTTCATGTTATGTAATGTTTTTATTAACAAAATTTTTCTCTCATCTTCAACTTTTTTCATTCATATTAAATATCAAGTAAGAGCTCTTTTACCTTTCTTCAATGACATATATGACTAAGACAAAATCTTATTCTTTTCTTTCTGTTTTTAATGATGCCGCTCCTTCCTGTTTGCATTATGAAGACAGTCAAGACAAAATTTTACTTCTATTGAGTTGTGCAAGCAACGATCTACTTTGAATTATATATCATTCGATAGACAGACTTATCAAAGTTGTACAAAATGATTCTATTGTATTGAGCGTATTTGATAGATAAAACACTTTACTCAGATGTATAATGATCGTGAGAGTCAATATTAACCAGTTTTTATTTGACTAATATTTGATTACCACAGCTGAGTTCCCTACAAAAAAAGATGATATGTTCAGAATCAGCATACAAGACTGTACCAGCCTATATATGTTACAAAGTCTTCCAAGAACTTTTATTTTAGTCAAAAAATTCAGTTCTGATCTCTTTTAGATGTATGTCGAAAGATGAAATCAGTCTAAACATTGTTGTAAATTATTTATTCATCTGCCATTTTGCATTTCTCTAGACTTCTTTTAAAATGTAGAATTGTTTTTTTCACAGTTAAACTGCTATTTGTCTGATTTTATTTTTTAATGTAAATCTGATGAAGATTAGGTGTGAATTTTTGGACGAAAATAAAAGCTATTCGATAAGCTTGTGACATATATAGATCGATTGAGTTGTTTTTTATGCTGATTTCAAGTGTATCATTATTTTTTGATAAGGTGCTGAATCATTCTGATCGAAACTGATTAAATATCAGTCAAAAATTGTAAGCTTTGTCATTCATGAATATAGAGCGTTTGAGTATAGTCTCTTGCTCATAAATTATACTCAACGTAACAGTTACAATTTCCTGACCTTTGAAAAGCCTATTTAATGATATATATTTCACAATAGATCGCTAATTTCACAACTCAACAGGAGTAACATTTTGCATTGGGTATCGTCATCCTGTAAATTCAGAGAAGCAGTGTCATAAAAAAACGATAAGATCAATATTTTTTCACACTCCTTTATGTCATTGGATAGAGAACATAAAAAATTTTTTCTTGATATGTAATCTAAATGAAAAAGTATGAAGACACAAGGAGAACGTTTCATAGAACAATTACATAGTGTGAATTGTCAAAATCATACATCATACCGAGTTCTGAGTCTGTTACGCGCAGCAGGAATCCAGTCTATATGATCTACTTTGAACGATAATTGACTTTTGACATCTGAATTTACTATTGTAACAACAAGTAACTCAATTTTGAGAGGCGACTGGCTTCATCACTTAATGCTCTCCTTTATTTCATACATAATAACATTACTACCTGCGATACTCGTTTTTATTCTTTCTTTTAAACGTTCTACAATAGATTTTACAACGAAAACGCTGCGTCAACCACCGACTGGCAAATTGCTATCATATTGACTGTGCGCACAATATGTACTCTATCAATTCTAAACATTCTTTAGATTTTTACGTTCAAAACTAAATTCAAAGATGAGAGAAAAAAGGAAACTAGACATGCAACTGATTATCAATACATAATAAAACATTATCAAATTTTTCAAGACGATAAGAAATAAAACACTGGAAATTTTTCAAAATTCTACCGTTACTTTTTGTTTGTTCGAGATATATCTTGGTTTCCATGATTGACAACCTTTACAACAAAGAGTAAGCAAGACAAATTATTTGCATGTTAAGAAAGAGCCGATGAGAGAACAAAGGATCCCCCCTACACATGAGGCATTAGTCGATATTTAAATTTAAATTTTTTATGTTCATTACAATGGACATTATCTAAAACTATCAGACTCATATTTTTACCGTGTTTGGATGCTCTATAGTAAAGTTAGCCTAGATCGACTTCTTAGCACTACCTATCTACCATCGACGAAATAGTGATAAATTGTCCCATAATATCTATTAGGATTATACATCAGCAACTTAGAAAATTGTTTCACACAATATACCGAAAGATAAATCATGAAAAGCTGAACAAAATGAACTATTTCATATACTATATATCATCTATTTACTAGCCTTATATAGATCAGCATAAATGAAAAAAGTGACAATTTACGAGCTCATAATGGTCGATGTTTTACAGTATATCTGGTACAATTTTTTGAATTAAAAGAGATCAAACTGAAGTTTTTATACGTGATGTAACTTTTTATTCTCTACATAATAATTCAAAAATATTGACAAAAGAATTTTACCTTGTGAGCGAAACAGAATTCACCACTCCCTCCTTCATAGTGGCTTTTGGTGATTTTTCAATAAAAATTTTTTTTTAGCAGTTTTCATTGCTATAGCGCGATTGTAAGGTAAAATAAATGTGACCTTTGGAGTCAGCGTCAAAAACTACATCGAATCAAATATATTTTAGAGATATTTTGTTTTTTGAGAAAACTAATTCCTGGCGGATCACAAGGTAAAACTGTAATGAAATACAATCGTCGAAGACTGCAGATGAACATTTTACAAGAAAAAAGTTTCTTTAATGTGTTTTATTGAATGCAGTTTTTGCTGCTATTCTAAATGTCACATTTTATTTTGTCTTACAATCGCGTCATAACACTGAAAACTGCTAAAAGTGTTTTTCTTAATTAAAAAATCATCAGAAATCAGTATAGAGGAGAAAGGTGTGAATTCTGTTTCACTCAGAAGGTAAACTTTGCTTTCACTATTTTTTATCATTTGGTAGAGAATAAAAAGTTGTAGTAGATATACTGTAAAACATCAACGATTATGAGCTAGTAAGTTGTCACCTTTTCCATTCATGTTGGACTATTTTACTCCAGTGAAGAAATGATATACAATGTATAAAACAGCTCATTTTGTTCAGCTTTTCATGATCTATCTTTCGGTATATTGTGTGGAAGAATTCTCTTTGTTGCTGAAGTATTATTCTAAAAGATATTTATGGGACAATTTATCACTATTTTGTCCATAGTAGATAGATAGTGCTAAAAAGTCGGTCAAGTCTAGCTTTACGACAAAACGTTCAAATAAGGTAAAAAAATTTTGTTTTGGTAAGTTTAGATGATTTCCATTCGAATGTACATAAAATATCAAAAATAAAAATTTTTTGATCAGTGTCTTGGGTTCTTACCCAAGCAGACAAACTTTTTCAAAAACGCGTTTAAATGCATGAAAAAGTGTTTTAAAAATAAAAAAAGTGGACGTTTTTGTGTGTTTCCACACGTTTTCAGCCAACAAACGATTGTGGAAGCCTATAAACGCATTAAAAAAAACATTAAAACTAGTGTTCTTTTTCATAATTCGTTAATCGCAATCATGATTACAATGACAGTTTACAATTATGAAAAAGACCACTAGTGTTTATAGGCTTCTACAATCGTTTGTTGGCTGAAAACGTGTGGAAACACACAAAAACGGCAAAAAATGGGTGTTTTTCGCTCACAGTCGGGAACCGCGATTGTGAGCGAAAAATGTCCACTTTTTTTATTTTTAAAACACTTTTTCATGCGTTTAAACGCGTTTTTGAAAGAGTTTGTCTGCTTGGGTAGTCGTCTCATGACCGTCTCTTAACAAAAGCCTATGTCCGTCTTATCTATATATGTTGAAAAATGAAATTGTACGAATAATTTTTGGCATAATAATCTATTTCAGATGAATAAATACTAAAAGTGAATTTTTAGTTGAATTAAAGAATTTTATATGTGTCACATTTACTAAAAATTATAATGTATAATTCAACTTTGAAAATTGATCGATGTAATATTTTAAATAAAATTTGAATTCTTATTAATATTTAAGTATAGTTTTAGTGTATTTTCTATTATGTATTATTACTATTATTATATTCTGTATATCAATCACTAGTAAGATTAATCATGGTTCTTATTCACGAATATTTACAACAATAATCAATAAATATTCTAATTCAATACAGAGTATATTAAAAAAAAAACATTTTCTTTCTTATTTTTAAAGAAGGATTTTGTGAGTCAATCAAGAAGACCGACTTTATCGTCGAATTCAACATGTACTTGTTTCCCATCAATTGAATTTTCATATTAAACTGGAGTTATGAAAATTATTTTAGACTCCTGGATGTAATTTGACGGAGTTACAGTCATTGAAACTTGAGATATTTTTAGAAATCGCGAATAAAAATGTTATCAAGTGTTTCGTTTTGTAAATTCCCGAATTTTTATTCATGTCTCTTGAGAAATATCTTATTGGAAAAAGGTCTTAAAACGAAATTTACAAAAGTCTCTTTCAGCTTCATTAGCAAGTCGAGTTTTCTTATTTAAAAAATTAGTTTTTCTGAAAAGTTTCTTTGTTTTTTTTGAACAAATTTTTTCTAATTATAAATCGTTTTATAGTATAATAATTATTCGGAGAGAAACTTCAAAATGCTGCATCTCGTAGTGAATTTCGCTCTCTATAAAGTTCACATAAAGATTCTGAGAAAAAGGTTTCAACTTCGTAAAACCGATGAAGAAAGATTGTTTCTCGAAATGCAGCAAAATGACAAACCTACCTGTATGGCAAATAAAGTCGAATAGATAAAGCAAGAAGGGTATTCACTATTTTCGACAATTTAGCCAAATAAAATATAGTGTGTCATATAGCGCATCCAATATTTCTAAATTAAGTTTTTGTGTATAATCCATCTAGATACTTCATTTCTATCGTAAAAAGTTTGCTTTAATTAAAAATAACACATTTTGCTCCTTTTGTTGTATTTCCAGAAACGAGTTTTCTTCACTGATTTCCCAAATTTGAAATCTTTTTCTCAGTCTTTATAGGAATTTCGTGGAGCGCGAAATTCTCTATGAGATGCACTCTATTAAAGTTTCACCTCGAATAATTACCATACTGAAAAATGACTTACAATCGAAAAACATTATTCCAAAAAATTTAAACTTCTCAGAAAAATTAGCTTTTCAGTATCAAAATTCAACTTGCTAAGATAGCTTGAAGTTCACTGTATTTTCGTCCATTTGCTAACTTTCAAAGAGTGTATTTGCAAAAGTAAGGTAGACTTTCGCAAACTGTTACGAAAAAATATTAATATAGGATAATGTGAAGGCTGAAGCTAATTTTGTTAGAATATATAATATAATCATTGTTTACACCCATGAATGCAGTCGATAGAAATTTTTTAATCAATATCTAACTTACAGTCAAATTAGTGAAATTCTACGGCATGTATTAGTGAAATTTCGTTATTGCCGAAATACTTCACACAATTTGTTTTTGATTTTCGATTATGTCTCAATATCTATGAGTCCGTTAAATTACATCTTAGAGTACTAAAAAAAATTCGTAAATCTGGTTTGATATAAGGAATCGGTTGATGAGAAAAAGAAAGCTACGTATTAAATTTCTCAATAAAATGGCTCTATGGATGGATGTTCGACGGACAAGTGAAACCTTTCTTAAACATTCTTTTATATTTTTTTAGGAAGTTCCTTAGTGAATAATTGCCAATGGAGATTTGATCATTATTCTCCTAGTCCATGGGAATTATATTGGTATAATAATATAACTGATTTACAAAATCGTGTTTGTTCAAAATTAATAGAAAATGATCAACGGAATAAAAGTATTAGATCATTAGAGTATATTATTAATTTACAAAAAACAATCTATAATAAATCATTTTTATCAAAAGAATATGATGAACTTTTTTCTAAAATGTATTATCAATCTGAATGTTCCAGTTCATCACAATCAGGTCGTATTGTTTCACAATATATTGAGCCACTTATTGGTCTTCTTCGTGATCCTTTAACAATATGTTCATATCAAAATCTTCCTTCAACACTTCAAATCACTGGAGATAGTGCAATACAATCAAAACGTTTCTTTCTTCTTGGTCCATCGGCACCATATGATAATTTTCAAATGCCAACAATATCAATTGCTCCATGGCTTTATCAACCAGGTTCAAAAAAAATTCTTTTCGATTTGGGTAGTTCACTTTTTAATGGTGTGAATGATCCAAATACAGTTAGTTCACTAATAGGTGCACGTTGGTTTTATGAATATTTTCGTTTAAATTCATTGTCATTTGATCGTATAGTTGCATTTGAAGCAGCACAATATACACCAAAAACATATTGGCAACAAATACCTGATGATATTATTGGTTTGTTGACATTTATTAATGTTGACATAGAAGCAACTGGTAAATTTAATCCTTGGAATATATTAAAATCGATTGCAAAAAACACTGATTATGTTATTGTTAAACTTGATATTGATCACTCAACATTAGAAAATCAACTTATTGATCAAATTCTTAATGATAAATCAATATCTTCACTTGTAGATGAACTTTTTTTTGAAATGCATGTTAAAGTTAATGAAATGATACCATTTTGGGGGGCTCAACCAGGTGAATTAAAAGATAGTTACATACTTTTTACTAAATTAAGACAATTAGGTATACGCATGCATTCATGGCCATAGAGAAAAAACGTTTTTTTTTAAATATTTATTAAAATTAAACAAAGCATTTATATAATTAAAATATTTCTGCTTGTTTTTGTAAACGACCTTTATTATCATGTGTTGTATCGTCAAAAAATGGATCACGTGCTCGTAAACTCCTAAAAATATAAAGTCATTTTTTTTTGTTGAATATTGTTCAAAATGAAAAACATATTACCTGACTTGATATGGATCAAGATGATAATGTGTAATACGTTCGTCACGAAAATTATCTAATGGATTTGATGTTTTTGTATCTTCAGAAAAACCACTTGGTCTTGGTTTTTGTATACCACCAACAACATAACCTTCACGATCACGTCCTTTAGGATTCATATCAAAATGACTAAAGGAATAAAGAAAAATAGATCAGTTAATAAATAAAGCAAAACATCTCTTTGCTTCTTTTTTTTGTTTTTCATACTTCATTTGATAGGTTGTAATAAAACGACGTGGATCATCAAATGTTTGAACATAGCCATTGTCATTTCTTATTGAACCTGTAGTTTCTTTTGGTCCGATATCTAAATTGCCCATTTTTTCTGGTAAAAATTGATTACCAAGATAACGTTTTCGATATTCACTAAAGATTTTTTCGATTAAAAAAATTTTAATCATATATACAGTGGCTCTCAAAATTATTCGATCAGGTTAATTTTCAATGTTTTTTTTTTTTGACTTTCAATAGTGGTTTTTATAAAGAATTTTATTTCCAATAAGAATCATCAAAGATGAAAATGGTTATTAGTGTTCTAAGAATAGTCTTTTTGAAAAACTTGGGTACTCTATCCTTGGGAAACTAGCAATCATTTTTATCTTCAACTATTCTTGTTGGAAATAAAACTCTCTGTATCAATAACTATTTAAATTTTATGGCAATGAAAAAAAAAAATGAAAATACATCTAGTTGAATAATTTTAGAAGCCACTGTGTATAAATCAAACAAATTCTTACGTAGAATCAGGAGCAAATGAACCGCCAGCATAAGGACCTTCACCAGTAGGTAAAACAAAATTATTAATGACACGATCAGATGATACTTTTGTATTTGTATCAATAACAGTAAGTAACGGATCATCACCCTAGAAAATAAAACTCTTGTTTGAATCTATGATAATATATAGATTTTACTTTTGGATAATCATATTGTGGAAATTTATCTTTATATTCACTAGCACCAACTGGTCGAGAACGATAATGCCATCGTTCTCCTGATGTTATTGTTAATGGTTCAATTCCAGTATTCGTTACAAATCCGGAATTTTCTTTTGGACCAACTTGTCCCATAATAACTGGTTCAGTTTGAAGTGGTTTTATAAAATTGCTACCATATGTTGTTGCTTCTTTTCCACCAATCTAAGCAAAATAAAACCTCTTTTGATACAATATCAAACTAATAGATTAAAAAGCATTGCTTTTTTACTGGCGACACAAGTGAATTAGGAATGTGTACAGCACGTTCACGAAAAAAACCTGATGTTTGATTAGTTATATTTGGTGGTAATGATTCCGTACCGTTAGGTAATTCATAAGGTTTATAATGTGTTTGATGAGATGTTTCATAGTTTTCTGTGCACATACGACTAAAAATAATATCAATAAAAATTTTAAATCAATAGTTAGTTTGACAATGAAAAGTCTAATTAAAACAACGAAGTCTTTAGTTTCAAAAAAACTTGATGAATTAATTAAAACACAATAATATCTTGTGGATTGTCGGGCTTATTATTTCAAGATATTTCTATAAATACAAAATATTTCACACAGCTGGATAAGTGCGAGTTAGTGGCATCAAATTAGTATTTCTATTCAAATAATCCTAATCCTATAGGTCTTAACAGTAAAATTAGTCTTAATTCTTCAACATTATTTGTATTAGAATTAATTGATGCCCAATCATTAGAAACAAATTAACATTATTTTTAACTGTAATACATAAGCCACATGTGAATACATCTCTGGAAATTTATTTTCGAAAGCTTTCGATAATTCAACTACTAATGTTTAAAATATTAGCATTAGTATTAATAAATACTAATGCTAATTTTCATAGAACAGTCCTAGTACGAGTGCATAGTCAAAGTTGCCCAGCTCTGATATTTAATTCAATATATTAAATAAAAATAGAGAACAGATGTTTCGAATTTTAGATTTTGTTCGTTTCCAATTCATTTATACTATGTGCAATTGAAAACAATGTTCGATGAGTTAAATAAGTCTAGAAAAAAAAAGTTTCTAATAGTCTCTTAAAACGTCATGATGTATATACTAATGTTTTTTAATTGAATGATTTTAGAGAATATCTATGTAGAGTTTTACTATTTAATAAAATATTTAAGATTATATTTTTGTCATTATATTATTATTAGACGAGAAACCAGAGGTGTCTTGACAGGGGGATGAAATCGAAGAGGTCATTCATCTAGTCTTGAAAATTTGTTGTATTTCGTTAACTTTAGGAGAAACCTTTCAATTGGCCTCTTGAGTCATCCTCCTCTCCCCTTCCACCCCTTTCGGTCAATCCTAACGATCTCGGGATACACCTACAAGAAACATACCAAATCGTTTTACTAAAGAAAGCAACTTGCATAAAATATTGAACATTTATAAAATCATATGGACAGACTTGAAAATTACCCTAGTATTGGATTGTCAAGTTCATCCATTGTACGTGTATAAGGTAAATAATATCTTTCATTATTAACAAAACCAGTTTTTTTTCGTTCATCCTTAAGTTTTTGTGTTGAAAGATTTTCTGTTGTTAATGATTTATCTCCAAGTATATTGGATTTTGGTCGTACACGTGGTGGCCGATAAGTACTTGAATTTTGTGTTATATAAAAATTCATTAAATAATTATCAGCTCCTTCACTGGCCAATACATGTTGATCGGGATGACCAACAGGAACATATTGACCAGCATTTGGACATAAATAATCCATCTGTCTAAAACAACTAGGTATAAAACAAAAATAAAGACCTAATTTATTATGTCTTGTGATTACATTGTCACTGTTGACTACTTAGCAACGACATTCATGATTGAAAAATCTAAGCATTTCTAACACATCAATGCATTAAATGACAGCTGATAAAGTACCAATAGAAAATTTCTTTTAGATAGATGAGAGTATAGGATGAATAATTATTTAATTTTATTTGTATGATAATTTTTTATACTTTTTTATTTATTTATTTTTATTGATTATGCCACCAATTTTACCGACAAATGCCAACACTAGTAGTTTACATGTTTTAAGTACTATTAAACCAGCTTATAAGGTTTTAAAATTCCGTTCGTTTTGCTGGTATTTAATTTTAAAAAAAGTGAATTATTCTTATTTAGCATTTGATTCATCTACCACCAGCAGGTGTTTTTTCTGATCCGATTTATCGACCATTATCGAGTATGATTTTCGCAGTTAAATTATTGATTATTTCTAATTATTGTTTTTTTTTAGTCACATTTATTGAATATCAAGATGGTAAATTTTAACTAAATCAATTTGATTAAATAAGATTCTGTTTTTGTTGAATTTTTGGAATGTTTAGGTGATAAACTTGGCTTTGTTTTAGCATGGTTTTCAATGTTACCATTTATTTATATTGTTGCTCTGTGTACATTAATTATATTTCGACGTGATGTACAAACGGTAGAAATAAGTTTTTTGCTTTGTAGTTCGTTCTATATGAATTTATACGAAATAGATGATGTATCTTGCTGGTTTCTTTGTATCTGGAATAATTAATTATTATCTTAAAATAACTTTTAAACAACAGCGACCAGAAAGAAGTAAGTTCTTCAATACGATAAATGAAATGTTAACTATATTTTATGAAATTGACTTAGGAAAATTAAGAAAGTATAAAGATATATTTAAAAATAACTCGATTTGATGTATAAAAAGAAAATATGCGAGATTATCACCATCAGTTTGAGAAAAAAAAGTTGTTTTTTTTTTTTTATAGAAATGTATTTTCGTTTTAGCTCGTGATCGAATGGATTATTATGAAATTCATGGTATGCCAAGTGGTCATTCTCAAAGTTTTTTCTATTTTATGACATATTTGGCTATTTTTGTTATTCTTAAGTATGTCGTGATTAGTTTAAATAAACTAATTGCTAAAAAAAATTTATGTTTTCTATTCAAAAAACAAAAAAACTTAGATCACAAATTCCTGGTGCAACTTATATATGTTCAATACGTCATCGTTGTTTTATTCTAGTACAATTTATTGCTGCTATTCTAGTTGCTTATAGCCGGTAAAGAAAAATTCAAACTGATTTTGAAATAATTTCGAAAAACAAAAATTAACAACAAATATTTAGAGTTTATCTTTATTATCATACAGTTGCACAAGTTGTTGTCGGAGGTTTTATTGGTACAATATTTGCTTGTATTTGGTATTATCTTATTAATTATCAATTTATAAAATATGTTCCATTTATAATTGATCAACCATTAGCTAAATATTTACTTATTCGTGATTATTCACCAATACCACATATTATACATTTTCAATATGAAAATGAATATGCCGAAGCAAAGTATGAAATTATATTTATTTATAAAGAAAATGAATTCTGTTTCGTTTTTTGTTCATTTTAATAGACGATGCCGAGACAGATATGCGACTTATTCAAGAGACCAAATATTAACAAATATACCATGAGCAAAGAAATAAATCTCATTTTCCATTAAAAAGAAATTATATTATTTTAATGTTATTTTATATTTTAAACGTTCCAATAGGAGAATATGATAAAAAAAAAAAGAATCTTGCTTTTATCTTATAGAATAAAATGTTATGGAATATAAAAGGCAACAGTTCGAACAGATAGACTAACTACAATGTATTAAGATAGAAGTTAAAATTCTGCATCGAATCAAGTCAATAAACTTGACAAATTCTTTCCTTTCAAGAATAATGTTGAATGTCTCCTTCAGTTTATTAATTCAGCACATATATTTATGAAAACATTTTAGCTATAGGAAACAACTATTATTATAGATGATGATGGATTTGTTAAGTTTACAAATTTGATTCGATGCAGACCTTTGATAAAATTTTTTATCAATTTATTCTTTCATATGACTTTTTCTTTTAGATCATGATCATTAATTTTTGTAAATGAAAGTTTTTCTTGCATGTACTCATTTAATTGATTATTTGTGAGTTTTAAATCAATGACTTTTTTTTTCTAAAGCTTTATAAGATGATCAATAATAAGTTTATTAAAACAATGTTAAATATTTGGTATCTCTCTTAAGTTGTGTCCTGTGATAACAAAAACAAATGCTGAAGGAATTTCGTGATATTTCGTTTAAAAGTTATCTATTGTTGAAAATTAAATATTTATTAAGTAGATATTTTGAGTTGTCGATTCATTAACAAATATCTTGTGAGTTTAGCATTAATAGGAAGATTAATTCTTATCTTTGAATATTAAAACAATTACTTTTACTTCATTGTACTATGCGTTAAATATTGAGAAGTTTATTTTTAAAATGTGCGGATGCTATCTTATTATTTCTAATTTACATTCAGAGAAAATTTAGTTTTATAATTATTATATCCGGAATTATTCCATATTAAAAATTTAGTAATAATTTATTTAAGGTATACCAATCGTAATAGTAGTAGTACTATAATACATCATAGAAGGCTGCATATATACTAATAGTCCAAACAGTGCTCGAAAATAATATAATACTTGACCGTGCTTCGATTGGTATGATAATATTAAAATGTCAATCAAATCTGTTCACCACTTCTGATTTAGATCGATAAGAATTATTTCTAATAAACTATATTTTGTTTTCCAAGACCAAGTTCTATCTCTCATAGAACAGTTGAAAGATGATATTATGGTTTCGTGAAAGACGAGAATTTAAAAGTGAAGATCCATCAACCAGACCTGTAAATTAGATCATATCTTTCATGATCATTCTCAAGATCAATTGTTTCTATATATGGCAAGCGTTGATCTTTTAAAGTTTCAAATGATCAAAGATTATTTATTAAATAGTATCATGATTCAAATCAATTTACGCTTGTAGCTCGTCAATTGTAAACATCATCATTAATAATGTAATGGCTTTGTTCGATTACAGACATGCCAGATCGTGCTTCGCCTTCAATATTTTCTTGACCTTTACGAAACCATATATACAATCTTTCAACTGCTCTGAGAGGTGTAATCTCACTGCCAAAAACAAAATGTGGTGTAATATAAACTTCCATGTACAAGCGAAAGTTTTTTGTCCATCTAAATCAGAGATATTGAACAGCTTCGATCGAATTTCTAATATTATCATATTAACTGTTAAATGATGAAATATTATAGAATTCTTAAATACTGTTTAGATTATTAGTGAATATATAGAGAAAAATCCCTCAAGCTTTCTTTAAGATAATATAGCGTTACAGTCACTACTTTTAGTATCCGCTAAGTAAAAAAAAAGGTCCTTTACATAGAATAAAAGCGAAATCTAATTATTTTTTATAGAGATATATAAATATTTCAATTCTATTATAGATATGACAACAAAATCAGCTCTTACAGTTTATAAACATTTATTACGAGAATTATCTATAAATAATTCCTTATTTTCATATCGATTTTCACCTATTTATTTAAAAATTAAAGATGAATATCGTCGTTATCGTCCAATAACATCAAAATATTGTAAACATAACGATGAAGTTTTATTTGTCGCACAAACTTATTTAACTTATTTACAAAGTATACGTCAACGTAAAATAATTCATGCAACATATTCGAAAGGTGAAAAAACTGTTCAACAAGCAGCAAATATTGTTGGTTTAGAATTACCAAAAACAATTGATCGACCACATTTACCAATTAATCAACTATCTGAATAAAAGACTATTGAAATTTATCCTTAGTTCTTGTTTTTTTTTGTAGTTGTTTTTGTTATTTTTTCCCTTCAGCCTTGTCACTATTGTTTTTCTTTCAGATGAATTTATGTGATCCAAAACAAAAAGCATTTGCACAACGTGTTTATTTTGATCTAAAAATTTGTAAGTATAAATGATCGAACACAAATAAAAGTATTTTCAATATTCTAATGGATATAAAAATCTATCGTTTTTCGTTGATTTCATACAGGTCGTAAATGGTCAAAACTTCATGTATATTTTAATGAAGTTAATAAATGGATATTTTTTCTTGGCAAACCATCTGATGATCAACCATTGACATTTGTTTTACCTATGTCCAGTGATGAACAATTAACTGTTGATGATTTATTTAATTTAAAATCAAAATTATCCTCGGCATTACCATCGAATATTGATGAAAATATTTCAAGGTTAATAAAATATTCATGTTTTCTTTACGACTTAGAAAAGATTTTGAAAAAATGAATGAGAAAACAAAAAAAAACAATTAATTTCTAATTATTAATTCTCAAAAAACAAATTTATATATATTTCAAATGAAAGTAAATTGTTCTCTAGACTAAAATGATAAAGTTAAAAAACAGATATTTACCTGTATCTTTCTGTTTGTAACATAATTATCATATGGTAACAATGATACGAATGACTACGTAGAACGACAAAAAAATTATTTCATCTTAAACGACCGTATTTTGGTTTTTTAAATGGCTTAATATTAGGATCGTATTTCTCCGTATCACATATTAAGAAATATGACCGTAATACTGAGTTATGTAACACAAACGATCAAATGCACTTCTCATCACTAACTTGATCTGAATTTGCGCCAGTAGATCCCGTCGAATTGGTCCTGGATCTGGAACTTTTAGACCCGATGGGCTCTAGTCGTCTGAGAAATGTGTACGGTGTGCTAATCACCAAATATGAAGCGTCCGGAAAAGTATTTTGTGTCTGTGGAACAACTATTCCATTTAGCTTAGAAAATTTTTGACCCGACGAGTCCTAATTAAAAGGCATTTTTTCAAACAAAGATGTTTTTAAAACTTTTCAACCATCACATAAGTATTACAAAGCAAATACTTTTTACACGACTTTGTAGTTAAGACTTCGTTCTTTGTAGCAAGACCACTATGGAGTCTTCACGACGGATTGTTGTCACGCTATACTCAAAATAAAATTAAAGCAGAACTTTTTTACCATCCGTTATATTCTCTGATTTGATGAGCAATCGGTTTTTTGAATAAATTTAATACATATTTTTTTTTCCTTTCAATTGGGCATTCTTTGTCTGATGATGTAAAAAAAAAGAACAAACCGTTTCACTTACATTCCAAATCGTTTTATCACATATGAAATCAGAGGCAATATAATAACAAAAAAAAAACGTTTATGAATTTTTTATATTTTTCTTTTCGTTATTCTTTAGTGTATTGATGGCAATCATTGCAAATGATTTTACATTAGGCTATTTCAATTTTTCATTCGATCTTTCATCATCCATATCATCTACAATAACAAAAACAAAAGCAGAAACAGAAATAGAAACTGCAAGTAATCTAATAATATCTACGATTAATGATAACTTTACAAATGAAATGAAGAAAGAAATAGTTGATAATGAATGGTCTACAAATGAGACAGATGCTACTTGGGACTAATAAATATCGATAAAAATCTATTCAGAAAATCTGTTTTAAATGAATTTATTTATTCCAGATATGGAACATATCATATTTTTAATCACAAACAAATACATTAGAATGACGGAAATCAGTAAGAATATATTTTCTTTCTTTCTTTATAAATGTTCTCCTTCTCCAGTCTCTTCTTTAAACGAATATTGTTGCTCATCACTATCATCATCACCATCATCATCATCTTGACTAAATTCATATTCATCATCAAATATATCACCTGTATAATAGAATATTGCTTTTGGTATAATATTTTCACGTATATAATGACCAATTTGAAAATCAGTTGCTAATTTCCAATCGTCAGTGTTTACTGGTGATGTAAAAAAATTAAAAAATGATGATTGTAATTCACCTGTTTCAATATTTCGTGTTACATTTGTTTTTAAATTAATCCAATCAATTTCACATCCTATTGAACGTATAATAGCTGTACCTTCATAGAAAAGTAATTCATCGTCAGGTTCAATTTGTAGTTCATAAAATTTTGTTAAAATTTTATTATTAAAAAATTTTTTTGATTCTTCATTAAAATGAAACTCAAGTGTAAAACCAATTATAGGTTGAATATGTAATTGAAGTTTAATATCATCAAGACATTTAAGCAATGGTTCATCCCATTCTTCAATCATATCGGCAATCATAGGTACCTTAAGACAAATGATGTTGTCTAAAAGTTTAATTTACAGTAGTGGATAAAAGTCTGTAATCTTTTCCATAACTCGACTACTATTATATGCTGGAGGCAAGAAGATTTTTGTTTATATACTACACAAACAATTTAGTTTAGAAGTGCAAGTTCGTTCCCATTGCTTAAATAGAATGAAAAATTATGATGCGAGGTGCCTATCTTTGCTTTACGTTTTTAATCTAAAAAGATTGTCTACTAAGTTTTTTTTTCTCTTGTTATCAAGCATTTCAATTGAAGATTGCTGTCTTTGAGTCCTCAATACCAACACGATGATTCTTCAGATGCTACTTTCATTTAGTGGAACATTATTTCATGTGACTTGAAGATAATTATGCTCAACTACAAATAAAACTTATGTGTAAGTTTCTTTTAGATCCACTCAAATATTACTGAGTTATAGTCTCCAAAGACTAGCAGATAGTTTATCCCTCACCAGAATGATCGTGCAAAAATGGCTACAATTCAAGAACGAGTTGATAAACTTCGATAAAACAAATATGGTAGATAACTGAAACAAACCACTAAATAATAAAGAATCAGTCGATCATTTTAAGTTTTTCTTTTTCAGAATTATGAAGTTAAAAGAATAAATAGGTACAATTCATTACTATCTGTCATAATTCTCGTTCCGTTTAAACAATTGAGATAAGCTTGTGTCTCACATCTACATACTTAGTAGAGTATGTGCACACACATTTCCAGGCATCCAGCATATACAGTAGTAGTTCAAGCTCGTCGAGTTCATGACTAACTCAAGCAGCTCTAATAGTAACCGAGATATTGGGATAATAAACTTTTGTCTACTATTGTATTTATTTTCGATCTCACTTGTTTAAGTGTTTGTAACCAAAATGAAGGAATTCCTAATTTATCATTCGATAATGATAACCTTTCAATTATTTCAATGGAATCAGTTTTTAATCGACATTCATCATCATTTGGTTCATATTTTCCATTAATTATATTTGAACGTTGTTCAAATAAATATGAACATTGTTGATGAAATTTATGTTCAAGTTCATTAACCGATTTTAAATAACGACTTTCTAATTGATTATAAGATATTTGTAATTTTTTTAATGCATTTATGTAATCATTATCTATTGTTGATAGAATAGATTTGTTAGAAGATGAAAATTCTTGTTGATCACCATGATCTAAAGATAATGATGATTCATTTGATGTTATAACTATTTCTTCACTAGACGATGACATTGATACAATTAAAGAATGAAAATAAGCAAATAAAAACGAGATAAAAATGCGCGATTTTAAATTGAATTATTCAAATGAAATTTTAAAAAAATCACTCTTGTCTGCTATAAAACAAATTACTCTTTAGAGATCAAACTTTTCCCCAGTGATGATTTCTAATTTATTGTTGACATATGAAAGAAATGATCACATTTATTACATTTCAGTGGTCATTTACGTAAATCTCTTTCTGTCTACATGTATTCACTTAATAGATATTATGGATGCGTATATTTATATGTTCATCATAGAATATTGTTATTATTGCTATGTTTGGGTTAATGAAGACAAGACTTTATTTAACATTCGCCAGCAGAATTAATCTAAGCCAGTGCTATTTGTAATTGTTGTTCGAACAAATCATTTGTTTATCTCATTTGTGGAACTGTTGCTTTAACCGTTGCTGTTAGTTGTATTTATGCAATCAGAACAAGCTCATTATAATGTATGTATGTTCACTGTATGTGTTCGATATAATATGGTTCGATGCTATTTTGCTATATGCATATTATGGTTCAAGGAAATCATTTATATGTATAAAATGAAATAAGTAATAGATTTTGATTAGATTTTTTAAATCATAAATCAAATAACTTCATTAAGATCTATTATCTTACGTAAGATAGATATATAGGTAAAAGGAAAAAAAAAAGTCGTGACTATACATGTTCATTATTTTAACGATCAAACGCATTACTTCTTCAGCGCGAAAGAAAAAAAAAAAGAAGTAAGAATAATAGATTGATTATCTAATAGTTTTTTTTTTATAACTTCCTATATCGGATTTGAATTTCCGTTTTCTAGTGTTACATTTTTCAATTTCTCATATTTATCTAAGCATGAGAAAAAAAAATTTAATTGAGTATTTTTAATATACCTTGTTCAGATATTTATCTGATACATATCACCTCATGTCATTTATGAATATAATTGACGAGGTGTTTGCTTCTTTAATTGTAAAATTTTGCATTCTCTCTCTCTCTCTATATATATATCAGTGATGATTTGATGGGGAAATGATATCGTACGGTGTTGGTATGAGGAGTAGAAAGAGAAAAAGGAGAAAATAGCGATGATGAAGAATAGACAAGAGAGAGAGAGAGAGAGAGGAAGAATAAGAAAGCAAACCATCACCTTTTCGGGCATTAATGTACGTACGTGTGGGATATCTGTCTTATTTTTTTTCTCTCTCTCTCTTTTTCTATCTTCTCCGTTTGTTGTCATTGTTTGTTCTGTTCTTCGCCATCATCACATTATCATTCTACATAACTACTTTATATTTTTCTTTACCTATATCTACGACAATGTTTCGGTTCACAGCGTTGGTTTTTTAAAATATTACTTAAGTATTCATTTTTTTTCTTCGTTCTATGCCAAAAAGAAAATGAAAATATATGTTATATACATAGGCTTATAAAAAGTGATATGATAGCATCAGTATTTCTTCAATTTGTAATTATAAAACGATCAGCACCATCATTATTATCATTCATTCATTCATTGATATAGGAACGTGTATGAGTAAGACAGAAAGATAAGAACTAAAAAATAACTCAAACGAAACTTGTTTTAACGACGCGTCGAACAGGTGAGCAGTTTAACAACAAAAGGGTCATCTGTCTAGTTCTACGAATAGTTTGAATTTATTCCATCATCGACCGATAAGACAAAATTGAATATAAAAAATATATCTATATCTACATGCGTATATGCATAGATATGCATATATGTATATGTTATAGATCGTTTATTTTGTTGACACATTTCATCGAGAAAGCAAAAGGAAGAAAGGGAGGGTGAAAAGAAACCTTTGCCGCATGTGCACATCCGGTTGTTGCACAATCTACTATAGCTACTGCTAATACACCAGTAAAAGATTGATGATCGTTGACATTTGCTTGTCACAAAAAAAAGTGCAGTAACAACGACTTGTTGCTATCTTTTATGGAAGGCAATCGACGAATTTACTAATAATATCAAACAGGTATAATCGTGACTTTTTTTTACAACTTTATTGATTTCTTTTTAATTTCTTTTTTTTTTCTTTGCTAATCCTTCTTTTTTTTTTATTAATAGTATAGTGATGCTTTTTAAGCTATAAGAGTTATTTCGTCTTTTTTAAGTTCTCTTTTTATTTAAATTGAACTGAGAAGGAGGTTATTAATACTTTTTTTGTTTAAGTATGAAGTATCCGTATATATATGTATTCATTGCATGTGAAATAGGAAGAACGTCATAGTTGTCTTTTTCTGCAGGGTGCCTTGCTGTAAAAAAAAAAGCAAGAATAATTGCGCGCTCGTGTACGCCCTTGAAAATAACACAACGACAACGACACATACAAGCACACACAACGATGATGATGATGATGATGATGATGATGATGATGATGAGAACACATGTGATTGCAATAGAGAAGCAACAAAATGTGAACAGAAAAAATATATTTATTTGATTGTCGATATCTTCAATCAAATCATATATACATTATATACGTTTTTATATGTTCATTTAAGTGATCGTATTTCCTCGTTGTTCGTTTTTATCTTCTCTCACATAGTGTACACTTGGACACCATGTGTGATTAGGATCTATCATCAACAATCAATCGTGAAAAAGAGAGACGATCGACTACAGCTGTAGTTGATCGCCTCAATTCCAGTTGTTGTTTGTCTTGTTGTTGTTGTTGTCATCTGTCAGTATTATATGCTAGATTGTCGGTTGATCAAAAGTACCGATTAACCAAGAAAGAAGTGATAGAATTGTGAGGAATACTGATTAGAAACGGATGTGATGTTTCTGATTCTTATTCTCCGTCAATGATTATGTTTTCTATCAATGTTATCTTCTTGTATCTATCACATATTTATGTTTAGTATCAAATTATTTTAAGTTTGTGTTATATTTATTTGTAAAATTGGAATTATTCAAGGGTTCTTTATTCATCCATCGTCAAGTGTATATAACCCTTGAGTATGCGCATATGTTTATGTTCGAAATCTCGTGACAAGTGGTCTAACCGCAAACATCTATTTATTTTTTGTTAATATGCTTACGTTTTTGAGTGATGAGGGAAAAGAATAAAAAAAAAAGAAAGGGGGCTAAGTAACAACTTCTCCAGGCTCTTGATTATTGACAATGACAAAAAAAATCGATTATTTTTGTAGTCGAGGACAAGCTCGATTTTCAAATAATAATGACTGTTTTTATGATATATATATATATATATTTAGAGAACATATATTTAGTGACTGCTTTTTGTCTTAGAATTTTTTATGAGGTTATTCTGATATCAATACATACCAATGCAAATATTTTTTTCTTTTCGTTCTTCAAGTCCTTTTTCCCTATATCATTCATTTTCGATGTGTTTCTTTTTTCTTGACATCATAATTTTGTTCGTCTATATGATTAGAATAGTTATGAAGAGAAAAAAACTTCCATTTATTATAACTCGTCCGAGTACACGCGAAGGCCAGATGTCTGCAATTGTTCTATTTATTTACAATTGATGTATTACCTCATCATATGAATAATTGTTCTATTCACATAATTGCAAATTATCTTTGATTTTTGATGGGTGAGAAGTGAATTGATAGTGATTAGAGTACTACGAAGTATATCTCGAATAAAATTTAGATTATAAAATATGTATGTTTAATTATCCTTGATTTATCGATAGTAAAAACTTAAGAAAAAGATAAATGCCAGTTGACTATCTGGCTAAGAACATATCGAATTGCGGTTATCAATAGTAGGTTGCAAGAATGCTAATTTCATTCCATTACCAGATCTCGACATAGAGAGAAAACACGACATGAAATGACATTTTGATAACAAAGATAGACGGATGGAACTCTGTCGCCCACCTTCTGTTTGATCGATTGATGACTAGCAGTAAGAAAAAATAATCATTATCATTATATATTTTTCTATCACTTCGAAAAAAGAACACAAAAAACGAAACATAAATGAATTTGCTTTCTTCTTCTCTTTTTTTTTTGTTGAAGTTCTTCGTTTTTCTACCATTATGTTAATTCACTCAAGAATATTAACATAAAAACGTGTTGAACAAATGCAGGTCTGTACAATGTAGAATGTTTAGATGGAAAGAAAGGACGCGAGAGAAAGCAGAATGATTATTTGCTTATTTGCAGAATAGAAAAGAGATAGATAGAGAAAGTACGATACGATTTGATTGATGCCTCACAAGGACAAATCGATCCGAGTTTGTGTAGACTATAAACAGAACACGAAGAAATCAGATATACGCGTATACAACGACTTAATAAGGCATCATTGTTATTGTCTATTTTATGAAATTTATTACTAGTGCATATAAAAGATCGATTTAATTTTATATAAATCTATTGAATGAACACTTATGATCATAATCATATTATTTTCATATAATTTTTCTTTATTTAGACAATGATTATTTTTCATCAAATCAAAATACTCTTGACAATTTTCATTGTAATAATCAGTATTAATAGTGTTATTACCGATGAAAAATGTAAGTAAATTTTAGTTATATATTTTTGAGTTTAATTTATTTATTTATTTATCTAATTTGATATATATATATATATATATATAGTAATAGAAACTCAAGATGCTTTGACGAATCCATCACTTTACGATGATTCTTATTATGATGGTGATCAACAAACACCACAGCAGGTCGAATATTTTCATTCAATCAATTGTTCAATACAATGTTCACCATATTGGATTGAACCTGTTTCACAACAAAAACAAACATTAGTTTATCCCACATCAGCATCTATTCCACTTAAATGTCCATATCAAGCTAAACCAAAAGCTAAAATAACATGGTTTAAAGATGGACATATATTTGCACCTGAATTAATTGAATTGGTAAACGAAATATTTATTTAAGATTTTATTCTTTTTAATTTCAATTTATGTCTTTTTATTATTATTATTTAGTTTTCAATTGATGATATGTATTTAAATATTACTAAAGCAACAATGTATGATGCAGGAGTGTATACATGTATTGTTGAAAATAGTTTAGGAAATATAAGTCGATCATTTCAATTAATTGTACAAGGTCGTAGTCTTGATCGACCAGTATTTACATCTAAATCAACAAATTTAACACAATATGAAGGTGATAATGTAACATTTGAATGTGCATTTTATTCTGATTCAAGTCCATTTGTTCAATGGTTTGTTCGACGACGATCAAATAAAATTCAAGAAAATGATCAACTTAATGAATTAGAATTTGTTAAGGTAATTCAAATAATTTCATTTTATTTCTTAAGTCTTCTTAACTATTTATATATAAATAAAATTAAAACAAAAAAAAACAGAATAAAAAAACAAACTCTCTCTCTATCTATAGTTTTCTAATGGGTCAAGATTTAGTATAGGAAAACGACAGGTAACATAAGTACAACTACAGAATTTTCTTGGCTGTTTTTTTTGCTGTGTCTTTGCGTGTGCTTTGAAGTGTGTGTGTCTTTTTTTGACGATTTGCATTATTTTCAGTGATGATTTGATGGTTTTATTGCATGCTATCATCAATATTGAATACCAAAAAAAAAAACGAAAAAAGGATCAATATAAAGCATGTTTTAAATATTTATTTATGGTAATAGCAATACCATTTACGAATGAAAATACTTAAGTGCAGATTAAAAAAAAAATTATATTTGAACAACATATTTTCTTTTGCAGAGAATCATATATCCTTGAAAAGTTACTAAAATATGTCGTGCCTGGAGGTTAATAATATACTAATCGACTGTATTCTATCTGTTAGGCAGATATATAAGAGATAGAGAGTAGTCTCATTTATCTCGCTTAAATGTTTTCGTACAAGCGCAGACGTTCGCTACTCAATTAATCAGCAATTAATCGAGACGATTACCTTTCATCTCATTGTCTACTAAAGAGCAGAAGAGGTAGAAACGATTGAACATATGTCTGCTTTAAGCCACTTGTATGGAAACCGTATGTGAATAATCATCTACTTTACAAGAACAAAAAGAAAAATAGAAGCCTCAATTGAGCAGCTCTAAATAATCAAGAAGTTAATCATGAATGATTATTTTTGTTTATATGTATGTATATACATAAATATGTGTGATGCCTGATTTTCGATTTGCACAAATAAATAAATATTTTTTTTTTAATATTATTTTTAATTTTGAATATTCCATATGATTTCGATTAAAGAAAAAATAAATATTTTTCCAAAATATTAAAGTTTATATACATATATGTTTTTTTTTAAGGAATATAATCCACATACAATGTCTGAAGATGAAGTTAAATTATTAAATATAAAAAATTTACAACGAAATGATACAGGTGCTTATCTTTGTCGAGTTTTAAATGAATATGGTTTTGCTGATTTGATTCATCATCTTATTGTTTTACCTGGTAAAGAAATTCATCTTGTTTAAGACTATTCTTTTTAGTAAAATGAATATATATATATTTTTTATTTTTATTTTTAAGCATCCGAACGTCCATCATTACTAAAAAATATTTCAATGGGTACACGTCGTTATATATCAAATAGATTACCTGATGAATTAATTATAACGATTGCTTGTATAATTGGAATATTATTATTTGCATTTATATTTTTTCTTATTTATCATTTTCGTAATCAGAAAAGTTTACGACGAACTTTATTAGCAACAAGAATTTTAGCTACACGTGGTATTAGTAATTTAAAAGCTGTAAGTTTGTTGCGTTTTATTTTTGATTGATTAATTTATTTTTGAAATATTCTTATATAAATAGAATCAACTTTATCGAAGTGATATTGATCCTAAAACAAGAAAACCATTAATGGAAGATGGCTGTCGTCGTTTTCCAACAGAAGGAACAATTTCAACAATTATTTCTTCATATTATGATGATCAATGTGAATTTCCTCGTGAAAAGTAAAATAAAAAGTTTTTTTTTTTTTTTTATTTTGACATCTATATATAGATTTTTATTTTTATAGTCTTACTATTGGTCATTTAATCGGAAAAGGTGCATTTGGTTTTGTATTTCAAGGTTTAGCCAAAAATATTAATTCAAAAGAAAAAATAACAACAGTTGCAATCAAAACCGTTCGAGGTAAATTAATTAATAAATGATACATAATAGTTTAACCTATATTATCTCTATATCAAATCAAATACTTCAATTGGTTTCTTTTTTTTCCCATTTAATCTATGACATAAAATATTCACTCAGTTTTTAGACAATTGGTTAGAACAAAAAGTAGTTAACTAGTTAGAATCAAATGTTTTCGTTCTAACTGAATATACGTTCAGAATTTTATGGAGAGGTTCCTTCAGTAGTTTTCGAGTATAAAGCGTGCTATTTATTTTTTTATTTCTTACATAACAGATTTAAAAATTTTTGTATTTTTAAAAACATTGTCTTCAAACAGTGAGTTTTTAACCAACGTCTATTTCCATAGATGAGATATCGCTTATTGTAATATGTCATTTCGTACAGAATTCAGTGCTCTACAATAATATTAAGTTGAAGCTATTCCAAGATTCAAACTAAGGAATACGCCATAATCACTGTTTTGCTTTATGTAGACGTAGTTTTGGATTTCTTCACTAAGTCTACTAATTATTGTTGATTCTTACCCTAGAGAGGAAATTTGAACATATAATCGAAAATAGAGAAAACTTCTGGTTATAAACAATTATCTGAAAAATGACGAATATTTTGTGTCAAGACTTTTACATCATAGTTTTGTTCGATAGTCGATAGTATGCAACTTTTACAATTCGAATAATTGAGAGCAACCTGTTAGTTGGTCATGATGAAACCATTTATCTTAGACACAGGTTTATGTAAATAGAAAAAAAAAAACAGTTACTTTTTTCGATAAATTATACATCACATATTACAGTTATGAATCTAATTTAAATATAAATAGTACGAGATAGGTTTTTTTTTATCTTTCAACAAACGTAAAATAATGCATCATTTGTAAATACTCATCACGTACTATACATTATCATCTAAATTTCTTTAAATCTCTTTCATTTATTTGATATTTAAGATGATGCAACATCAGAAGAAATTGAAAATTTACTTAAAGAATTATCTGTCATGAAAATGGTTGGTAAACATACTAATATCATATCATTACTTGGTTGTTGTACAAAAGGAGGTAAAATTATTCTTAAATAATTTTTTCTCTTCTGTGTAAAGTTCACAGAAAACCGATATTTAATCGAATAGGTCAAGTCATGTTAATTGTTGAATATGCAAAATATGGTAATTTACGTGATTATTTGCGTCGTAAACGTCCATCTGGACATATTTTGTCGGGTTCATTTGAACAAGATGAAAATGATAATGCATATAAACAAGATGATAATGATGATTTAATACAATCATTAACAACAATTGATTTGATTTTCTTTTGTTTACAAATTGCAATTGGAATGGAATATTTGCATTCAAAAAAAGTAAAACAAAAAAAAAAAAATAAAAGCGTCGTGTTTTTTTTGCTTAAATAAAGAATTTATTTTTAAGTGTATTCATCGTGATCTTGCTGCACGAAATGTTCTATTAGCAGAAAATCGTATATGTAAAATAGCTGATTTTGGACTTGCAAGAGATTTAACACAAACATATTATTATCGAAAACAAACTGATGTAAATATAATAATGATCATTTTTTTTTTTCTTTAAATTTCATTTGAATTAATAATTTATTTTTATTATTTCTTCTATTAAAGGGCCGTGTACCAGTTAAATGGATGAGTCCCGAAGCATTATTTGATAGGAAATTTTCAACAAAAAGTGATGTATGGTCATTTGCTATATTAGCATGGGAAATAATGACTTATGGTGGTTCACCATATCCATCAATAGCTGCTGAACAATTATTTGATTATTTAAAAAATGGAAATCGAATGAATCAACCAGCAAATTGTCCAAATGAAATGTAAGATTTCTTTTTTTTTTTGTAAAATTGAAATTTCATTTGTGTTTATATGACTTTTTGTTCATTTAGTTTTCAATTAATTGAATTATGTTGGACATTTAAAGAATCATTACGACCCACATTTACTCAACTGTGTGAAAGTCTTCGATGTTATTTATACGGTTCATCACCAATTGATTATTCCGATTTAGATTATGTAGATTTTCCTCCATTATCATCACCATCAATAAGTGATTTTGCATCAACAACTATTTTACCTGTCTCAACATCAGGTATTGCAACTGATACAAATAGTCATAGTCAAACAACAACAGCAGCTACATCATCATCATCACTTTCCTAATTTTTTTTGTTTCTGCTTATTTCATTTATTGAAAAACATTTTCCTTTGTTCTTCTTGTCTTTTGTTTGTTTGTTTGTTTTTCTTCATAATTATCTCATTTATCGACAATCAGACATGTTGTCTCACGTACAGTATTTTAGTGTACATATTATCTTTTTATTGTTGTTGCTAGTTTTTGTGTCAAATATTTTTTTTAATTATGTCTATTTGCAATATAAACTAAACGATTTGATCTAGAAAAAAAAATTTTTTTTTTTGTTTAAAGAACAGAATGAAATTTATGATTATAACTGCTATTTAAAAGAAATTTGATCAGAAGTTGAGATTAGTTTTATATGTAAAGGATAAAAAAAATATCTTTGAGAGAAAACAAAATCGTGAATGAGACACAGTTCTTGACAATTGTAACTGTTCCCTATGAAGTGCTACTATTCGTTATTATACGCTTTCGATAATAAACTCTGATCGCAAGTATAAATCCGTCCTCCATCAGTTCTTATACACCGGAGTTATGACTCTGACATTATCTTCTTTTTGTGGTCATCTTATCTAAACTATGTTGTCACGAATATTTTCGTCCAATTACTTAGTTGAAAAGGCCACCAGCATAACTATGTCTAGTCCGAGTTTTGAAATAACTCAGATATTGTCTTCTCGTTAAGAATGCCTATTGAATAGTAAATATTGATTTTCAGTAGCATAGACCTTATTCATGATGACTTTGTCCAATTCATTTGAAAGTTTTAGTAGAAGATTCCGATGGAACGACAAGTCTTTTCTGAAAGTTTCACAGTCACAACATGGATTGACTATTTCAAGGCATGCCTATTACTAAGATCGTTGATATTCACGATAGTAAAGTAGATATTTTCAGCTGCCTTTAGCAATTTGTGAAATAGCAAAACGACAAACAAAAACCTTTTGTGTGCATATTTCCGTTGAATATGTTTTTCACATGGGAAACAAAATGTCTCAATCATAACTTCATTACATGTGAACCCGTGGAGGATGAGTTGATGTTTGTAATCAGAATGTATTGTCATATACATGTATCTAAATAATCAGCTCAATATCATAAAGAATAGAAGGAAGAATATCCCTGCCTTTTGGTTATTGTACTGTCTAGCGACAGATTCATTAACATTCAAATGTTACCTACGACTAATACTAGTTGTAGTTCTAGACAGAGAGTTTGTGTGACGCGCTGAGTTCTTGCACTCAATTGCTTGAGCTTGTCATACACACTAACTAACCACATGCTAGTCACATCATAGTCAGCATGCTATTGAATGGGCGATCTGAGACGAACAGTCGTTAGTGATTTATTTGTCTACAATCATTTCATATTTGGTGATGCCGAAACTTGAACAGAGTACTTAGTGGATACTTGCCGAACAATGTAGCCATTCAGTCGCGATGGTCTTAAGAATAGTAGTACTTCATAAGAGGGTGTTTAATTGTGTCCGGAACTGTATATGAAACTTAAATCCACAATAAAATTTGAAAAGATAAATCTCGAGATTGTTTTTTCTTTTTAATGTTAATTTTGTTACAGAAATTTCACATATTTATAATATTAATTTATTCTATAGAAAAATGACATTTGTTTCGCCCATAAATACAATTACACTCGATTGTTCAGGTAATGTATTACCAAATGCTATTTTACTAGCCGATGTTGATGCAACTAAAGTAAGTGACAAGTTTAGAAAAGTTCGTCATACAAATCATATTTTATAAATAGAGTAACAAATTATTAATGGGTAATCAAGAAGGTGAATTACTAATATTTAAAGCTGTTCGAAATCAAAATGATGCACAATTATGGCGTCGAGCACAAGGACTTGGATTTGTAAGTTCTATTAATGAGACAATAAAAAGCAAAAAGATTTTTTTCTTCAATCATTTATAGATTACAGCTGTTACTGTTGGTTCTCTTATAACAAATACGACTGAACTTCGACCAATAATTTGTGTGACTAATGCTGAAGGCGCAATTCATTTATTTACTCTACGACAAAATGTATATAATAATAATAATAATAATAATAATCAATTAAATATTTTGTTATTTTAAGTTGCAAAGAAATCGTGTTCGTAGTGCAGGTGGTGGTACTTTCAGTAGTAATAATCGAAATGATTCAAAATTAACATTACAAGGATCAACAACAATATCAAATGATGATGAACAACAACAAATTCAAGCAGCATATAGTCAACAACTTATTTGTAACCCAAAAGTATTAATTATTCAAGGTAGGAATAAAAAAAAAACGTTTCTATTTGTTTTTATTCCAATTGAAAAAAAAATCATTTAGATTTTAATGAAAATGAAAAACAACTAATAATTGGTTATTGTGATCGAACAATTCGTATATTTACTTCAACAATGATAGAAGAATACGATGGTAGATTATCAGGTCGATTTGTATTAAAACATGTTTTTCATGTTGCTGATCAAATTCATACATTAAATTCTAAACGAATATCAAATAAAGATTATGAACTTATTGTTGCACAACCAGGTGGAAATCTTCTTCGATTCAATCCTAATGAAGAAAATGGTAAGAAAAAAAAATTACCACATAGATTTATTCTTTTATTTTTGTATTAAAATATTTATTTTTAGGTCGAATTGTAGCAACAGATATATGCGGTCATATGCCAACAGGATGGACAGAAGCAATAGCACTTGATAAATTTTTTGATGAAACTGTTTATGCAGCTATATGTCATGGTATGAAAATTAGAAATGATTAAATTTATAACGGGTTTTGAGTGCTGAAACAAACTTGAAATTCTTTTTAGATTCTATGAATTGTGCACGATAAAGAGAAAACGTATTTATCAGTATTCTCCTATCTAAAATTAAAGAGACCTTATGAGATCTATTTCAAAAAGAACCATCTTCTCTATTTTTTAAATGTATCTCTTTTAGTTCTCAACAAAACGATCTATGTCTTATTAATGTGTCATTTTTCCAGACACATGTCAAATAAACAGTCAAAAATTAATAATTCTCAAAAAAGAAATTTTTATTCAATTTTGTGTGATAGCTTTTTTCAACATAATACTTTTTTCTGATTGAAGAAATATACAAATTCATATTGAATTGAATAATCCAATGTATTTAAATCTGGACAATACGTCGATTAATGGTTCTTGACAATGAAAAGGAGAAAGTTGTCTTAGAATCACTATTACGTGAGTTGATGAATGTGAAGATTCAAGCTCCTGTTTGTTGAAATGTTTGATCTGTTTTGAAGATCTCACTTCTATATTTTAGTAGTACTGAGAGAATATTGTGAATATATTAGGTGTTATTTAATTTTACTTGATCAAAAATGATCACTTGTGTCAAATCGGACATTTCAGCAGACGACAGTATGAAGTTCAACATTCATCAACTTCCGCAATGGTGATACCAAGACAAGTTTCCTATTTTCATTATCAAGATCCATTAGTTGCCGAATTGTCCAGATTTATATACATTGAATTATTCAATTTTAGACGAATTTATACGTTTCATCAATTAGGAAAAAGTATACTGTTAAAAGAAGTTGCCATACAAGGATTGTATGATGCGGTTAAAATAATTTGATAAAAATGTGTGTTGCAACATCGTTCACTGTTGACTGTTTGTTTGACGAGTATCTTGAAAAATTACACATTAATAAGATATATATTGCTTTCTAGAGAATTAAAAGACGAATCCTTTAAAAAAAAATGAAGCATGAACAAATGAATATTAAAAGAGATATCATTAAAATATAGAGAGGCTTATTATTTCTTAGACATCCATTAGAATATTTTAACATAACAAGACTCCTTTAAATTTCTTCTGTGTTGTATCTCTAACAAAAAGAAAGATTCGAACACGTAGTTTAATACTGATGTATGCCCCAGAATAATTGCACTCAATCTTGATGTCTGTTTCATTTATTTCCTAAGTAAAAAAAAAATTTTTTTCATATGCCAAAAGATAGAGATTCTCAAACTGTACAAAACTATTGACTTTGTTTTTCAAAAAAGTTTAACTTTATTGATTTTTGTAAAGCCGTTGCTTATCAAAGACGATGACAAACGTAAATTATTGAATACCAATAGATAGAGAATTTTGTGGTTGATACCTTTACATCCTTTTCAAGGTTCCGGATGCTAATTTTTACAAGAAAAAGACTTGCAACTAACAATTATCGATATATTTGAGTGCACTTTGGAAAATCATGTTTTCACAAGCCAGATTTGCTCTATGAAAGATTTATTATTGGTCTATCGGATGTAGAATTTAATTCTGGACGAAACTGCGTAAAGAAAAACAAATAAAACTGAAATCTTTTAGATTGTTTTGAATTAATAAATAACGATGGCATAGATCTACCACACAAAAAAAGGACTTTTTCTTATGTTTTCGCTTTTTTTTTTACTGCAAAACTATCGTTTCCACATATTTCTTCTAAAATTCTGAAACATGCGTTAAGAGATGCAGAATTTTATAGAGAATTTCGTGAGATAATTAAAAATTCTCTTTATTAAAAAAAATGGTCATCAGGTTTTTATTTTCTTAACCGTTTCAGTCGGACGACTAAGTATTTGTTATTGTTCTAAATTTTGTGCCGACAAGAAAAAGTTGTTTGATAAAGAAAATTGATAATTTTGCAGAGTTTGAAATTCTCTGCGTTTATACGTGAGAGGAAATTGTTTTTATAATTAAGAAATGAGAAAGAAAAATACGCTGAGATATAGAACAATATCTCCTGGGACATTCGTTATTCATAAGAATATGTTAAATCATGCTCCAGTTTCAGTAACAGGTCGCCGAGTTGAATGGTATTCATTTGGCTGGTTCAACAATATTTGATGCTTTTTCCCAAGTCAATTTAATTACATCAGCTTAATTCTATAAATATATTAGTAGGTATTTATGAATGTTTTTCATCGCCTGCTTACTGATTTCATACTTGTGTATGCCTAAATCACTACTAGTTATCATTCAGAACATACTTTTCGCTCAATCGATAAGACTTCTTCAATCTTCTTTTTCACATATGTATTTATTTTATTACAATTTTTTTTATTAGTTACATTCGTTACGATTATCCATTTGATTATCAGATCTTCTTCATTGTTTCTGCAAATTCAGGAATGTATCAGTATGAAATCAGCAATCGATTGAAAAAAATTATCCATACATACTTACAAGTCTTTTCATAGAATTAAGATTATGTAATTAAATTGACTTGGATAAATACATCACATACTGTTGAACTTTCTAGATGAATATGAGTTAACTGAATGAACTGTTACTGAAATTGATGCGTGCCCAGACTACGTAAGAAATTTGATATATTATGGTATGAAATAATTTGAAAAACACCAAATACATATAAAGTTTCATAAAATAAAATGTTCGAGTTATATCATAACTGAATATTAATGTACCTTTTGTTTTAAAGATCATATCGACATTTTTTCTGGTCAACTGAATAAAATACTCAGTACAATTCCATTAAGTGTAACAACTGGTAATCTATGTGGCCTTCGAAAAGGACCTGTTACAGTAATAATAAGTTTCTTTTTCCTTTGTCTTTGATTATTTGAAATTTTTATTGTTTGGGAAAATTTTAATAGAAAGATAATTATAATCAATTAGTAACAATATCATCTGTTGATGGTGATACATTCCTTATTGATCGTCATTCAAATATAATTCGTTTTCGACCACCATTATCATCAAATATAATTGGTGGTATTGGAAATGATTCAATTACAAATAGCAATCCTTTTGATCAAATACAAGCATTTACATCAGGATTATTTGGTGATAATAATATGTTTTGTTTTATATATGTTTTAACACATAATGATAAAATTCTAATTGTACATTCAATTGAAATAAGTAATACAAGAACAGCAAATCTTTTAACAACAATAACAAAAACAACATTAAATGATAAATTAAAAGAAGGTAAAAATCTATATTTAAACGATTGGTTTTGTTCTGTTTAGTTTTTTTTTTTTATTATTTAGTTGGATCAATGTCGAAACAATTACAAGATATTCTACATCCTCATTATTAATTTTTGTTATATTGATTTAAAAACAAAAATAATAAAGATAAATTTAAAATAAATATTTTGATATTTAAAATGAATAAAAAATAAATTGTGAAATATGAGAATTTATATATCAAAATTTGTTGATCCGTTTGAAAATACTAAAAAACGGAAACAAAAATTATTGTGTTTAATCCTAAAGAAATAAGCATTTTTCTACTAATTGACTCTATTATTATTTATAAGTAACAACAGATAGTCTCTTATTTTCACATTAATTATATCTTTTACATACATGTTCCGATCAAATTATTATTATCAAATAAATTATGTTGTTTTTCTTTTTGCTTTAGAAAATATTCCGAAGGCGTTTTTATAACAGAATATTATAACACCTTTTTTTTTGCGTTATTCAAAGGGTATTTTTAACCTTTGAACTATTCTTATAAATAGGTCGGAAAAAATCATCGTGAGGATATGACATAAAATAGTAAAATACATAAATAAACACTTGAGTTTTACATCATGAAGAATATGAAATTTAATTCAAATACAAAAAGACAATATTCTATTCTAAGTATATATTTGATATCAATTAGTAAGCCGATTAATTTATAATCGATTTGAATGTATTCTTTTGAGATTAATAATTGTAAAACAAATATAAGTTCATGGAGAAAAAAATCATTTTTGTTTTAGATAGAGATTTGTTTTATAGAACTTTGATTTTCTTAAATAGCTTTAGTTTTTGAATTTTTAAGATTTAAAATATAAAAATTCAAAAACTAAAGAATTATTTATTTATTAAAATTCATGTGAAATGATTTTGAAAGATAAAATATTCTGAAAAACTTTTTATTTAAAAAATTCTGATTTTTAGCGTCCTCTTTTTTATTGCACATTATTAATTGGAAAAAATTTTCCATCAATCCGTAAAGTGTCATTTCTTACTCTACCCTTATTTTCTTTTTTTCTCTTGCTCGTATTTGTTCTTTTCGCTTTGTCTATATATATATACTCTTTCTCAACTTCTTCCCGTTCTATCTATAGAGCAATTGGCTTTTTTCACTCTATAAGATCTTTCTTTCTTGTTGTCGGCTGACAGATATGTCCAATCTATCGTATCTTTCTCTCAATCTTCTCTTCGTTGCTGTCGTCACCAAGTTGATGACTCATTTTCATCTCAATTGACACGTAATGCTACTTCGCACTATTCTTTAAAACTTGATTCACAGAGTACTTCCGGTGTTCAATACATAGTCGTTCATCATTATCATTATTACCATGCAAAGTGCTCCGCCTGATAATGCTGTCACCTATAAATTGGTTGTCGTCGGCGATGGTAAACTATAAAAATAAAAATATATGTTTGAAAATTAATTTTTTCTAATAATTTGTTTTTTTTTAAAGGTGGTGTTGGAAAATCTGCCTTGACAATTCAAGTGAGTTCAATGAAGAAGTCTTTGTTTAAAGATAAAAAAGAAAGAAGTGTATTTTAGTTCTTTCAAAAGATGTTTGTTGAAGATTATGATCCAACTATTGAAGATAGTTATATTCAACATGTCGAAGTTGATCGACAAGTTTGTGTACTTGATGGTAAACAAATAAATAAAACTTTCAATTCAATTTAATAAATTCTTTTATTTTTCTTATCATTAGTTCTTGATACCGCTGGCCAAGAGGAATTTTCTGCTTTACGAGAGCAATATATGCGTAAAGGTGATGGTTTTCTTATTGTTTATTCTGTGATTGATCCTAATTCATGTAAGAATACTCGACAATTTTATAATCAAATACTACGTGTTAAAGACAGGTATTATTATAAAGATATAAGAATTTATACGAACTAGTCTGTTTATTTTTGTTTCGTTTATTAATGTAGAAAATCCTATCCAATGATTCTTGTAGCAAATAAAATTGATTTAGTTCATTTAAGAAGAGTATCTGAAGAAGAAGGTCGCGAATTAGCCGATGAACTAAAAATTCCATACATTGAAACAAGTGCAAAAGCTCCACCGAAAAATGTTGACGCTGCTTTTCATGAACTTGTTCGTGCGATAAGACAACAAATTCAAAATCAAAATCCAATTAAGAAAAAACGAAAAAAACGTCGATATACAAATCATTGTTCTCTTATGTAACAAAAAAAAAATATTTTACGAAAACAATGAAGAGAAAAAAATAATGATATGTTTTATTTATTTTTTTTTGGATTGTTTTTTTTTTTTTTTTTTACAATCAATTGAATCTGTTAAGAAAAAAAAATTTGTTTCTCTCTCTCTCTCACATATCTGTTGTTTATGTGCTTTTTTCCTTCATGTCTTTTACGTATTAATTCTTAGCTCAAATCTTTTTTTGTCTTAAAGTCTGCATGTGTTTATTTAAGGAAACAAAATTCGACAAAAATTTTTTTTTTGAGAAACTAATAAAATAAAATTGTGCAACGATTGAAAAAAAAACCAAAGATAAAAAAAGAAAAAAAAAACGAATGTATTCTTATCTTATCTAGCCTTCATTCTTATATTGATGATAAAAAAACAAACCATGTATCAACTTGTATGTGTTATATTGATTATCATTGCCAGTGTTTGTGTAAGTGACAATTGATTGAACAGATAGAATTGATTTCTGTTTATCTTTAGACTCAATGTCGATCACAACGTTCATTTGCAATTGATTTTGATAGAAATACATTTGTAAAAGATGGAAAACCATTTCGATATGTTAGTGGTTCAATTCATATGTATAGAATGCCAAGAGAATATTGGACGGATCGTCTTGAACGAATGTGGGCTGCAGGATTAAATGCTATTCAAACGTAAGTTGAGTATAGTTTTTTACTTCGAAATTATTTTTTCGTTATAATTAAATACTTTTTTACTAGATGAATGATTTGTTTATTATATAGATATGTCTTTTGGGATCAACATGAACCTCTTGAAGGTGTCTATAACTTTGAAGATAATAATGATCTTGTGGCATTTATTCAATTAGCACAAAAGATTGGTTTTGTTGTTATTTTGCGTGTAGGACCGTGCGTTATTTTTTTAAAATGATTTAAAACTGTTGATAATTACAGTTCGCATTTTTTTTTAAATAGATATGGATGTGGTGAACATGAATTTGGTGGATTTCCTTGGTGGCTTTTACGTAATGTTGATAACATACAATTCCGACAGATGAATTCTGGTTACATTTACTCATTATAGAATTAAATCAAAGACATAAATCTTTCTTTTGTTTCGTTTTCGTTTTCATAGTCTATCTTAATGCAGTTACTCGTTGGATGAGTGTTCTTCTACCAAAAATGCGACCTTTATTATATAGTAATGGTGGACCAGTTATTTCTGTTCAGGTTTTGTTCAGATTATTATTTCAATTATTTTATTAGACAAGTTAGTATTTTAGGTAGAAAATGAATATGGCAGTTATCCAGCGTAAGTCAATGTTTTCTTTACATATAAATTATATTTTCATATTCTTTCAGATGTGATCATGATTATATGGGCTATTTACGTGATATCTTTCGTCAATATTTAGGTGACAATCTTGTATTGTTTACTGTTGGTATGGATAATTACAAAATTTGTTTTAAATTTTTATATTAGAAGTGTTCTTTTAGATGGCAATGGTTTAGGCTATTTAAAATGTGGAACAGTCAAAGGAGCATATACAACTATTGACTTTGGTCCTGGCTATAATGTCAACGAATCATTTAGTTATCAACGTCAATATGCTCCATATGGTCCATTGATCAATACAGAATTTTATCCTGGTTGGCTTGATCTTTGGGGTCATCAACATTCAACAGTTTCAACAGATAGTATTGTTACAACACTTGATCAAATGTTATCAATTGGAGTGAATGTAAATTTTTATATGTTTTATGGTGGAACAAATTTTGGTTTTACTTCAGGTTAATTTAATTAAATGAAAACAAAAAACAATACAAAAATCACATCGAACTATTAAATTTCTTTTATTATTAGGAGCTGATCCTGATTATAATCCACAACCAACATCATATGATTATGATGCACCAATATCAGAACCAGGTTTATTTTATTCATATTGAAAATTATACAATTAATTAATCTTTTTTTTTCTTTTCTTTTTGTTCTTAGGTGATATTACTTTAAAATATATGGCTATTCGAACTATTATTGGTAATTATTTACCATTACCATCAACACCTGTACCAGGAAATAATACAAAAAAAGCATATGGAAGTGTTCGATTATCATTTGTAAGTTTTATTAAATAATTGAAATGAAATAAAATAAAATAAATTCGTTTTATCTTCTAGAAACAATCATTATTGAGTTATATTAAAACTCACTCATCATATTGTACAACATCAATGTATCCAAAACGATTTGAAGAACTTGGACAAGTATATATGTTTAATAATGTAAGAAATAAAATGTTATGTATACATATTAATAGAATCAAGCATTTGTCGTCTATTCAACAATATTGAATAATCCTGAAGTCCAAGGAAAAGTACTTGATTTAAGTGGAATACGCGATCGTGCTTATGTTTTACTCGGTGAAGTAAATCTATTTCTTTCTTTCTTTTTGTTTTCATCTACGAGTCTCTTTGTTGTATTTTTTTTTAATAATCTTATTTGTTTAAATTAACATAGAAATCAATTGGTATTGCTTATCGAGCTAACAGTTCATCATTAAATTTAACTATTCAAGCACCTGGAAATCGTGAAACACATTTGAATATTATTATAGAAAATATGGGTCGATTAAATTATGGTGGTAATCTTTTTGATACTAAAGTATACTTCTGTCGTTTTGTTTTCTCTCTTTTTTAAAAATGATTAATTGTATTATTTATATAGGGTTTAGTCAAAAATATTACATTAAATGGTCAAATACTTGTCAATTGGACAATGTGTATATCTGGTTCATTATTTGATCAAGCTCCTACTAATTTTACTACAAGCAAATTTGAAGAGTATATTAAATATTGTTTTCTTTTGCTTTGTTTCATTTATAATTTTTTTGTTCAAATAGTTTTGATCCAAATGCACCCAATATTTTTACCGGAAATTTTTCAATTACAGACAAAATTCCATCAGACACATTTCTTCTACCAATGACTGTTTCCAATGGTTATTGGGAAAAAGGTGTAGCTTTTGTAAATAAATATAATTTAGGTCGATATTGGCCAATATTAGGACCTCAAGTAACATTATATATTCCAAGTCCATGGCTTAATCCATCTGGAATGAATTCACTTACGATGATTGAACTACAATCATCGCCATGTGGTAATCAACAGATGTGTTCAATTGAACTTGTTGATTATCCTATTCTTGATAAGCCAACATTATTGTCGGCACCATTACTATACAAACGACAAGCTCAATATAATTGAAAAGACATGACTCTATTCTTTTTTTTTCAAATTTACTTTAATTCATTTTATATGATTTTTTTTTCTTTGGGAAAGTTGATTATACGTATTAGATAATTGATAGTTCAAGGTTTATTAATCCTTTGGTGATCAGCAATGCATGTATACATCATGAGTTTTATCATTATGTGAAACTAATGTAATCACTTATAATGCATTTTTTTTTCATACATTTGCGTAGAAGTAGACTTTAAACAGCAGGAGCTTTATACATTATTAATTTGTTACAACCCATGTTAGATTACTATGTTAAGAAACGAGCATGTACATGATGTAAAACCATTCGGATTTACATATTGCGTATCTTTTGTCGATAATTAAAGGATTATTTTACCCATAGAAACTTTATAAAAGTGTAATCAATGAATAACAATTCATCAAAACTTCGTACTATTTTTGGTTATGATTAGAAAAAAAAATTATTGTATTAAGCTGCTTATCATTTATCATATAAATAGGCCAAACTGATTACAAAAATTGAAGTTCAACAAAAATAGATACGTAGATATTTAAAGATTATGTCATCGAAAGTTTGTCGAACTTGATATTCAGTTATACAAAATAAAATTTTTTTTTCTTCATTTCAATCTGCACTAAGTATATAAAATAAAATCTATATAGCATTTTTATCATTCAAACTAAAACATAATGCATATCTTTGGTATGTATTATGATATAATAATGAGTAGAAATTCTTTATAGAAAATAATGATCTGTATGATATTTATTCTTGTGTTAATATCAACAAGTTGACGAATATTAATAACAAATGAAAAATTTTCAATAGAAACATGTATGTGACATTCTTAGGCTGATATTTGAATCTTCAATTCACTTAAAATATTTTATAACCTTTATTTATCATATTCACATTGATTTCATTGTGTTCAGTACATAAATAATCGACTTATTTGCAATTTATTATTTAAACCCGAAGGAAAATAAAAGTCAAGAGTCATCTATCCAACATCATTCGTATACATATTGTATATTAGCTATTGAATATATGCACTTATCGTATCTTTCTCATTTCATTTCATTTTTTTTTTTTATTACAGTTTGTCGTTCTTCTCTTTTATTTTCTGTATACTGGAGAAAATCGAAAAAGAAATCTAATATAAAAAAAACCATGTGTGGGTAGTTATAATGATAAGGTAAAACGAAGAAGCAACGAAAACGAACTCAACAACATCATTTTAAACGTACGTAATACATTAATACAACTGCTCGTTTCAATCTATCTTTATCGTATAATGTTAAAATCAAGTACTCGTCATGGTAAATCTAAAAATTGATCATAAAAATTTTATTTTCATATCATTTAGTGTCAACGAATATGCCATCGGCTCGGTCAACAACTCAAAATACATTATCAAATAGTAATATACCAATAGTAACAACATCTTCAAGTGCGACTCATGTTAAATCTATAGATTATAATGCATTAGATACATTCAGGTAACAGAAAAAGGAAGAATATGATGAGGATGTGAAATAAAGAAGAAATTATTTCATAGGAGAGAAATTCTACATAAAGAAGAAGAATCACATCGAATATGGAAAGCAAAATTCGATCCATGGTTAATTGATGAGTATCGAGAAGTAAATTTTCTTTTTGTTTGTCTTTAGAAATCGTTGAACAATTGAAAGCTTTTCTTTTTAAGATGCATGTAAATAGAACAAAAAATAACAGTATCCCTCCTGGTAATCGTGTTTCTTTACTTAAACGTCCTGAATGGCAACAACCTGCAGATAGATTGCCCCCATTATATAAACGTTTACCTGGCCAACGACGTCGACGTTTATTAGGCTCATTTCCTGAAACAGAAAATGACGTGAGTGAATTGAAACATTTTTAGTAACTGTTTGTTTTGTTTCTTGGAAACATAAATTTGATTGATGAGTTATTTTATTATTTTGTAATCTATGGAGACGATGCAAATCCTTTTTTTTGCATAAAAACATGTACATATTTCTGTTTTATTAATGATCTTTGATTTATCATTATTTTTCTTTGATTTATTTATTTTCATTTTCTATTTAATTAGAAAATTGGTTGGCGCCTTTTGCCAGAGCATGTTATTGATAAATATGGTTCAAAAACAGCAAATATTCCTCCATTACCAAAGCAATACAAATTTTCTAGTTGGCCTGTTGAAAGTTTTTATTAACTAAATTTGAAAAAGTTTTTCTTTTCTTTTTTTTTTTGTAATTTTGTTTGCATATTAGTAAAAAAGAAAAAAACAAACCGACTAAAATAATAACGTGATTGATTCAGTGGTAGAAAGAAGAAAGCGTTAAGTGACCGTTGCCTGTTGCATGTATAATGCTTTATCGTTATTTGAATAGAGCCAAGAAAAAAAAAAAAAAAGAAGAAAGAAAGAAAGAAGGAAAGAAAGAGAACATTACTATAGAAAATGCTCTTCGCCATTTTCTCTTTTTCTGCTCGCTCGCTCACTCTTTCTCTGTTTTTTTGACAACTACCAAGAAGTAACACTGCCGCTAGTGCTGCTGCCGCTGCTGTTCGTCGTCGATCATCGTCGCAAGAGAAAGAGTGCACAAGGCTGTGGAAAAAAGCGCAGAACATCCATTTTTTTTTCTTGTGTAGTGCGTTGGTTGCGCGTCCGATCAAACTACTTGTTCTTGTGTTTCTAGATATATGAGCCGGGTATGATAATATTATATGTTTCTATATTGTTTTATTTATCGAATATCAAATTAATCGATGTTCGCGTGACAGTTTAATGATTCATCACATTAATTATTCGTTTTTCATATTCGTTCGACATGTCCTTGAAATGTTTGAAAAGAGAATGAATAAGCCGATTTTTTTTCATATCTTGTATCATATAATAGCTAATCTATACTTTGCCGATATCTTCTTTCAATAACATGATAATAATAATAATTTCTTTTTTTTCTAGAATTATTTTTAATAAACAAGAAAAACAATTTGTTTTTCATTAATTATGGGTCAAAAATCTGCTAAACATCATAAAAAAGACTTAACACATTTATCAGAAGATGAAATTGATCGTTTAACAAAAAATACAACATATTCAAGACAACAAATTCAAGATTGGCATCAAGGATTTCTTCGGTATAAACAAAAAAAAAACATTTTTTATCTCTTTTTTGTTTTGGTCGAAAATAATTTTACGAAACTTTGTTTTTTTTCTATTTTATAGTGATTGTCCCAGTGGTAAACTTGATAAAAAGAAATTTTTTGAAGTGTACAAGGTAAAATATTTTTTAACTATTTATATACCGTTAATAGATGCTTTTAGAAATTTTATCCCGAAGGCAAAGCTGAAAAATTTTGTGCTCAAGTTTTCAAAACATTTGGTAAATACAATTATTTCAATATTTCTATATCTATTCTTTGTTATCATTAGACTCGGATGATAATGGTTATATTGATTTCGTTGAATTTCTTATTGCGGTGAATATTACATCTCATGGTTTGTATTTAATATGAAAATTTTCAATTAGATTTTATTTTATTTTATTTTTTTTAAATATTTAAGGTGATGTTCGAGAAAAACTTCGATTGGCTTTTGACATGTATGATATAAACAAAAATGGAAAGGTAAATAAAATAATAATTCTATTTTAAATGAAATATCCAAACAAAAAAGAAAATCATTATCTTATTTTTTCTAAATTATTCGAAAAAAAAATCGAATAGAAGAGCTTATTTAGACGACAGAAAACATTCCCAAGAGTTTCTACGAAATGACTAGGATATGATGTGCTTACGTTCTTCTTGAAAAAATAATTAATCTTCTCAATGTAACGCACGCTCACTTCATATGTATGTGATTTGATTTTGTATAGGCAGTCTTCCGGTCGTTCTTATTATAAGCTATCGTAAAGAACCAATCGTTGCACACAAACAATACACACGCATTTGTCGTCTTTTGAAACATCTAATAACAATGAATAATTATTCTTCATTTCCACACCCTTAGGAATTATCTTAGTTCTTTTTAATGTTTTTTCTTCTTTGACTGAATACTATAAGATTATAAACACATCATTAAACTGCATGAGTGAGATCGCATTATCGCATAGTATGATTATACTATGCCGTCAGCGTTGACGCTCATGCATAAATATTAGTACTTAGTAAATCGAAATGCATGTATACACACATTGTACATGTTTGATAGGCACTTTTCTTCTTTTTCTTTTCTTTATACAAGTTACAGGCTTGACAATATCGTCTACAATCTAAGAATAGCGAGTGAGAGAAAATTTGTAGTCAGCTACGAGAAAGAATAAGTTAATGAGTAAATAACACAGAAGATAAAAATTAATCCGACATTGTTATACGTATATTCATATTGCCCATCGAATAGAATATCATTCACTAGTTAAAAATATGTTTTTTAAGGTATAGTATCTCTTTCCCATACCTTTCATTTTCACCTGCGTTCTTTCTCCTTTCAACATAATACTTAGTTTTACCTTCATTAGTATTATTTTTATTCTTCCTGCGTGTAACGTATCATTATATGAGCATACGACTGTAATTAACACAAGTATTTTTTATTCGAATAAAATTATTGTCAATATAAAAATAATGGGTCACCAAGAAAGTAAAAAATATAGCGCTGAATTAGATGATGAAACTATTGACCGTCTTACAAAAAATACACAATATACACCAGAACAAATTCGTCAATGGCATTCATCATTTTTACGAGATTGCCCAAATGGAAAACTTACATCACAACAATTTGTAGATGTTTATAAAAAATTTTATACGGAGGCTGAAGCTGAAAAATATAGTTACCAAGTATTTCGTACATTTGATCTAGATCATAGTGGTTATATTGATTTTATTGAATTTTTACTTGCTGTTAATATTAATGCCAATGGAAACATACGCGATAAATTATCTCTTGCTTTCGATATTTATGATATTAATGGAGATGGAAAAGTAAGAATAATAATAACAAATTAGAGATATCAAATAAAGAGAGACAAAATATACGCTGTTGTATAAGTTATTGCTTTCCGTTATTATCGAATTTTTGTGACTTTTCTTAGTTAGGAAAGAGAAATATGCAGGGTAGATATGCAATCCTATTATTAATCTTCATTGTTTTGTAATTTATGAAGTCGAATAATCAATCAGTGACGTATCACGTTATTTATCTTTATTTAGATTGACAAGAAAGAAATGACCAAGGTGATTACGGCTATTTATGATCTCTTAGGTTTGTTTTATGATTATTTGTTATCTTTTATTTCTTCTTTTTTTAATTTTTTTTTTAGGTGAAGAACATCGTAAAGGAGATAATTCACCTGAAAATCGTGTGAAAATAATCATGGAGAAATTAGATTTAAATGATGATAAATCTATCTCACGTGATGAATTTGTTGAAGGTTGCCTTAGAGATGAAATCCTTCGACAATTATTGGCACCTAATGTTTAAAAAAGAAAAAAAAATTATCAAAAGGACATTATCTACATATACAAACGTATAGAAACGAAAACTCTATGTATTTTTTTGGATTATCTCTATCTTAACTTTATATGTCAACCAGCTTTTATATAGAGTTTTTGTGTTCGATTGCCTGCTTTTTTTTGTCCTGTCTATTTGTATATGTATGGTAATTTAGAGCTTGTTCCGCTTGATTTTCTTTAGGAAAACATTCTATATCGTTTGACTTTCCTTTTTTTTTTTTTGTCGTCTTTCTTGCTTTTTTAATGTCTTCTTTTATCTTTCATTTCTGAAATAACACATTTCTTCTTTATTCATTTTCAATCTTCAGGTTTACAATGTCTTCGAAAAACAGAAAAATGTACTTGTCATATTGAATGTCCAAGAGGTATTTATAGACAAACTAAAAATAAAAATATATTATATTTGTGTGATATTAGACTTGTCTATTGAAGATGATCAATGAGATAAATAAATCTGTACAGATGATTTATACAACAGTAGATATGGGCATGAACTAAATGAGTTTTCTAGAATTATTGATTTCCGGAAATTGGTAGGCGGCAAATAAAATGTTTGATCAGTTATATATCTCATCGTCGAAGTAGAGATCATCAATATAAACTTCATCGAAATGAAGATTGCCAACTATCTTTCGATCATCTATGTTCGTGAGTTTCATTTCAGCGATCGTTCCTTACGTTCACTCTTTCTGAATATTTATCATATATATATATGCTGCATGTATCATCTTAGAATATCACTGATACGTGTAGTCATGCCATTGTCGACGAAGAGCATACTGGTCATTTGATCCACATTAGCAGTATGATTTGTGTATAACTACTTAATCTATAATTTTGATAAAACTCTAAGTACATTCGGTGCTTTTTGTAACAACAAAGAAATCGTTTTAGCTGTTATGAGTATTTATAAAAATGATGATAATTCATATTTTCGTTAAAAAAATTATCTCTGTTTTTTTCGGTAATAGCTATCTAATTAATCAACACTGATTTTGTTTATTTATATCCTAATTTAATAGAATATTTTTTTTTAAATTTACTTAACACATTTTCATATTCAGTATTCATCGTATTGAATTATATTTTTTTCCTATTTCTTCGCTAAGAAGAACCCATGTTATTCTAGTCGAGTTCATCTAATAACAAATATTTAATTAAGCGGAATGAATATTTTACTCAATGGGTAGTGCCATAGGCATTAATAATAATGTCGTAGTTTTATGAAAGATGTAAAAAACAAATCAATGCTGAGGATTTTTCGGTATTCATTTTGTCCAATTTTATTCTCTGTAAATTAAGAGAAAATTACTATCATATATAGAACAGAACACACGTCATTACATCGTTGTACGTGACAAAGACTTTTCATATTTCAAATATCATTCTTAAATTGTGGTCACGGTTGTCAAATGTTATTTCTTGAAACGTGATATATACAATTATTGACTATATATTCAAAACAAAAATAAAATTAGAAAAACTCGTCATATTTCATTCATTATAGAATATTTCTTTTGAAAATATCAATTTTATTGAAAATAACAAAACTTTAGAATTTCGTCATTTTTCGACTCTTTATTATTCGACAAACTTTCATTAAAATATAAGAAAAGACGAATTACAATGTATAACATAATTTCAATGATATAAATACGATTATATAATATTTTAATAGAATAAGAAAAGGAATATAACAATTAAAAAAGGAAAACTTGTTTTCTACTTCGCGTAAAAGTATTTTTATTCAAGCCTGAATGTATATTATGTTGTAATCCGCATTAAAATTAAAATAATCTTGTGGCAATTCTATTGGTTGTTATTTTCATTGTGTGTTAATCCATATAGAGTCAACAACATTTTGAAAGGATATAAAGTATCATGCTATAACACAAAGAAAATTTGATCCTACTTGTTTATCAATATCATCATATCACAGTAGATGATACATGATGGCAAACAAAGGAAAAATTGAACACTAAGAATTAACTATAGAATCATTTACATTTTATTTTAGAGAATATCTACGAAAGCAAGAAAAAAGAAAAATTTATATCTTCATAATATTTTCACGAAATGAGCTCGTATTTTCTTTTCTGTTCGTATTAATAATGGAGAGCATCTCTTTCATAGAAAATAGAGCCCATAGATAATGCTAAAAATGATTTCTTTTGACCCCGATATAAAATCAAGGTTTTTTCTGGTCATGAAAATAATTTAAAGTTTTTTTTTTAAATTCTATATTGTTACTTTTGTAAACAGTTATTTGATATTTCTTTTAGAGAGCGAAGATCATTGAGAAGTTTGTTTAAAGCAGTTTGTTTGTTGTACATCGAGAAATCAATAAACTAAGAAAACGAGTGAATTTAATGGTCATCATGATAACTAGATTTAATACAAGTGAATTTCTTTTTTTTTAAATAAAAAAATGCTCATAAAGCATCATTTGAGGAAGTGAAATATTCAAAGTCTAGAATAAGAAAATGAACTGTTGAAATAAAAAAAAATACAAGCAATTTTTTTATGAATTGGAAAAACCTTCATTTTTTTGTATTGAATTTCAAATTGATACTTTTTCTAACAATATTTATTAATTTTATTTTTATAAATAGAAACTTAAAACATTCAGGAAAGAGTCAAATTCTTGCTTTGAAGATATTACGTAATAAACTTCTATCTAGTTAATGTTTGTGCCATGTGAATAAATTCTCTCGACAATTTCATTTAATTGTACGATTGAAAGGAAACAATACCAATTATTAAAAAAAAAAAAAAAAAAAAAACTTCTGATAAGATTATAAAGAACTCATGGGATGCATTAGCTGATTGATATGTCGGATTAATAGATTATTAAATAACAAAAACTTTTGTGACAAAAGTTTTACTATGATGAGCCATTTGTAATCCATCAAAAGACACATAACTAAATTGGAAACATATTTCAACAATAACGGCAAATGTGAAGAGGAAGAAAAATAAACGATGTTGATTCCAATAAAGTATGAAGATGTATATTCACTCTTAATAATAACCAAGTAAAATTAATTTTAACATCATCTACTTACTTCAAGTGCTCTTAGCGTTTTCAAATTCATGTTGATTTAAGCCTTCTAAAAAAAAAGTCGAGTTTCGTCAGAATTATCAAAATTAAGATAAATATATGGGAAGAGAGCTCGGGATCTGATCTTTCATAAACGACATGAGTTTTTTTATTTAGCATCTTTTTTTCTTTCTAAAAATTTCAATCATTTTCTACTTGAAAAATATGTTTTATTTTCAGATAAAATGAATAATCTTTTTTTTGTTTTTTCGATATTTATGTTTTTTTGATCCCGCATTCCAGAACTCTTGAAGGAGATGCATTACAGCCCATAGCTTTATTTTGTTTGAAAGAGCGTGTCAAGATACAGGGCATGTCAAAGTCTCTTTTTTGAGCCAAACTTTATTAACATTCTATGAGAAAGTACTTTTATAATTAGAGTGCCATGTTTTGAAAGACGTTCGAGATGTTAAACTTTTTGCTCCTTAAGGAGCAAGAATTAAAAAAAAAACAGTTTTGTCATGTCTAGCATCATAACATTCTCTTTCAAAGAAAAAATCAAATCAAGTCTATAGAAGGAAGGCTTACAAATAATTTTAGGTTGCCAAATGAACTATGTTTGAGCCTTGCTTGTTGAATATCTTTCGAAAACGTCACAATACAGAGCTAAACATTCTACCACAGCTTCTCCTCTATACATAATCACAACATATCCTGAAAATTTCATGCGGTTTGAATATACCTAGCCCGAGGGTGGCTTTCGACGGGTGAAATCTTAAGGAGTACTCTAAAAAGACTTCTTTTTCGAGCATCTGATCTTGATGAAATTTTCATCGGAGGTGTATCTCAAGCTGGTTACCTCACAGTAAAAATGTCAAAGAGACACATTGAGTCTACGAAGAGTTAGCTTAAGATTATAGACCAAAATATAGGTGTCTATGTGTCTCAAATTTCTCCATAGACTATACTAGAGATGTTTTTCAACGTTTTTGCGAAATCACTTTAGTAGTAAACGGGCAACAGTCTGAAAGACTTCGAATAATTACAAAAGAGAGAATCGATGAAGTTAATGATGTTTGTGAAAATGAATGACTCAATGAACTCATACAAGGTATAATTTATCCGACAGTTTCACAAAGAAGATTCATACAATCGAGTTGAGTTTGTCAAATTTTGATATTAATGTTACAAAATATCAACAATCAAAAGAACTAGGTTTTTTTCGGATGAAATTTCTTTTCATTTAAATAGTTTTGTCGATAAATATAAAGTGAAAAATTATCTGAATAACTCATAAGGGTTATATATATTTATATATAAAGATTTGATTGAATTCGAAATAAGAACTGATAATGAAAATAAACTTTCTACAGTATCTCTTTTAAGGGTTTCGAGAAGAATGGATTCATGTATTTCAGTTGATGGCAATCATTTTGAACATTTATTGAAAACCGAATGTTATGAAATAAAACTTAAACAAATATACTATATTATTTTTATAAAAAGCAATTAAATCATTTGAAATGTTCAAGAATTATTTACATAAACTTTCCTGGTGGACCTTATGGAGCTCACATATATTTTCGAAGAAAATAGTGGGTGTAAGTTTCAAGTCAAAGTATCATAACTCTCAATCCTCGTCCCCATTATCGACTTCAGCAACTGGAGTTGAAGGTCATTTAATAAGTTTTCGTAGAGCAACCGCAAGTGCAAATTAATCATTTCAATATTTTTGTCACTCGTAGTTAATAAGAGATTTATATAGCGAATAACATTGAATGAAACTTAAACATCAAAGAGAAAAGCAAGCAAAGGAAACAGTGTAGAATAAAGGTACTAATATATGCACTATGAATAATGAGGCAAAGCTTAATATGCGAAAATGTATCTGAGTTCGGTATTTCAACTCTAATGCAGTGGCGCTATAACAAGTTTTTGATAGTATATTATAGTTTTGTTTTACATGTTATAATAGATTCTATGATCTTTATGTACTGATATACCTGCATAGGAAATTAATCGATAGTTTGATGTTAGCTTTTTTTGTCTGTTGTGTTCTTTTACTAGATATTAGTATTTCCTTATTGACGGCTTATTTAACCCTCTACCCATGATAGGGCCTCAAGAGATATACTATTAATTACAAGTAACTTATGAAGAATGAAAGCAGAAAATGATAAGATATCTATAATCTTAAGGGAATCTACGCATTGTTATTTTCTGTTATCTAATCTCGGAAAAGTAATTTAAATTTAAAATAAGCCATTTATATAAGAATGAATTCCAGGTCATTAGCATTCTTTTTATATATTCAATTACAACCGAACATGTTAAATTATCATATAAAAGACAAAATGAATGAATGATAAATCATCAAAAATAAACATGTGACATATAAAAAATACGAAAACGAAAAACACTTCAAAAATGTAAATAATTCAAGATAAACAAAAATTTTATTCGTTAATTTAACAATATATCATTACATTTCCTATTGTTTACGTCTAATTATCAATTGAAAGTCATACAAATTAAATAATTTGCCCAAAAAAAAAAAATCTTTCATTCAAAATTAAAACTAGGATATATATGCTATGATCATGTGTTGAAGTTATCATTAAATTTTTATTTATCTTGTATATACACTTAAGTTTATTTGCTATGTCTTCTTACGTAAAAGTTTATTGACGAGATTGCATCTCTTCACTATTCAACATCATCTTTTGTTTTTTATCTATTTGCTTCTCTTCTTTCATTTTCTTTTTGTCTTTCTACGTTTACTTTTTATTTTACATATATACACGAAATAAAAGAAAATGAAAACGATAATGACAACAGAATAGTTACAAAATAAGTAAGTACGACAACATCAACAAAGAAAAACAAAAAAAGGTTTGCATATTATCAAATAGTTTTCAAAACAAAAATAAGCCATTATTATCAATAAAAACAAATAATGGCTGCAAGTAATTCATTAGAAACAAACAAAGAAGCAAATTGGATTAATCGATTATTTTCATCCGTAAAAGAAACAGCACAACGATCTTCAGCTTCAACAAATCGTTTAACTTCAATAACAAATCCTAGTTTCGAATCAATTGGTGATATATTAAGAATAAGACGAACACCAGAACATCATCCAAGACCACAACCAACTAGTATTGATGACTCATTAGTTGAAATCGCAGTTAATGCTGGATCGGATACTTCATCTTTAGCAGATAAATCAAAAGGAACAATTGATTTTTTTCATACACCATCTGTGAGTTAAATCTTTATTGAATAGGATCATTCATATATATGTACATATATATATATATATATAAATCAATTTTTTATAAAGAGTACTATGACTGCATCCCCAGGAAGTCATTATGCTGATTGGTCTTCAATCGATTGGTTAAGTGATCAAGCACGAGATCGTTTACGACATCAAATTATAACTGAACAACGAAAAGATTCTTTATGGAAACGTTTTGTTGCTTTTCATGATGCTTTTTCTGGATGGTTTGTTATTTATATTGACAATTATTCCTTATTATATGATCATTTGAAATCTCTCTAGGCTTTGTGTACTTCTAATTGCTATTAATATTGGTATTATTGCAGCTATGGTTGATATTGGTGCTGTATGGTTAACAAATATAAAAATTGGAGTTTGCCTACCAGCTTTTTATCTATCACAAGAACACTGTTGTGTATGTGTATCCTATTGAAATCTTTTTTTTGCATAGATCAAGACATATTATTTAGTGGACAGCATCAAATCAAACGTATGATGATTATCAACATGTTCATTGTGCAAATTGGCATGAATGGTCAAATCTTTTCCATATTACTAACAATGCTGCAGCAAAATATGCTGTGAATTATATTGCATATGTATTTTTTGGTAAATATGAGTCGATTTGCTTTATTTTTTTCTGTTAAACTAAGAATATTACTTTTTAGGTTGTTGTTTTGCGGCAACATGTGCTATACTTGTTAAAACATTTGCTCCATACGCATGTGGTAGTGGTGTACCAGAAGTCAAAACTATATTGTCTGGTTTCATCATTCGTGGATATTTTGGTGCATGGACACTGTTAATTAAAAGTATTGGCATGGTATTAGCTACTAGTGCAAATTTATTACTTGGAAAAGAGGTATTTATTAAAATTTCAATTGATTTATTTCTTAGAGTAGAGATATAGTTACAGTAATAAAGTTAATAAATCTTATTAATTCGACACAAGAAGAATGGTTTTTTTTTTCTTTTATAAACTGAAATCAACTTCATTTTTAGGGTCCATTTGTTCATTGCAGTTCTTGTTGTGGTAATATTTTTTCTCGACTTTTTCCAAAATATGGTCAAAATGAAGCAAAAAAACGAGAAATTCTTTCTGCTGCTGCAGCTGCTGGTGTTTCAGTAGCATTCGGTGCACCAATTGGTTAGTTATCTTCTTAAATAAAAAATAAGAATATATATATATATTTCTTCATCAATTATCTAAAAAATTTTTCTTTTCAGGTGGAGTTTTATTTAGTTTAGAAGAAGTATCCTATTATTTTCCATTAAAAACTCTATGGCGTTCATTTTTTTGTGCAATGGTTGCTTCTTTAATGGTTAAAGTTTTATCTCCATTTGAAAATCAACATCTTGGTTTATTTTATGTTGGAAATAAATATCGCTGGTTTTATTTTGAATTGGTGCCATTTATTTTACTTGGTGTTCTTGGTGGTTTATTTGGAGCTTTATTTATTAAATCAAATATTACCTGGTGTAAAATAAGAAAAACAACACGTTTAGGACGTTATCCAGTTATTGAAGTAATTGTTGTTGCTTTAGTTACACTAATAGTTTCATATCCAAATCCATATACACGTATGCCAATGTCAACATTAATTCGTCGTCTTATTACATCATGTGAACCGGATGATGAAAGTTTATTATGTGATTATCAACGAAATAGTACATCAGCTTATGAAAAAAATGAGGATGCAAAACCATTGAGGTAATTTATTTTTTTTATAAAGTCAATATACTGAATATTGATTAAACCCGTTACCCTCTGACACTTATCTAATAGAGTTGATGTTGATTTAGCTACGAATATAGCTTCTACAAGTGCTAATTATGACACTGGTATAGATAAATTTGAATGAAGTCATTTCACAGTGTTCAGCTTCGTAGTAACTTTGGACAGAAACTGGATTTTGAAACACCGCCATTTGCCTTTCTTTGGCAAGGAGAAGGAACGAACGGATTGATATCAGGCCATCTGTTGTGGGAAGGGTTGAGTCACAATAAGTTTCGTTCTCATCGCTGTGAAGCTAGCACGACGAGTAGCTACCACGACGGATTTAGGTAAACCTAAAATCCTGAATACTTGGACTTTTGGGGGTGGGATCTGGGTGCGGATGCTTGTGTACACGTTGCCGAGCACCCTCACCCAACTTCTATCCGTACAACGTTCAGCGTTATAGATTTTAAGCCCACCTAAATTCGTCGTGGTAGCTACCAGAGATGTTCACGGGTTGACCCGTTTTGACCCGACCCGTAACCCGTACCCGGGTTAGACCTATGACGGGTCACAAGTTTGCGGGTCAGATATTTGCATGGATTTACGGGCTCACGGGTCGGGTTTATCGTTTTACATGTAACCCGCGGATTAATCCGTTCACAAACTTTGCCTGTCATTTCTTTTCATTCTTCATTCTTTCGTTTCCCAGATAGTTACGCTCAACATCCATTCTATTCCTTCGTTCCTCTACTGTTTTAGTTCTTTTTTGTTACTTCTTTGGTTCTTTAACATGTGAAGTCTTTCTTCCATTGTCCTCACTACATCTTCATTCTAGTTATTCACCCACTTGTTTCGAAGCATGCACTAAGAACAGGCGATTCCGATCCCAGCAACATTATGTTGTCAATTCCGACACGATTCGATTTCGACAGTCAACAATTTTGAAATTGGTAACATTTTCATAAAAGATAATGCACTTTTTTCTCTGCATCTTAACAAACAGTTGAACTAGTGATTTAGAAACATATATAAACAAACATTTGATAAACAGCAAAAGAAGACACTTCCAGCTCTGTTTAGCATCAAATACGTTTAATTCAAAGGTTAGCGTGAATACTTTATAATTACTTGTTAATCAAGGAATAAGACGTTCCAAATTGGAATCGAAACTGATGATTCTGATACTGATCCCAAAAACATTTCATATTGCCGATTGCGATGCCCAATAAAGTCAACTTTGCCGACCCCTAACGTGTACACGTATATGTGCGTTTTGTTAAGCTTGATGATAGAAATACAAGATAACATCGACGTTTTTCCCGTCCATTTATTTTATCATTTTTTTCGCGCATTTTTTTCTGATAATTTGTACGATAAAAATGTTCATCCGGTCTTATGAATATCAGTCTTCACTTCACGGTTTAGCCAACTCATGAGTGATTTTTTTTAAACAGTTTATGTTGTCAAAATTCACGTTTCTAAAATTTGTATTAACCCGCGGGTAATCCGTGACGGGTTCGATCACGAACGGGTCGGGTCAAAAAAAACCTGTCATGAACATCTCTGGTAGCTATTCGTCGTGCTAGCTTCATATCGATTTCGTTCTCTCCCATTTTCGCTGATAACGACTTTTAGCACTTCGATTCGGACTTTCTGCCGAATTTTTAGCTCTCCCACTCATACCTTAAAAATATCCAAAAGTCTGCAGTTGAGAAGCAGAATGGGTTAAAAATGATTCATTCTTCTTGAATGATATAAAAATTGAATTTATTGCTAATTTTAGATTTCTATGCCTTTTCGTAGATATATTGTTGTATTGTGTGTCAAAAGCTCAAAATCTACTTATAATAAATTAGTTTTTTCAAAATGATTTCTTTTGAGCGCTAATATATCGTTATACATCTGCAAAGTCGGCTGTATTCAGATTACAAATTAAGTGTTTCGTTTCTAGCATCGCATCACAATTATTAGTTCTGATTTCGATTCGAAGTCACGCATTGCTATTATTAAAGGTTTCATTCAGAAGGAAGATCATAACATAAGCTGTAAGCTTCTATCTTTTATTAATAAAAAGCTATTTCCAAACGGTTGTGTAATTCTTTTGTTTTGAATGACTATTATCTACAATAAAGTTTGTAGCATGAAGATCACGTTATTTTATGAATTTATATCGAAATAAAAAAATCTAGAAAAATCATTTTTCATGTAATTCATTACAAATGAGTCAAAAATGACCTAAGCTCCCGTAAGAAATGTTACTTTCATATCTAAAAACAAGAAATCTTCAAAAACCACTCTTCAAACAGATTGTGTTCGTAGCAGTGTATATATCAATCTCACAAACATCAAAATAAGCAGTCTGTATAACTAAATAAAGAAAAAAAAACATCTTTTCTCAACTCAAATATCTTAGCTAACAATGGAGGTGTTCGTACTGTCCATCGAAAAAGTGGCACATATTCGGGTCAAATGAAAGCTCTCACCGTCAAACTAACAAGGTTAAAATATTAGCTGCTAATGGCTTGCCTAGAGGGAGATGTTTAACTTTTAAATTTAGGTATAATAATGAATGAGAAAAGGCTTTCTCTACTATTATCCGAACAAAACATAGTGTTGTTCGGGGCGATTAAGGGGTTTGTAGGGACCCTCTTTCATATGGTCCGAACAACACCATGTTCTGTTCTTATAATAGTAGAGTGAATTTTCGTTGTAGCTCACGGAAACAGCTTTTTCTATCAACCACAAGAAAAATTCACTCCTCTATTACAAGGACAACACATAGTCTTGTTCGGACCACATGACAGAGGGACCCTACAAACCCTATAATCGACCCGAACAACACTATGTTTTGTCCTTTTAATAGTAGAGAAAGCCTTTTCTCATTCATTATTATACCTAAATTTAAAAGTTAAATATCTTCCTCTAGGCAAGCCATTAGCAGCTAATATTTTAACCTTGTTAGTTTAGCGGTGAGAGCTTTCATTTGACCTGAATATGTGCCACTTTTTCGATGGACAGTACAAACACCTCCATTGTAAGAAATGATGAAAAGAAATTCAATTTTTCCTTTGTCGAATTCATAATTTATTGAAGGCTCTACATAACATCAGGGAAACTGTCTCGATTCGATACTTTATTACTTCAAATAGATAGTTTCTATGCATGTATCGAAAATAGCTCAACAGGGTTTAAATAATAAAAGAGTATTATCTTAGATTTTTAATAAAACTTATGATTTTAGACTTGAATACGAATTAGTTACGTTAAATATATATTCTAAATATTGCCACTCATTATTTAGAGGTGTCTGGACATCAATCGGTTTACTTTGTTCAGCATTAGTCACTCAAACAATTCTATTTATTTTTACATTTGGTATTAAAGTTCCTTGGTTCGTATTTCTATTATTTTAATGATTAAAAATTCTTATTTATTTTTGCTATATAGTGGTCTATTTATTCCTTCAATGACGCTTGGTGCTATAACAGGTCGAATTGTTGGTATTCTATTTGAAGCATTGGTCTATTATTGGCCAGATTTTTTTTTATTTTCTATTGAATGCAGTACAGCAGATGAACAATGTATTGCACCTGGTTTTTATGCAGTTGTTGGTGCATGTGCTTTTCTTGGTGGTGTTACACGAATGACAGTATCACTTGTTGTTATTATGGTTGAATTAACAGGTGGTCTTTCATATTCTGTTCCATTAATGTGTGCAGCATTAGTAGCAAAACTTGTTGGTGATGCTTTAGTTGGTGAAGGCATATATGATGCACATATTAAATTAAATAATTATCCATATCTTGATGTTAAAGCTGAATTTATTGATCAAACAACAGCTGTTGATGTACTTGAATGTAAACAAGAAAAGAATGAATTAATTATGTTACCACGTGATGGTTTAACATTAAATGAATTATCAACAATTTTACGTACACATAAATATAATGGTTATCCTGTTATTGCTAGTCAAGACGAAACATCAATTATTGGTTTTGTTTTACGTCGTGATCTTCAATTAATTCTTCAACAACGAATATTAACAAATGTTGATTCAAATATGAATACATTGATATCATTTTCACGTACAATACAACAACAATCGAATGTAATACATCTTTATCGTTTATTAAATCGTTCACCAACAACAATAACATTAGATACACCAACAACAACAATTATAGATTTATGTAGGAAACTTGGTGCACAAACTATATTAATAACCAATGATAAAGGATATTTAGTTGGTCTTTTGACCAAAAAAGATATTATAACTTATGTTAAACAAAAAAAAACTTGAATAAAAATTTTTTGATTGATTATGTCAAGAAAAACATTGGGGAAATAGAATATGAAAGGCTGCTAGAACAATTCCTATGGGACTAAAATATGAAACATGATGGTATTGTTGTTGATAATAAAAGGATGATTGTTTTGTTCTGTCTAACAGGTGTGTCAGGAGAAATTGTAAATTTGTTTGACAGGCTGTTTTCTTCAGTTTGGCTCGATCAGAAAATTTCGTTTTGATGTTTAACAAATAGAAAATTTAACGTAGGTTTTATTGATATATTCGCTTTAAAATGAGCAGCTGCTCTTTTCTTGTAGCGTCAAAAGTGCTGGATATCATAACAAGCATAATTTGTTCAGCATTTAAATGAAATAAAACATCATTTTTCTTTATTATATAGTTTTACGTATGCTATTCAAATTCGGTATTAAAAAACAGTACAAACATATATCTGTTTTTAGAGACACAATACCAAATTTTTTAAAACATATCATCATTTAAAAAAAAGCTACTTCGGAAAGAAAAGAATGTCTAGTTATTCATTTTTGACACCTTTTTTTGTCAAGGAAAAGATCCCAGCTTCATCACTAGATAAAAAAAATGAATTGAGTTCTTATGATGAAGAGCATTTTGTTGAGCTGGAATACTAATATTTTTTTTAGCAGAAGCAGCTAAACGTATAAAAATCAACACACTACTAGATACACCGAATAATTTGATATCTGTTACTACAAAGAAGAAATTTTGAACTAAAATTAACTAATAAAACACCCCTCTGTTCCGCAATGTTTGATTTTGTAGTTGAGCAAATGCTCAATTTGAAAGGAACATATCAATAAAATCTATGCAAAAGTCTATCTTTTAACATTAGAACGAAACTTCGTGAGCCAGCTTAACTTGAGAGAATAGCCTATCCAAAGTCGTCAAATTTTCCTGCCGCACCCGTTATGTCGGAATACATTTTTTCATCATCCTTTTACTTAATCTTCAAGAAATGCAATAAGGAAATAGTTCATATATTATAACAAGACGTTATTGATATATGATTTGTGATTGTATATCAACAACATCTATTACTCGTAGGAGAGCAAGTATTGCTAAGCTGCCTATGAGGAAGAGTTCAAATTTTTACCTTTATACTCCAACACTCCTTTTAGATCATGTTTCATAAAAAAAATTGAGCGAGTGAGGAGAGAGAAACTCTCTTACTCTTTCTTTTCTTTGTTAATGTTAAAAAAAGGAATTAGTTTTTCGGCGATATATATATATAAATAGCATTATTTCCTTTATGTAGTAGTAAACCGGAAATTGAATATTGCTCATAGAGAATATGCCTGATGCATATATTTTATACAAGAATATTCACTGATCCTTGAATGACTGATGATACTCGTTTTTTATAATAAAACAACAACAAGTATCAAGTTGGTGCTTTTCTTTTTTTGTTCGTATATGAGTTCTTCGATCATTTTTCATGAGTGATTATAAGTAACAATGACATGTTCGAGAAAAGTGATTTTTTGTTTCATAAATGAGACAACAGCATGAGAGGGAGAGTGAAAGTCTGCAAGAGAAGCTAAAGGCGTGCTGTTGAAAGCTAATTATTTGCTCTGTATGGTAACAACTAAAATGTTTTTTTTATCTCTCTCTCGTTGAGTTAAAAGATTATATATATATATATAATGGAAAACATATATATATATATAATGGAATAAAAAAATACGAGAAGATAGATAAGAAAAAAGAGTAGTTCAGACAAGAGTATCTTCATATATTCATCTTTTGAAAGCAATAAAAGAAAACAAACTTACTGTTTGATTATCTCAGAGATTTTTGTTCTTGTGCATATGTAGTTTTTTTCTTATTTTGTTTTAGATACTCTTGCTACAAACAATTGCTCGTTATTATAACTGAAATAAATGATGAATTCATTTCGTCAACAATTGATAACGTATTTCTCTATTTGGTTTCTTTTCATTTGCATTGTTCATAGTTCTCGACAAGTAAGTACTAATCATTGTTATAATTATCGATTGATATATTATTTAATTCTTGTAGAATGCTGAAGAACATCATGTCAATGACAAAATAAATTCTCATGATCAAACAGTATCTGCTACTCATCTTCAAGTATTAAAACAAATTTTAACTCGTCGAAGTTTTTATGATCCGGCATTTGGTGATTCTTGGTCAAAATATTTAGAAAAAAAACGTAATTTATTCGATCCAGCTTATGGTGATTGGGCCAATAGCTTTAAACGATCGAATGAATAAGAAAAACAAAAACTATTTTTCTCCCTCCCATTTCATTCGTGAACCCACAAAATAACGAAATATAAAGAAAAAGCAATTAATAAAAGAAATTTAAATTGATCATGAAAATGTTATTAAACATAACAACTTTTATTTCACTATCCTAAAATGAGATGATTCTTCTTTTTTTTTCTTTTACATGCGTACCTATTTTTATATGATTCTGCTTGTACAATAAAAATGCGGATCAAGAAACAAATAAAATAGAAAATAGAATTAATTTCTACGTTTGCACCCATTATTATACAGCAAATATCACAAAAAAAAATATATAAGAACAATGTCCGAGCATAGAGTAACACACTGTTCTTTGAAGAAAAAACAAACAAAAAAAAAAAAACGAAGTCGAACTGGATACGCAGAAACGAAAGAAAAAAAAACGTGTGAATATATCATCTGCTAAGCAGAACTATGAATACAAGAAAAAAACAAACAAAATAACAGTAAAAATGTATACAGTTTTGATACGAAACAACGAATCGCCGTAGTTCTAATCGATCAAGAAACGCGAATGAGAGAGAGCAGCAGCAGGAGTAATTAGTCGACACAAAGAAGAAAAGAAAAACAGAACAAATGAAAGACACACACAAACATACATATTGTATAAAAAACCACAAGAACAAAAGAAACAAAGAGAGAAAAAAACAAATTATCTTTAGTTCGTTCTTTTTAAGATTTTCAATTGTCAAGACCAGTCGATGCTTTAATAAATGAAAACATCGATCGTTGAAAACCTATAAAAAAATAAATTATTTAAAATTTAATTATTTAATGAATTTTTTTTTTACCTTTATGCAGATGATTTGGTGTTGCTATTGTAGTGCATGTTTCGAAACCGACTTCAGCCGAAAGCAGATAAGATACAAATTCTGTTGGTTTAAATTCTATGCGATTATATGTTTCCGTAATATCCTTCTACAAAAAAAAAAAAAAAACAATACTCATCTTTCTAATGAAAAACATAGATAATGAGAAAATATTTTCACTATTTAATAAAAGACAAGTGTTAAAAAAACACGAAGAATAATTTTCTCACCGTCATTCGACGTTTAAGTCGATAACTTGACCATGGTTGTGGTTCAAGTATTAATCTTCCACCTGGCAATAATGTTCGATAAATTCGTTTAAAAAATCGCTTAAGACCTTCATCACCAAAATTTAAATGTACCCATTTTGTTACACTAAATGCAATGATTGTATCATATTCTGCTCTAATATTAGCCAAATCCTCATCATTATCAAGCACAAAATTTTCCTAAAAAAATATTAAATATATAATTATTTTTCGAAAATTACACTAAAGAAAAACAAAGGTTAACGACGAATGCTTTCTGCTCGTAGGTTTTCTTCTTCCTTTTGTTTTTTTGAAATCTTGAAAATATTTTAGGATTAAATATATCTTATCACCTGTTTAATGCTGTATCATCACCATAGTAGATAAAGTAGAAAGATAACTGAGATGTATGTCGACCAGGTTCGTGGCTGCTCACTCGCTCGCTCCGGCTCAGCTCGATCAGCAGAAAGCATTCGTCGCTTGGACTCAATCCAAAGTTCATTCAATAACCCTAAATATATACATATGAATCTTTGTATGATAATTTAGAACAAAAATTAAATTCACACCTGCTGAAAGCGCAGGTTAAATGGATAGCACTTATGTTGATTATTATCATTATTAATATTTGAATTATTATTATTATTATTAGCTGATTGTATACGATTCCATAATTGATGTCGAGCTTGTTGAATAAGTTGTTGATCAATATCAACACCAACAATTTGATCAGGTTGAAAATGTTCAGCTACATAGAATGTCACATGACCTGTATGACACCCTAAAGAATAAATCATAATGAATTAAAATATATTCATAAAATGAAAAAAAAAAAATCTAAGGAAAAAACAAAGAATTAGTTTTTATTCATCAGTTTTATTTAAAATCAGCATATTTATCTCAGTCGAAAGATGGTGTATGTTTGTTCATCATTTGAATGATTTTTTTTTTTTTCTTTAATCTATATCATTTATTTTTATGATTTTCTATAAGAACTTACCAACATCTAATACTTGTTTATTATGAAACCAATTATGTTCAAGATATTGAAAACGTTGATCATGATTTGGTTGTCGATAACCATAATAACCTTGAAAATTTCCATATCGTGGTGGTTGACTATGTCTTCGTTTTTTTCCATATCGTTGTTTTCGTATGGGACATATAATTGAATTATTAGTTTGTTGTTCATTTGTACTATTTGATGGAATAGAATAAATATTATTTAAATCTTCATCATTACGTGATGATGTGTCAAGACGAAGAGGATCAAAAATATCAGGTTGAAGTAAAATTTCAACCGGTCGATCATTACCATTATTATTATTATTGTTTGTATGATCATTGTTGATCATTGATGATGATGTTGATCGTGTTAATTGTTTTTTCTTTTGTATAAGTGCATTTAAATTGAGTGGATCTTTTCGATTACCACCTAATAAAAAAAAAAAAAAATATAAAAATTTGTTGATAGAAAAAAAAAAAACCGCAATCTTACCAAAACGAAAATGTATCGGAATTTGATTTTTTCCTGCAAGTTTTTTTTTCGTAATACGTGATTGTTTTTTTTTTGGCCGTTGTATCATAGTTGATGACATTATAGGAAAGAAATTGTTTGTTAACTCTTTGCCAGTTGCCATATTCTTTCATTAATTTTGAAAGAAAAAAAAATAGATATTTTTAATTATTTGTTATTGATAATAGACGCCCACTCACACGCACACACACACGTGAATGATAAAAATAGAAATACGGCTACGTCAAAAAGATACAAATAGGATAAATAGAACACCTTGATGTTTCGAAGCGTCAAATAAATGAAAGATAAATATAGGCGCTTTTTGTTCGTTTGTATTTTTATTGATATAAATATGTTCGATTGGTTGCTAGACGAATCAACGAATGAATGAAATATAAAGCAAAATACAATGATTTTATATCTGTCTTAAGTAATCAAACCGCGACCTTGTCGTTTCTTTTTATAGTAGGCAACAAAATATGGATTAATCAAGGTAGAATATGGATTTAATAACGAAGAAGAATTTTCCTTATGTTTTTCTAATTAATAAAGAAATATTCTAAATAGTAGAAATCTATTATAATAAAAATGTTTTGAACTATATTTACTATTCTTATTGACAGTCACGTGGTTGAAAAGAGGTCCAGCATAATGAATTATGTCGATTTCAGCAATCGACCATGAAGCGCTACATGCTCTTTATGTCAAAATGTCATTAAATTATATGATAAATGTTTTCCTTTGTATTCGATTCAATGATAATTAATAAAATATCTTTGAAAATAACAGAAATTTAAAGTGAACGTTCAAGGCTATTGATTGAATCACTACGAACGAAAATAATTGTTGAAAATTTTCATTTACTAAAGCTGCATTAAAAAAAAAGCAAATAAATAAATAGTAGAAATTCAAGAATTTGCGTTTTGTAGATAATTTTCGAATGTTTTTGTTTCCTTGAAAAAGTTTTTGAAATTAATCAAATATTTTTCTCTATCACCGATCTATGGTATATATCAGCTAACTTAATTAAATATAGTCAAATGTTTAAATGGATTCAATTTAAATTTCGATCTAAAAAAATTAATTGTTATTTATGTGTTTTGTTTTTTCATGTGTCTCTAATTATCCTGACCTGTAATTGAAATTGAAAGCAAATTCTAATATAATGTTGGATAGTATAGATATAAAACCTTTTTGAAAATATTATTCTTTGTGCCCTTATTTACATACATTCAAAGGAGACAGTAATCAGTAAAGTATTAGATTCTGCCTTCTCATCTATCATTAACTATTCGAATAATAGACATTAACTGTCATCAACAGAAGAAAAAAAATCGTCGAAGAAATGATAGTTTATTCATTTCATTAATAAATCTTTGAGTTGTATATTCTGATAGTTCTTTTCAATAATTTGTTTTCGTTATCAGTAATAGATTATAGTATCTAGATGGAAGATGAAAAATATATATTAGCATCTATTCATGCATAATGCCAAATTATTTCCTATGATGTTTATTAATCATTTACAAATAATATTGAATATTTCATCACTAGTTTAGTCTACATTCAAACATGAAAATCTTTTGAATTGTTTCTTTCCAAATTACTATGATAAAATATTTATATTGTTTATGTAAATTGTTTTTTGTTTTGTGTGCATCTAAGAAAATAAAAACTAACGACCATTTCAATATATCACTGATATAAAAAGTAACAGATAAAAGTCAACGAGTACTGACATATTATCTATCTGTTGTTATACCACAAATTATCTATCATAGCTGAGCCTCAAGAAATGTAACGATATTTTGCTTCAGTTGTTTGTAACATTTATATCGAGTTGAAAATGTCAATAAATCTATACTTTTTCATCGTTATCGTTTTTATTTTGGTCACTGTTCAGTCACTAAAACCAATACGAGAATATGTGGTTGTAAAAGATATGGATGCTGGTTTAAAAGCTGGTCAATTTAGTATTTATTTAGGAAATAATGAAGATCATTTACGTTATCGAATTGAATCTTTTTATAATCCAATGCAACAGATTGAACTATGTACTTATCCATATAATAATGTTATTGGAAAATTAAATGTTCGTCAACTTGGAATTTTTCATGAAGCTAGATTTGAAATATTACAAACACGAAATACATCTAATCTATGGTTTACTGGAAATATTAAACGACAATATACATGGTTTGCTGATAAATATATAATTAATTTTGCTGAACGAAGAATAAAAATGAGAAGAAGAATTTTTTCACTTACATTCAAATTTTACAATGAAGTCAAAAAATTAATTGCTTTATTCAGAATGCGAGTTTTCACTGTTACTGTAATTAAATATGATGTCAAGATTTTCTCCAATGAATTTCCAGATAGTATCTATCTATTAGCACTTGCTGCACATGATAATAAACGAACAAAAATATATAATAGAAGTCTTCATCGACATTCTTGAGAATAATTTATTCTCAAGATTTTTTAAAATATTAGTGAATATTTGTAATACTCATTGTCATAGTTTATTGATCACTTCAGACATGTTCTGTCTTATTATATATTTTTCTTTCATGAGTCTTTTTTTTCCTATTTAAACATCAACTCTAAGAAATAAACATCTGCTATTTTTCTCGAAGTTTTTTCCCTGAAAAATACTTTTTAGTATATGACTTATAGATTCAGATGAATATTATTATTACTGGCAAAATAATAGTCACGATATTATTCATTTGGCAGATATGCTTTATTCTCGTTAATGGTAAATATGAACATATCATATTTTGATAAATCGAGTTCGATGAGCAAGTGAGTATCAATTTGAAGAAGAATAATTTCATTAAAAAATATTGATTTGAATTATTGCAAAAAAAAAAAATTGAAGGTAATACCATAAGCAATTGCTATTGAAAATGACATAACTGGAAATCGATGTTCATAAACATGTTTGATTATCATGTCATGTGAAATTCTTGAGAACATTATATGATCAAATAATAACTGTAGAATAATTAATTAGACGTATGTGTTATTTATAAGCAACAATAAAATGTTCACTAAAACTATAAAAAAGAGAAATGTTAATGATTAAATTAAAAGAAAATCTATTACATTTTAATTATTTGAAATGCTTCAATTTTTGTTACATATGATAAGTGAACTGTACTAGAAAATCATAACAATTTTATGCATAAGTTAAATTGAAAAATGTACAGAAGACTATAGCATTCAATATAACTATAGTTTTTACTATCATCTAGATCAATAAAAAAATTTCATGTTCAATTTTGCACATGAGTTCTCGATTTTAATTGAAACATTGAGTAATTTCAAGGTCATATTGGTACTGACGACAAGTTTTAGTTTCTTCATTTTTTAAATATTTGATGATGCTATCTGTGAAATAAACTTTTATATGAATAAGAAATAGCATTAATTTTCTCAACAATACTGCAGATTTGATGTGTTTGACAATAATGATCGATTTCGTCTAATGAGACAGGAGGAATTGGTTTATCTTTGTTACTACATCTACAAAAAACCAAAACAACTGTCATGTAGATTCTATCATCTGATAGAATTCTAAACAATTCTTATTAAACTATTGCATTAAGTTGACATTTATTTAAAATAAGACATACTAAAAGATATTTTACCAGCAATTATAATTGATAAAATTATATAGATTTTGAACTGTAAAATAAACATCATAATTTCAAGTTGTTGATTAGATTGAATATCGATACTATGATTTATTCCCAGAAAACATACAGACAGAATCAATGCAATAATAGTGCTATAATTTATCCCGACAGAAAACAATGAATGATCGAATATACGTGTTTCGAAACGAAAAAATATTTTATTTTAAATAAAGAACTATTATAAATTCTGTAAGTTGTTAAATAATGGAAGGTAAACTTCAATTAATATTCTTCGATTCAATAGTCAATTTTTATTTTTCATTCTATCGTATCCAGTGATCATTGATATACGATATATGAAATTTCTACGAGATTTTCTATTGAAAAGAGTCATGGTGTCCAAACATGTCCATCGTATTGAATCATGTCGTAGTACAGTTTAAATATTAATGTACTTACTTAGTAAAAGCAATTTTATATACTAACGAGGTCCGAACTGAACCTCGTCGTTTAAACTGATATTGAACGCTTGAGGAAGTTCCAGTAAGGCTAAAAAAAGTTTAAAAGGATTCGTAACCATAGGACTCTGGAGCCAGGTTATGACCATTTTACTAAATTTTTGACTCATTTTTAAGTATTCGCTGGAAAATCAAATAATAGAATTGGGACCTACAATTTCGGCCATCGATAAGTCTAATGATACTTGGAATATCCTCAATGTTTCAATCAAAAGGATGTTCCCTTGCTGAGATATTGTATTTTCAAGTGAACTCGATTGCTGTGACATGTCGGTGCCAAGCGACTATTTGTTGAAAACTTAATATCTCGACAAAAGACTATTTGAAGAGTCATTAGACCTATCTAGGAATTGGATTTTAGGTCAAAATTTTATTATTTGATTTTTCTGTAAATATCTAAAACTGCATAAAAAATTCAATGAAATGATCATAACTCGGCTCGAGAGGTCCATAGATACGAGCCCTTCTAGAATTTTTCTAGTCTTGCTAATACCTCATCTTGAATTCAATTTGAGTTCAAACATGAAATAATAATTGAGGTAATTTTCTCGTAAGTTTATTTCAACACATACTCAAGTACAAAATATATCTAAAATTTGTTAAGTAATTGAATAAAAATCTTTTCTTTCTAAGCTAAAAATTAATCAAGAGCCTTTTTTTATTCAAATTTTATTAAGATTCATCTATAAACGAAATCGAAGATCATCAATAGCAAAATGACAATCACCACATTTTTCTGAATAAGCTGGATAGTTTTTGCCACCTGTACCAGTAAATGTTAACATATCGATACCTGACCAGTTAAGTTCAATGTTTTGACGAGTAGTAATTTGAAGAAAAACAGTCTCATTGAAAACTATTGGTGAGTATTGTCGAGTACCGATCACAGTTAATTTCAAATTTGGAACGAAAGCAGCTGCTGCAGAAAATGAAACAACAGAAAATGGTTGTCCATCAGTACGTTTAATTGTCATTTGATTTTGACTATATAATACATTCGGTGAACTAACCATAGCTGTAGCATAACCACTGGGACGTGTTGGATTAGTCAAATCTTTACCAACTGTATAATGTCCACCAGTAAATGTGAAATTATGATAAACTTCTGGAATATTTTTCGAAGTAATATTTGTCAATAAATCATCAAAATTGAGTACAACTATAATATAATACAAAATAATTGAAGATCATTTTAAAATGAGTTAAAACGATTATATAAATCATTAAATTTAAAAAAAAAAGTTTCTATCAAAAATAAAGAAAATTGATCATTATATTTCTCAATGTTTTTTTTTTCAATATCAAGTATACATTTTATATATAATAACTTACCGCCTGGATTACACTTATTGTCCGATATATATAATAAATTAGTTGTATATTCGCTTTGACGTTTATGGAGACATTGAGCAAGCTCAAGATCACATTGACATTGATGATGAGCTTTCGTATTTTTATTATTTAAACACTCGATTGTTCCATCTTCAAATGAAGCTTTATATGGATATGGAATAGTATCAGATTTCTCAACAATTTTGCATGTTTCATATGTTTGACAACACTGATCGATTTCGTCTAAGGGAGTATGAATTGGTTTATCTTTGTTACTACACCTACAAATAACAAAATAACTTTAATGTAAATTCTATCATTTGATAAAATTCTAAGTAAATCCTATCAAATTATTAAGTTTACATTTATTTTATAATGAAAAATACTGAAAAATATTTTACCAGCAACCGTAATTGTTAAAATCATATGGATTTTGACCGGAAAAAAAGAATATCATAGATCCAAGTTGTCGATTAGATTGAAAATCAATGCTATAAGTTATTCCCAGAAAATATACAAAGATAATCAAACCAATGGTAGTAATAGAATGCATTCTTGCAAATAAAAAACAATCAGTTATCGAATACACGTCTTTTGAAAACGAAAGTATAGCCTATTTAAAATCAAAGACTCTAAGCTTTATAAGCCAATAAATCAGTAAAATGGTTTTCAAATAAGCATTAGTTTTTTTTTTTTTCTATACTCTTTTATTTTTTCATTCTGAACTTGCAGATTGCATCTCATGCTATATCTAAGACTCATCACTTTACATCCTACTTAATATCAAACTTCGCTCTCTCATTTTTATTATATAGTAAAAATGTACGAAACTATCAAATCAATAGACACATTTTTTTTTTTAATAATTCTTCGAAATATTCTCTTTTCGTGTTTGAGATAATCAATGTACTTCAAAGCAAAGAGCATCACAGAACTATCAGCATAATATTTGAGTTCTATAGAAGATCCAAGTCATTTGATTGATCGTAACCCAATGCATTTCTGATATAATAGTGAAAGTCGTGATGATTTTCCATCATTATCAATAAGTTGTCGGAAGAGTACATGTTATATCAGTGATTAGTGCTTCGGTAGAAACATTATATTAGCTCAGCTGGATTGACATTTACTCAAAGACAAACACATTTATCATCAAATCGAATTGATAACATGTTAGTTTATTCGTTCATACGAGAAATTCAAGAACAAGTAGTAAAAAGAAAATTTATCCTTTGTCAATATCATTTGTTCATATTGATTACATACATTGTGTATCCTGTATTGTTTTCTTTTGTTCTCTTTATGGATGTCAATTTCTTTTTGTTCATTTTTATTGCTTCTGAGAAACGTGTGATAAGGTTTATTAGCATCATCATTGTAAATGATTTATATATATATATGATACTTCTATGATATTTGACATTCTAACTCACATTCAGTATTGATTACATTGTAAATTCAGTGTCGTTATCTTTGTTCGTTTTATGGATGTCAATTTCTTTTGTTCATTTTTATTGCTGCTAAGAAACGTGTGATAAGATTTATTAACGTGATATTTGTAAATGATTTTTATATAAATAGTACTTCTATGATTTTTTGACATCATACCTCATATTCATACAAGTTTTATCCTTGTCAAAAATGCAATGAAAAGATTGTCTTACAGGCAGCACGCATGAGGGCTTTTTATCCTATCCGAATGAACTTTTTCATGCTCCACCCTGCGTTCTGCAGAGCACAACGAAAACAACTGTCCTGTGGCGTTCGTTGCTTCGAATTTACCAAATAGTAAGAGCAAGAAAAAAAAGTCTTGTAATCTATTTTCCTTTATTATTTGAATTAGTATGATAAAAATCAATATATAAAATAAAATGACTCGATTTTTTTTTTAAAGGTTAAAAATTCCGAAGAAAAAAAAAATTGCTTGATATCTTGGTTCGCGAGTTATTTAATAAAACAAGTGTATAGGTTCGAAATGCATTAATGTGTCGATACATATAATATACAATGAGTCATAACACATTGGTCTAGACCCATCTATCAGTTATTATTCTAACATAAGAGTAGAAGACGAACAAGAAAAAAAAATCAATAATGATTATACCTTATGCAATCAAAAATTGTCTGATGATTAAGCGTGTAATTATTTTCATTAGTTTTTTTGATTGATAAAAAATGAATGTAGAAGAAAGAATAAAAGCCTCGATTGTTATGGTCTATTGATTTAGACATTGACAACTTTTATGAATTATCTATTTTAATAGAAAATATTGATGTTCGTTGGCAATATTCGTTACATATTTTTATGTTAAGTTCCTCAATCTTTATCTTCAAAATAATGTCAAATTTATGTATATATTGAAACGATTTCTAATTATAATGACGATGATTTCCTATAATATTTAATCAATCAAAATTTCATGAAGTAAGAATTAATAATAAATCAATAATTTCAGGTTTTTTCTTTTTTCATTAGTAACATATTTATGATATGTGCAATTCATATTCAGTATTTGTTTATAATTGACTTTGCATTGGCATTAAAATATTTTTTTTTCTGAGTTCTAATCAATAGCTCATGTGACATATTTCTCAAAATTGTTTTATATCAAAAAAATTATATACATCTACTTAAAACGATTATGAAAGTTTTATAAAACATAATAAATATTGCTTCCTTTCAAATATAGAATGAGTTTATTATTGTTAAAGAACTTATATTAAAACTCAGGTAAATCATTTTGTTCTTTAATTATTAAAATTACTATATATTTTTTTATTACTCAACGCTGTTTAATATTGTGTTGTTAAATCCGTATATATTGAATTAAAAATTCGAAGGAATTAAATATGTTCTATTGATGAAAATCATCTTCTTTACTTTATTAAATACACATAGTCATGTCTTAGTATCTATCCGAATCTACACTATTCATCATAACATAATGTATATATATATACAGTACGAGTAAAGAAAATATATAAATATACCTGTCATCAAGGGAAGATAAAATTCGAAGAGTTATTGTTGATTGAAATGATATTTAAAACCAAAAGAAATCTAAGTCAGATTATATTATTAGCAAAATGAATGAATTTATAAACATTGATTTGACATTTCTGAAAATAGAAATTGTATTGCAAAGAACAATTTGTTCTTATTATCCAATTAAGCTTTTTATGGAAGTACGTCAATTACGAAATAAAAAGAACCAATTTCTATTTTTATAATATCCACATGTTTGTCTTTCAGCTCGATAAACTCTACAATCCTATCATAAGCTTTTCATTGGTTAGACTATAAACTATAATCGTAGAACAACGAAACTTATTAAGTATTCAATAAAGAACATGGATTTGTTTCTTTTTTAAACTATCATTAAAGAGAGGTTTTAAGTGATATATATATAGTTTAATAAAATACAAGTTAGTCTTATTAAACATTATTATTAACGTTCGTCATAGAAGAGTTCATAAAAAATTAGAAAGTTTGATTATTGTAAAAAGAAAAGATTTTTCTGTTGCAACTAAATAAAAAAAAAAAATACTATTTCTGTATCGTAGTTTCACTTCGAAAACTCAAGTGTCTTTAGTATGAATATATAACAATCAAATATGTTCAACCAAGTAAGCTAGAAATGAGTAAATTAATTCAATTATTTGATAGAAAAACTAGTAATTCATAGGAGAAATTTTTCGTAGAATACAACTCAACTTTACAATTATCGGAAGTTTAATCATGTAGTCATAGAGATTTTTTCTTTGTATGATTTCTCATTATTTTGTTCTTGTTTACTGAATCTAATATATTCACTGTGAATATTCTTATTGATCATATGATTTCAAATATAAATTCTTTTCTTAAAAGTTACAATCAATAAATATTGTATCTTGAATTCGATTGAACATTCATATTTTTGAAATGCTCGTTTTATTTTCTATATTTTTCAGATATGGGTAATAATAATTCATCAAATCATCTTGCAATTGATCTTACTGATACATCAATATCAACAAATGATGATATATTTAAAGTTGATAATATTAATTCTTATGGGCGAAAACATGCATCAGCAAAAATTCATGTGTCAAATGATAGTTTATGTATAAGACAAAAACATCGACAATCATTACACGTTCCATTAGAGACAATCAAACGCTATGGTTTAGATGGTTCAATATTTATTCTTGAATGTGGTCGTCGTGCACCACTTGGTCAAGCACGTTATGCATTTCGTTGTAAACAAGCACATCGTCTTGTTGATTGTTTAGATCAACGTATAGCAATTCGTTCAAAACAATTACTAGAACAACAACGATGCGGAACAATTATATCGTCTTCATCTACTTTAACAAATGTTTCATCAACATCACGTAATCATAATCATCTTCATCATCGACGACGACGAACACAATCAGATCAAGGTGTAACACGTCGTGTACCATCATCAATTTTTTATTCATCATCATCATCATCTTCGTCATCAATTTCATTAACTTCAGGAGCTACATTTTCTTATCGAAATTCTGAACCAAATTTATCAGAAAATTATATACCTTTTGATACACTTCCTTGCCAAAGAGAAACACACAATAATAATAATCAAGAAGAAGACGAAGAGGAAGGACAATTTATTGCAAGACTTAAACAACCTGTTGAAAGAGAAATTTCTCCAGAACTTAACTATGTTGAATTAAAAACAGAATCAACACCAATTTCAACGAACGAAGGGGGTATGTGAGAAAAAAATAATAAGTGTATCATATATTTCAAAATTATTTCTATTTCTAGGTATTTCAACAGAATCAAAAATACCTATTACTGCGGACGAACCACATATTGAATCAAAGCAAGAATTTCCTGTTCAACAATCATACAAACGAACTATTTTATCATTTTTTAATCATCATCAACAATCTAATTCAAATCAAACTAATACAATTAATCGAAATAATTCATCAACAACGACTAATTCAACATCCAAATCATCATCAACAACAGTACCTTATGTATATATTGATCATGAGAAAACAATAACATTAAAAGAAATTGCAAATGAACGTTTACAACAACAAGCTCGTCGTATTGAAGTTTAATTGAAAAAATTTTTCTATCGTCTTATTTTATATATTTGTTTTTTCTTGTTGTTTATTATAATTTACTATTTCAAAGAATTTTCAGTTTGATGTGTAAATTGTTATAATAATGTGTGCATTTTAGGATTTTTCTTGATGACTTATCAAGAAATGTTTGCAGTGATGTGCATTAGTTATTAGCATGTTGTTTTCTTTTTCTACTATTGTTTTTCTCTTTTTTGTATGTTATTTTTTCTTTAAAAACATTGATAACCTATGTTATTTACGCAAGATTACACGATAAAAAAGAACGATCAAATAAAAAAATTGTTTTTGTAATTATAATGATTATTAAATTGTTAATGTATCAATTTTTATTTGAAATAAATACTTAAATATGATTTGCAGTAAAGTGATTTTACGCTGAGTAAAGATGAAAAAAAACCAATTTAACGACCATAGATTTATAAATAAGACTCAAATACACGTAATACTGCTGAATATACAGCGTCCAACCATATTTTGCAAATCAAAGGATCTGATTTTACAATGAAAGCGACAAACATACCACCACCTGGATGATACCAACAATCAATATAATCACGATAATTTGCATTAGCCCATGCCTTGAAAATTGCTGCATTTTGTTGCATGAATGGATTGAAAAGTTTCCAAAAGTCAGTTGGTATAACAATAATAATATGAGAGATTGACTTGAGATCATTGCATTTGGTGATCAGCAATTTTCGGTACTTCAAATGTCCCACCTTTACTAGTGATCAATGCAAGATATTGATCTTTAGTCAATTGAAGTTCACCTGTTTCGACAGCAACTTGTTTTACAGTAAGAGTGCTTGTCACTGTAAAAAGTAGCAATGTTGTAATCCACATGATTGCTGATACTTTTCAGACATTTTTTTTTATATGGAACCGAGTAACTTGTATTAATAGAAAACAAAAAGCTAAAATTGCACTGACTCTCACCAATATTTATTTATTGCTTATGATCATATTATGGATAAACAAGAATAATACACGACGTTAACAGTCATGCACAACAAGAATTTACAAAAATATTTTTTTTTGCGGATACCACAAAACTATTGTCGTGAAGACATTATGTACTTTCTAATGAATGAATCACGTAAATATGAAATAGATGGATAAAGACTTGAATGATTACATATATGATATTATTAGGACAGTACGATCTTATTATTAACGTATATTTTTTATGTTATTGAAGAAATGAGCATTGCCATAATGAACATCATTCTATAACGATATTTTTTCACGAGTAAGACCCATTGATTGTTGAATCATTCTGTGTTAGATCAGTATGAGTACACAAACTAGGAATATGGATACAAAACAATATCTCGTATAATAGAACGTACATTGTCAGGTTCTTTTATTATTATTAACTTTCATTTTACTTGACGCATCAAGCACTCATTCTTTTCATATTAGCCTTTAGTATTCAAAGTTGTACAGAAATAAATTCATCATTATTATGAATCATTCTTTAATCGAAGACAAATTTTGTCTAGGAAACATTTCTATTTATGAATAAAAACATAAATAAATAAAAATTCACCAGCGGAAATCATATTTCAACTAAAAATGACTACGAGCCAATTGCTTTGAGAATGGGAGACTAGAATTTCGGCCCACGGAATTTTCGGCCCGGACTTTCGCCCCGGTCCGAAATTCCGGTCACCTTCGGGCCGGGTCGAAAGTCCACAAGGAATTTCGGCTCATGACCGCATTGATCCTAAAAAAAAGCCTAACTTTTCACAATTAGTTGCTAGACATCGTAGTGTTGAGCAGAACGTCATAGTGCTTAGCGGTATGGTGTAGTACTGAACAGAACGTCATAGCGCTGAATGGTATGGCGCAGCGCTGAGCAGGACGTCATAATCTTCAGCATGATGGCGTGGATGTGAGTGTGGGCGTGGGTGTGTGGGTGTGAGAGTGACTGCGAGTATGGGTGGGTGAATCTTCAGATGTTAGAACATCCATACCCACACCCATCCACACCCCGCACTCGCACCCACACCCTGGCTGTGGGTGAGGTGTAGGGTAGTGTGGGTGTGACTGTGGGTGAAGTGTGGGATAGTGTGGGTGTGAGTGTTGATGGAAGAGACATCCACATCCAATACTCTCTGCTCAGCACTAAGCCATACTACTCAGAACTATGCCATACCGCTGAGCAATATGACGTCCTGCACAGCACTATGATGTCTAGCAACTAATTTTGAAAGGTTAAGTTTCTTATTTTAGGGTCAATGCGATCATGGGCCGAAAGTCCACAAGGAATTTCGGACCGGGCCGAAAATTCCGTGAGGCAAAATTCATGGAACCCAGACAACCCCACACACCACATCCGTACTCCACTTACAGACCCATTATGATGTCTTGCTCAGCATTAAATCCTATCGCTGAGCACTATGACGTCCTGCTAGGCACTATGATGTCCAGCAAATAATTTTAAAAAAATCAAGTTTTATATTTTAGGGGTCAATGAAGTAACGAGCCGAAATTCCTCTAGAAATTTTGGCCCGGTCCAAAAGATCACGGGAATTTTTTGGACCGAGTTCAAAGTCTGAGCGGAAAATTCCGTGGACCGAAATTCATGTAACCCTTGAGAATTATGCCAACAACTTGCAAAGAACTAATAACCTTTCTAAGTAGTTTTCGTAAACATCTCTCTTGTTGTTATCATTCTCTATTAAAAATATAAATGCATTGCAAAAAACAAATCATTTAGTATCTTTGTTTATCAACATTGCTTCAGACAACGAAAGATGGGAGTGTGCGTGTGGGTAGGTGTGGGTGTGAGGGTGCGGGTGTGGGTGTGGGTGTGAGGGCTTGCGTGTGGATGTGAGTGTGGGTGTGAGGGTGTGCGTGTGGATGTGAGTGTGGTTGTGGGTGGGTGAATCTTCAGATGTTGGAACATCCATACCCACACCCATCCACACCCCGCACTCGCACCCACACCCTGGCTGTGGGTGAGGTGTAGGGTAGTATGGGTGTGACTGTGGGTGAAGTGTGGGGTAGTGTGGGTGTGAGTGTTGATGGAAGAGACATCCACACCCCATACCCTCTGCTCAGCACTACGCGATATTGCGCAACACTACGACACATCGCTAAGGACTATGACGTCCTGCACAGCACTATGATGTTTAGCAACTAATTTTACAGACTAAGTTTTTTATTTTAGGGTCAATGCATTCATGGGTCCAAAGTCCACAAGGAATTTCGGCCCGGCGTGAAAAATCACTGAAATTTCAGACCGGGCGAAAGTCCGGACCGAACATTCCGTTGGCCAAAATTCATTGAACTCTATGACGTCCTGCTAAGCACTACGATGTCCAGCAAATAATTTTACAAAAATTTAGTTTTTTATTTTAGCGGTCAATGAAGCAACGAGCCGAAATTCCTCTAGAAACTTCTGCCCGGTCCAAAAGCTCACGGGAATTTCGGACCGAGTTCAAAGTCTGAGCGGAAAATTCCGTGGACCGAAATTCATGTAACCCTTGAGAATTATGCCAACAACTTGCAAAGGACTAATAACCGTTCTAAGTAGTTTCCGTAAATATCTCTCTTGTTGTTATCATTCTCTATTAAAAATATAAATGCATCGCAAAAAACAAATCATTTAGTATCTTTGTTTATCAACATTGCTGAGGACAACGAAAGATCGTTATCTTTAACTTCGACAATAATCATGCATTTTGTAGAGCGAAAAATTCTATGGATGGTAGTTTAAGTAGTTCCTTACTTATTTCTAAGGTCAAACTTAACGTTGATGAAAGAGCATAGTCGAAACAAATACATTCAAACATAAATATGCCATTTTGAATGTAAAGAAGATGTACATGTACAAACGTTATTATTGACATAGCTATGTTATCTTAGGATTAGATTTGATTTTCATATCGACTTAACAAAAAAAAGCTGCTACGTTCATCAATAGACTTCCGTTCTTTATTGTTTGTCACTCTACTTGCTTGACTAATATTGAATAGAATGAGTCCAATAGATTGTGTTGCATGACAAAAACTAACTAATATCATTATTTAACATTCTAACGGGTGGGCCAGCAAAAAAAGTATTTTTTTGTTTTTGCTATAAGTCCGTGAGTTTAAATCCGATCGGGCCAATTTTTTCCCCATGAGAATCGCGATTCAATCCTCTACAAAACCATGTGTAAAAGATCTTTGTAAACTACAAAACGGCTAAGTTCTAAAACGAAGAAAAAAGGTCCAAAAATCTTCAACTTTTAAGCATAAACCCCGTTTTTCTAAAATTTGCTTCTCACGTCGGCAGCTACGAAAAAACTAAGTCGACCATGTTAAAGAGCATCAAATTATGGGCAAGATTGATGTATTTAAAAAAAAATTTCATCAAAAAGCGAGTAAAAGATTCAGGATCAATTTTTTCGCGTTTTCGAAAAACTCTACTTTCATTTCACGTTTTTGATGCTTGCACGAAAACGCATGCCATTCAGTAAAAAAGCGTTATTGTTTGACGATTTTTTTTTCTTTGAAAGCTGACATACTCGACTACATCCCTGTATATTCGTTCTAGTCATGCAAAGTTTTGTTTGCGGTAGGTTTTCCTGAAAACTCAAATTAAGGCGTTTTGGTCGAGTTTTCGGAAAATATCGATTTAATAGGCGAAGGCCACTTTCAAAGAAAAGTTTTTCAAGGATATCGGAAAGAGCATATTTGAAAATACCAGAAAATATTTCTCCCCTAATTTAAGCATGCGTATAAACTGTCGAAACCTACTCAAAATGTTAATGCATTTTGAGCTTGAAAGTTGAAGATTTTTGGACCTTTTTTCTTCGTTTTAGAACTTAGCCGTTTTGTAGTTCACAAAAATCTGTTACACATGGTTTTGTAGAGAATTGAATCGCGATTCTCATGGGGAAAAATTGGCCCGATCGGATTTAAACTCACGGACTTATAGCGAAAACAAAAAAATACTTTTTTTGCTGGCCCACCCGTTAGTTTTTTTTTCAAGCTTCAGAAAGATGTCTACGTTTTGTTTCATAATGTAAAGAAAAACCTGAAGTATTTTTTTTTAAATTGTCCAGTACGACATTCTACAGATACTAGCGCTTCAAACTATGTCTTGGTTAAGTTAGTGCATGAATTATACGAAACAATACGACAGTTCCTTCATAAGTTGAATACTGTACAACTTTGGTGCGCATTTGATGATGGAGAATAAATTTCAAAAAAGTAAAATCAACATTAATGCAACATATAATGAGTAGCTAACATTATCGGGGTTTATCAATGTTGTCTTATCGTATGTCTATAAGATAGTTTTGTGAAACATTACTTTATCGAAGATTTCTCTTTGTAATAGTTGTATGGAACTGCGTCAAAACCCGTAGAGATATTAAAAAATATACCATTTATTAAAGATATCTTTATTCATCATCGTCAAGGACAGTTGTCGCAAACAACATCTTTTTATCTCTGATATTACCCTCTTCTTGATTAAAACAAAATTCTTTCGTAGGGTTATTGGAGATATATTATCACCGTAAAAGTTTGTGGGCTGAAAGGCATGCTTCGTTTTGATATATACAAAAAACTTCGTATGATTGTGATAACGTGAAAGAAAAAAACTTCCAACTAAACAAAATCATGATTTTCTTTGTGGACAAAGTGCTTCCTAACATGTTTATCTGTGACGATTCGATGATTCAGAGAACAAATGTTTGTCTGGGTGGATATTTGTAGTCATGCAGTTGTTTTTCGACGAATCTAACCTTTTTGAAGAAAAAAAACAACTTAAGAAGTATAAAATGTCGAATACACAATAGTGAAAGTTAGTTACATCTTATTAACTGCTATGAAGATATTCTTCACAATTCTTTTCGTCTATGTTTGCCTCGTCGTACAAGTGGCATCTTTGACTTATTTTTGTGATCATTCAGCACCATGTGGATGTTCACGCAATGATGCTATACTAAACAAAATTGTCGGCGGTGAAGAAGCAATATCTTCTAGTTGGGGTTGGGCTGTATCTTTGCGAGATGATGGAGATAATCATATTTGTGGTGGTGCTATTATATCGCCGAAATATGTGGTCACTGCAGCCCATTGTGTGTCTGATCAAAATAGTTTGTCCACGGGTATGTCAGTAGCAGTTGGTATGAATCGACTGAGTGAATCAGACACAGTTGGTCAAGTGCGTAAAGTTGCAGAAATTATTCAACATCCAAGATACGACGACAGCACACATACTAATGATATTGCTGTCCTACGTCTTAATTCTTCGTTAGATCTTTCAATATCTGCATCGATTGTTCGTCTTTGTTTGCCTCGGATAAATGTAACAAGTGACATAGGCAAGTATCCTCCAGATTCAACACCATTGATTGCGATCGGATGGGGAACATTGTTTTTTGGATCGCAAAATCTTCCAAATCAATTGCAACAAGTTACTGTCAACGAAGTGCCTACAAATGATTTTACATGTTCGATTTATAATTCACAATTACAATTTTGTGCAGGAGTAAATGGTGGTGGGAAAGGTAATCTTTTTTTGAAATTACTTGAAACGTAAGAAAATTCAAAAAATATGTATTAGATGTATAGACGAGTAAAGTATTTATTTATTTTTACCCTTTCTCATTTGTTGTCAGTAACTGTATTTCAAATTGATACCAAAATCTTCTGTTATTTCATTTTCATTATCAATCAAAAAATGAGCACACTTTTGAGATTTTTCTTTAACAGAATAGATTTATGTTCTAATATCTTCTGTCTGTGTTAAAAAATATGACACAGACACACTATAGATTATCATGCCTTTTATGAAAAGAGATTGTAAATGATTCTACAACTGTGCAGTGACATAAAACACTATATTTTGGACTCAGTATTTATCATACTTCAAATTATTATAGATAGGTATCTAATGAACACGAAAATCTTTGTGCTTTGTTTACTTTTATACTTCAAAAACATTATTATGCTGACAAACAATTTGCGAAAAAACAGTTTCTAAGAGCATAAGATTTTATATTACTGCTTTTGTTTCCTTTTGTTAGAAGATACTCATTTGATTTATTTAACACAATACTTAACGAAAAGGACATCAACAGAACTTCTCTATGTTGATTGATGAGATGTGCAGTAGTATTTCATTATGTGTTTTTACCCACTTCTAGATACATGTCAAGGTGATTCTGGTGGACCTCTTATGCGATTTGAGAGTGCACAACGTCAGTGGGTGCTTACTGGTGTAACAAGTTTTGGTAAAGGCTGCGGTGATCCACGGTATGCTGGCGTATATACTCGCGTAGCTGTTTATACTGATTGGTTAAAGAGTATTATTGGCAACGATGGTCTTGTTGAAGTAGAAGTTGGCCAAGAAGTCGTACAGCCTACAATATTTACCCCCATCACAACTACCATCCTTTCAACAACAAGTCCCCAAACAACGACAACGAAAAAGGCACCAGTTCAAACCACCTCATTGTCAACGAATAATAATGCTTCACTGATGATTGCTTCGTATGCATTTACTTTTCTCTTTTTTCTTTTTGCATTTCAATATTACCTTTAAATTTATGATTCATTGATTAATTAACAACAATTAATTTTTTTTCTTGTATCGCAACTTAATATTCTTCAAAACAATAAAACAGTGATAAACAGATTGAAAAAATATTGTTTTCTGAATTATGTTCATTTTACATTCAGACTACTAGATGGATTTCGTTTAGAAAACTGAATTTTTGCTTTGAATTCAAAATCATATCAAAACTGTATAACAAAGATGATTACTTAATCTCATATCACTACATTAATATATTACATCTTCAAATCTGGGTACACCTTAAATTGAGAACCATTATGCATCAAAAATAGATGATTATAGCTTCAAAGAAACTCTTTTCATGATACTTTGTCATCGTTGAATATTTTTTAAGTAGACTTCAGAAATTTCAAGACTCATGCTTTTCTATGCTATTATTTTATGCTTATTTTCCGAGTTGGAAGCTATTCGTCGAATGAATTTTCGTCGAATGAACTTTTCGTCGAATGCCAAAAAAATTTTCGTCGAACAATTATTCGTCGAATAGCTTTTGGTCGAATGACTTTTCGTCGAATGATAATTCGTCGAATGACGTTTTGTCGAAAAATATTACATATATTTCTCAAATTATTACTTGATTTAGAAAATAATAGTAAAGCACAGTCGCATTGTAAGTATGAGGTTCTCAACATATAGTTGCATCGTAAGTATACTCACAATGCAACTATTTTTTATATGCAATTACAGTCATAAGCTAAACCTCTGTCGCAGTTTTTTGGATTTTATGAGCTCGTTAGTCTTTAGTTATAGTCACACGACAAAATAGTTTTATATCCTTGCTCATACAGAGAAAAAAGATAGAAAATGTACCATCGCAGAAAACATAAGATGATTTAAATAGATCATTCAGCTGTGTATTTGATGAAAATATAAGTAAGCGGTCATCGCTTACTGTAGTTTCATCATTTAATAGGAAACGTTCGAATCCACGTGTCAATGCATACACATGTAGCATGATAAAATCTAAAGATTGTGAATATTTGGAATACATTTATGACGTTCTCGACCAAAAGCAGCTTCTAATATTTGAATGAAAATGAGAACTGAAAAAGAAATGAATTACGAATTTACTCATATGTTGTGGATGTGTTAACAGTTGCTGTGCCTCCGAAGATAAATTTATCTTCCGCATTTCTCGTTTGATAAGCAGAGCAACTGGTGTTAATACTTCACGAACACGTCGTTTAACCTGTGCTCTAAATTCTCAAATTTCTTGTTTTGCAATTGAAGGGACATGAAGATGATGAATTTCTCCTACTGAACTTATTGAATGTATATCAGTAATCAAATTTCTGGTTTTGATAAGTGTTGCGGAACAAAGGCGAGTTTCACATCTCCAAAAAAGTTGTACTTTAGTCTCTTTATTTAAAGTGTAACTATATAACCATTCATCATTAGAAGATCACGTCCTTTTTGAGTTTTTGAAAAATTAATAGTACCAACATTTTGTGCTGATTGCAGAGACTCGCTTAAAAAAATACATACATTCGAACACGAACTAATAGTCACTGATGGACCAGTAGATACAAGTAACTCAGGCTGTTGAGATGTCATCCAAAATATGTTACTCAAATGTTCTGTTAAATTGAATGAAGATAATTCAAGAAAAATCAAATAAGATGATCTAAAAAGAATCGAAGAATAACGAATCAATAAAGGCAAATGTACATCACTTCCCTAACATCGAATGCACTTCGTTTTCGATTCTTTGTCTGCGAGGATAAATGAACATTTTTAGCTTTAACTAACCCGACTTCGTGATACATATATGTCTCTTTTGTAACTTTTGTTATTCATATCAAATGTAATTGAGAAGAAAATAGTTACATCGTGAGTATACTTACAACGCAACTATATGCTAACAGTCTCATACTTGCAATGCAACTATGTTTTACTATTATTTTCTAAATCAAGCGGTAATTTGAGAAATTATGTAATATTTTTCGACAAAACGTCATTCGACGAATTATCATTCGACGAAAAGTCATTCGGTCAAAATTTATTCGACGAATAATCATTCGACGAAACGTCGTTCGACGATTTATCATTCGACTAATTAACGTTCGACCAATAATTCTTCGACGAATGGCTACGTTCCCTATTTTCCTGGTTCATATTTCTTTTAGTCAAAGAATCTGTTCATATAATTATAAAAACGAGATAGTGCTCTTCAATAAATTAATTTACATATCTTTTTTTTTGAAAGAAAGAATACAAAATATAACCGTACAAGAACGATCGTACAGAAATTGCCATCGCGTATGTTTGACATAGATACATTCTTGAGACATATCTTAACATAACTTATGTCTTTTATAGAAGAATGTCTTCAAGGGGAACTATCTTGTGCCGTGCAAATCTCAATTTTCTCTTGCCCATATGATGTGTTGTATTGTTTTTATCTTTCCTCCGTGACAATACATTTTACTAGATAGCAATACTCTTCACTAACCAGCTTGGTTACAATCTTTTGTAAATATTATAATAATCTTTTGAATCTCTTTTAGAAGTCAGTTAGAAATTTGAATATCTACCAAAATGACGTCTATCGATTCATTATTGAAACTCGTCATTTTTAAGTTCAAGGTTTGGAATGAATTTGTCGAAATTATACATAGAGTTGAAACGAAAAACGATCGATTAGTCATATAAATGATCTAATGGCACATATATGGATGTGGGTGTGACTTTTCTCTTCACTCTCAAACACCTTCACTTGCACGTGTTAGTAACAACACTCATACCCTTAATCAGCACTCACATGACCCCAGCTAAATATATATTGTCACTGAATTTAAAAATATAATTGAAGTAAGGCCACTCATGTTAAAATGGCCAAAGTACTAAAGATAAACTTTGGGTTCGAGCGCAGGTCTGGCCAAAGATATTACCGATACCAACTTCAATTTGTAACGAGAGGCGAACATGGTTCGCGATTCTTTGAGAGACACTGTACACCCCACACCGCGATGCTTGTATATAAGTCTGTTATGTGGCTAAAAGTACTTCCGCACAGTTACACATTTATGTCAGATTTTGATTAAGAAAGACTTCAATAAAAACTTTCAGTTATCAATCATGACAGTAAAAATGTGGTCTACAGAGTCATTATTATTGAGGTAATAATTTCATTTTGGTCGTTCTAACATGAATGTCTAGGTTCGGCATATAATTCGAAATTGAGATAAAAATTAATCTTTGACCATATTGTTCGATCTAATATGAAAGTACTGGTTCGAACTATTTTCATTTACTTTGGAAGTGATATGAAGCTTGTCGAGGTTCATTTATATTCAAACTTGAATTATGCAACGGTTGATTTAAAGTTGACAAATTTATTAGTTTTAAATAAAAAATGATTGAATTTGATAGTTAATTTTATAGAAGCAAACAATCAGAGAGCATACAAAATATAAATCGTTTTTCAAAATATTAATGAAAACTTATTTTATTTTAAGAAAAGTTACTGTTGTATGTAGAGAAAGCAAGATTTTGATCAGAGAAGTTTTTTGTTAAGTGAAGATTTTTATTATAAGAAAAATGACTGAAATTTGTTGAGGATATGCGTTTGTATCTTAAAGAATATGATGAAAAAATATAGAGGACATGCACTTTTAAGCAAAGAAGTTTTTGATTGATGTGATATGTAGAAAACTGTAGATGATATAAATAATGATATAAACCTTTTTCTATAAATAGTAATTATCAAGTGTTATATGAGATAAAATTAAATGCATATAATAACTAGTTTTTAAAGTAATCTAAGTCATAAAATAAGTTATAATTGTCAGTTGAGATAAGATGAGCTGTATGAATGAGAACTAAATATTTCGAATAGATATTGACTAGCTGATTGTGTTTTTTTGTTGTTGATGAAGTAATACTAATAATACACGAGCAAGAATCATTGGTTTGAGCCTAGCCAAGAAGAATTGTAATCGAACTCAAGATTGGTAGTAACTAGTTGGTTTGTTTTTCTTGTTATTGATCAAGTAATACTCATAATGCATGAGTCAGGGCCATTAATTTGAGCCTTAGCGAAGAAGGATTTTAATTAAAGTCAAAGTGAAGACTTGAAGAGGTTTTATCATAATTTATAATAGAAATTCAATATTTATTGTGGGTGTAAGACGACTGGATGGTGCGTGTGAGTGAAGAGCAGATGCTCACCAACGGACATATTTCAAACGCGTCTTTTTTTTGAATATATTTTTCTTTATTTTTAATTTTTGTATGTAAAAGTTCTTGCACTACGACTAGTTTGTGTTCATTCGATGTCTGATTTCATGTTATGTTGATAATTAGATGGTGTTTTCATGTTAAAAAAAGCTCATCGACATTCATAATGACAATTATGTCTAACAAACTCTATAAATTGTAGCTAGTTAAACGTAGAACTGAAAGATATGTTTTATTAAAATTGGTACCAATAGTTTTTTTTAAACGTAGAAAACGAAAGTTTGAAATTTTCTGTTAATTTTTAAAAAATAATTCACATTATAAAATAAGTTTGCTTAAGACTGATATCAGTAAATTTTTAACAATTTAAATAACGAAAATTTGAAACTTGAGATTGTTTTCTACTTTAATAATTGAAATTAATATACGGAATTCAATTTAACAGCTTTTGAATTTCGATTTTATGTTTGCAGACGAGAAGATACGTAGTGTGTGAAAAATATAGTCATTTCTGAAGGAATAATGGAACACGTGTTTCATAACAATTTAAAGTGCGAATTCGTTCTTGCAGTAATTCTATACTTAGTCTGTGTATTTATGGTGATCAAGATCTAAAATCTAGCTTCAATTTGGTAGATATCCATCTCCAATTATGTTTTCTTGTCTTTTTTTAAACAAAAAATGAATAATTATTAGTATCCTCTTGATCTTGACATAGACATATTTCCATTGGGACAAAACTATTCCTCTTCCACTTTGTAGCAATAGTAGTCCACATTAAGACATAGTTTTTGTGAAAGTTTGATTTTGCGGTAACATTCCATCATCGAGATACAATCACATAGCCGAAATTCATTATTTTTGAAAAAGTAAAAAATTTTATAGAAAAAGATCGAGCACTTCGCTTTTCTCGTATTTCTAAAGTATTTCAATGAGTATCAAAAAATATTCAAAGAACGATAGAAATGTAGAAGATTTGAAGTTCTATGCAACTGCATATGATATATTTTTTTTCGTGCTATGAAATCTAAAACATCGATGATCCTTTTGAGAAGAATCATACTAAACAAAATTTCTATTTTTACGTTAATTTCATGCACACATATTTTCATTATAACTCCTCTTCAATAAGATGCATCGGGTTGAAAATTGTTTTCGGTTACTATACTTCATTAAGTTGTACTAGTAGCCCAAATTTCATTGAATTTGGACAACATTTTGAAAAACGGCGGTGTCCTTCGATGAATGAAGTTGTATAAGAAGAAATTTAAAAATAATGTTGTCGAAGCACATCTCAGAAAAGCTTGGAAAAATGCAAACAAAATTGGGAAATTCTATCTATTTGTCAAGGTTTGATATTTAAGAAAAGAAAATCTACCAAAATAAAGAGTGCTGTTATTGTACTGAAAAAAATATATGACTTCTTATCAGTAGAATTTTTCATTATTCTGCTATGAGAACATTATAGCTTCTTAAAACTCACGCGTTCGGAAAAGGACATCAAGCTATCTTTCTCTACAGTTTACATCATCAAAGAGAAGATCTATTCTGTTTACCTTCACTATTGACTTTACCAAACAATCTAGTTTTTTTTTTCGTTCAGTTTACAAGTTAAAATTAGATAATAAATATGATACGAATAAACAATTATAATCCCTATTTTGTGTCACAAAACATAACTTTTGTTGGTTCAAAAAATCACAATCATTTTATCTGTATAGAATGAAAATAGATTGGCAGTATTGACAAATAATTTCATCTACCTATGACAATGAGAAATGTTCGAGATCATTTTTTTTGTCTTGGCCTCGGCAACCTCTTTTTCAGTGAACCCGATTGTGACGAACTGAAAGAGTATGTCGCCGATGTTCGTCGGCATAATGGTGTGTTTTGTCATCTGCACATCTCTAGCCATATCTTTTCCTTCGTTTACATCTTATATAGCAGAGAGAGAGAGAAAGTAATCACGCATGAGTGGGCAGAAACAAAGCGAAAAAGTCACGCAATAGAACAATCAAAGTTAGTCACAAGTTGAACACATGAGTATAACGAAGAAAATTGCATACGTGAAGTCAAGCGTAACGGTTAATAACCGTTATACCGATCCCTCCCATCTCTACTTACAATAAATCATGAGGAATGTTAAAACAAAGAATATTAATGCTAAATGTCTTAAATGATAATCTCTTCGATATATGATCATAGTGATATGGTCTGAATGTCAACACAGCACCAGTTTCAAATACGGTTTAGACATTTCAGCTAAATAAGCAAATGAAAGAAGTTGTGCAATAAGGTATAATAAATAGAAAAAATTAATTTTTTGAATATCCATATCGATATTTGACTAGACACCTAAGGAACTAAAATAAGTAAGCAATCTACTTCGAACAACATAATAAAAATATAAAACAGATACTTTAAAAATTTTGTACGACTGTTTTTTTTTCTATGGTCATACTGTCGTATTGATAATTGCATATAAGCATATTTTTCCTCAATAATCTAAATTTGCTAAAACTAGAAAACAATAATAGAACAAATTGGTATGTTACTATGAACTAATCATTTATAGTTTCTAATCATGAAGTATCCTTTGAAATATCAGAATTCTCTATAAATTACTAATGTACAATCAACAATAATTGTAGGCGAATAAAATAATGTTATTATTAAATAGATAAGTATTAAATTACTAGGAAGAATGATTAATATTAGATACTGAATAATAAGTACATGTTTTTCGATTTGGTAACTCTAACATANGATCTATTCATGTTTCGGAATGATTAACAAAGTAACTTTTAAAATGTTTAATACAAATCGATTGAATTTCAGATACATCATTTTCATATCTAAATAACTTATTCATTGAATAAAACTTGTCAACGAAATCCTTTTATGTATCTAAAATATAGAAATTAAATGTATTTTTTAGTATTAATATACTGATACAAAATACAATAAGTGAACAATTTCTAGAAAACTATAGTTGTTCTACGACTGGTATGTTGTTAGTACTTATAAGTATTACAGTATAAAAACAATAAACGTGTAATATCCAAGAATAATTAATCATCATGAAAACGATCTATCTTATTGATTTCTGCATTCTTTCTGTTTGCTTTGTTTCTATTTGATCGTTATCATATTTTGTTTTTCTTAATTTAACATTATTATAATTCTAACAATTGATTTAATTGACAAAGAAATATGTCGAACAGACTTAGTATATCTATCTATAGAGAGTCTCAAAACATTATGATAGATCTCGATAAGTTGATGCTTTTTATGTCGATCATATGAGTACTGTTGCAAATGAATGCATCGCTATTCATTGACATGTTAAGTATAAATTTTGATTTGCATATTGATAGAAAACCTCCATTAATATCGATTAGAACGAGGTGAGAGACTAGTCTACTAAAATTTCAAAGTATTCGACTTTCTATCAAAATAATTCACTACACTGATGAATTTTGAGAGAAACCGATTTTTAAGTAGTACTTGTTCGCTTATTGAAAGAAATTCAACTAAAATGACTATCTGCTAGCTCTATAACTTCGACGGGTAAATCGAACTGTGCCAACGATCTCGATCGGTCACAAGCTTGGGTTGCCCCCTAGTTTTCTAATCTGAAAACTTATAAACGAATTGGGAATAAAGCTCAATGCAATATAAATTTTACAGAAAAGATAAGCCTGAAAAATAAGAGAAAGAGCTGAAACTAGATTTTTTTTCGAATAAACTGTTTAATCGGATGTTTTCATTATAAAACTAAGAGCAAACTGTTGTTTTTTTTATTTTCACGCAAAGAAGATCAATTTAAACAAAAAAATCAAGAAAATAAAATGTTTGAAGGAAATCAAAATAACCGGAAAAATCAAAAACATCATCTTTTTATAGTTATTATAAAAAAACCTAATCCTCTAAATGTGCTGAACGTCTTTTTTTAATAACTATTTTCTACCTATACATTTCAATAATAAGAAAATACTTAAAAACAAGACACAAAATGTTCAAGATCAGGTCTTTTTGAATGAGTGATATTTTGATTTTTTTTGTGATATTTATTATTTTCGTTTAAAAATTGATAAAAAATTTAAAAAACTCAGCTGTTTTCTCCTAGGTAAAAGTCTTTAAGCGTTTAGAATGAAATTTCGCCCCTAATATGACTTTTATCATATGAAAAAACTTCGTGAACTCGCTGATTTCTACCGGTCCTTAACTATTTTTAGACCGACTGGACCGGATCGATCTAATATTTCTAGACCGATTACAACTTTGACTTGTACCGGTAAATGTTGACTACATTTGAATGTCAACTCGAGATCTGTACGATTAGATTATCGGAAGAAATTCGATATACATAGCAAATCTAGTTTTCCATCTTTATATATCGATAACTATTGAACAACTCAGAATTTTTCTCTAGATTGATTCTACTCAGATGAACATAGGTTTTTTTTTCACAACAACGAGCCATAAGACTTTTTTTGCTTTATATCTAGACAAAGAACATAAATAAATAAAAACTTAAAGTTTCATTTCTTTTTTTTTCTTATAGCCAAATTTAATCACATATATTTACATATTAAATAACAACAGTGCACGCTAATAAAAAAGAAAAACAATTGAATTTACGATCAGATTTATCAAAAAAAAATAGAGTGCACTATGACATACAAAAGTTTATCTTTTTTTTAGATTGATCAATTTCAACTTGATGAGCTGTATTATATAATGATTTGTTTCGTATGATAGACATATTGTTCAGCAGTAATCAAGCCATTTTCATAAGCATTTACAAGCTCTTTCATTTTTTGTTTCAAATTACCATCATCATTCTAAAGGAAAGAAGAATAATTTTTCATTTGTTAAGAATATTATTTAATTATATCGAAAGTCTCTAAAAATATATCTACTTCTCTTTCAGTCATTAGCTATCTTTTTTGCTTTTATTGTATCGAGCGAAGTAAGTTAGTTAATGAATAAGCAACTTAACTTATCAGAAATGATCAATGAGCAATATCCAACTTTTATATATTTATATATATTAGATGAATAATCGTCAATGGTGTTCGTTTACATAATAGGGTAGAATGAAACAAAGAAATAGAGGGAGAAAGCGAAAAATCGATGATAACAGAATCAAAAGCTTAAGTCAGACGAATAAGCCAAACCAGAGTGTGAATGTGAATGCTGGATTGTGCGGGTGCAGGTATCACAGTGTGAAGAGAGCACAAAAAACACTCACACCAGCAACCATTCTTTATTTGTAGTTTTTCTACTGATTAAGAGGAGAAGTTCTGAAAAACAGTTGGCATCTTTTTTATTTTTACATGATTCTACGATAAAAATCAGAAGAACTAGAGATAACTCCTGTACTGATATTCTTTTATTGTAAACTTCTCGACTAATTTTTGCATCAACCAATTTTCGTAGAACCAAAATTTCAGTAAAACGCTCATAACTACAAAATGAAAATCTAATAGGATGAATCCTTTCAGGCTTATTCTAGTCTCACAGAGTTCTACTTATCGAAAACATATAAGGTCGAATAGACAAAATCAATTGAGAATATTCTATTGTGAATTGAGACATGAATGGTAGATGATTCACTTAATACAAAACTAGAATATTTTTATCATTCATTTGTTTATATGAATATTTAGATGACAAATGACGAACATATAATTCTTTTTTTCCAATCTTTTACATATCATCAAGTATATTCTCATGATCGAATGATATCTTTATCTATTTAATATAACATCAGTCAATACTCTTGACGATTGATGCAAAGATCTATTGAATTATATATTGATTGATCAAGGTTCATATAAACTTGGTATTCGATACATTTACAATTGATGAAATTCATCCTAATTTACTAATGTAATTTAGAATCTCATAAATTTTATTTAGTAAAATTAAATTATATATCATTAATAGAAATCAATATGGAAAGAATGTTTGTCATTGAAAAAAAAATGTCCTACTTCTTTTATAAGTATGTGTTAATGTTGATTGTATTTGATGATATTATTTAAGAAATAAATAATTCTAAACATTTTGTTTCTTCGCAAATTCCAAACAAAACATTTTTATGATATAATTTCTTCTATTTATTTTATCTGTAAAATGAACATAAGCAAGAAAAAAATGTGCTACTAAACTCTCCTCCACAATAGAAGACACAATTATATCTAAGCATAGAAAGTTTTCAGATGAGATATTTTATTTTTTCAAAAAACCTAAGGTTCGAAAAGAATGTTGAACTCAGTTTCATAAGAAGTCTCAGCTCAAAGCTAAGCCTATTTTAATATAAACATACTAATTAAAATTCTAATTTTATGAGAAATTAATTATTTAAATGAAGTCTTCTATTGTAAGGAGAGTATTTAACATAAAAAGCGACAATATTAGCTAATAAAAAAGTTCAAAGAGAAAATTAATGATGGTTAATAATTTTTCTTTTCAATATTTTCTTGTCGATCAAGCATAAACTGATACGTTCGATCTATAAAATTTGTAAAACGACGTCGATAGTCTTCAAGAGAAAAAAAAAAAAAAACAAAAGTCATTGAAAATTTCATCTAGTTAAAAAAAATAAATGTTATACTTTGAAAATAATTTTGTTGTGCTTTCAAAGCACTTGCACTAAGATTCATTATATCAGCAAGTGTTTGAATCCATTTTGGAGAAAGATCAATATATAGATGAACATAAACAGTATCATTATAATAATAACCATTGTCCGATATATGAAGAGTAACTTTAACAGACGAGAAAAAAAAAAAGAATTCTTTTTTTAAGTAACAAGTAGTATTTACTAATTTTTTCCATTCGTTTCTGTTGTCTAATTGGACATAATCGTCTACAGTCACGTAAAAATTGAAAATAAACAAAATTTTCTACTTGATTATTATATCGACGACAACGTTGATTATGCGAATCATAAAACCAACGTGAAAAAAGCAAACGTTCACCATCATCTATTAATTTAATACAATAATAATATTCAAATATATATATATATACATTTAAAAATAATTACATGAAGTAAAACGTAGATAACGACAAGAATCATTATGACATTTCATAACAACAGGATGACACGATTCCATTTTATTCTAATAATAATCAAAGTTCAATGTATTTATGTTCTAATAAAATTTTTTACATACTGGACATAAATTTCGTTTTTCACATATATCATATGATATATTTTGTGTAGTTCGACAATACGAAAATAAACAACTGAGTAAAATTAATTGAACAAACATAGCTTGTATGAAATTCCAAGGTTATTGAAGTTACTCACTCGATCATTATATGTAATAGATCGATTTTGTCATGAACTAACAATAACAATAAAATGTCTCTATGCGTTCTTTATTAAATTATATACATCGACTAGGATAATCGTATGTATTTTGTTATATGAACATATAGTATATAAAAAAAAAAAAAGAAAACTTATTTGCAATAAGGAAAAAAAGCGCAACTACTACAGTCCATTGGTCTCAAATTCAAAAATGAGGAATGGTTTATGTAATCCATTTTTTCTAAAACGAATTTTTATTATTTTACCATCATACTTGAACGTTTGCTAGAAGACATTATAGATTATATCATAGTGTAATATTACTGAAAGATCATGAAATTGGATTGATGAAAATATTTATGTAAAAAAAGTGTGGCACATGCTTTTCAAATTTATATGTTTCATATAGATGACAACGGATTTATACAAATTTATATCTTAAATGTCTCTCAATCACTCATATAACTAAGTCCAGAAGTGTTGCTTTCGATATTTGAGTTTGATGAAAGTTATTTGCTGTTATCATTTGCTTCTGTATTGATACGAACATTTTCATATTCTTCGTTTTTGTCGGCATTTCAGTAATTCTCTGAATTCTTAATCGAGTGTATAGGTTCTTTTGATCAAAGAACCATCGATAAGAAGTTGTGCCAATATCTATGAGGTAAATATGCTTATTATTCTGGTTATCTGAACTGATAATCATCATGCTCAGTCCTATCACTAGTGAACATTTAGTTTATACATCAATGATCCTTTCTTTTATAACTATTCGAATAAGAACAATTCATTAAATTGTTATTGACAAGTGTGTCACATATGCATAAAATGAGCTTTTATTTCTCTTTATTACCAGCTGTTGCCTTTTCAAATAAAGTCTGTTTAAGAGGGTCTCGACTTTTGTATGATTATAACCGTAATATATAATAAATATCTTTTATTGCATAAAAAAAATACAAAAGAGCAAAAAAAAGCATCAAAACTAAAAGAAAAAAAAATCAATATTTCAACCTGAATTTGAGATCAAAGAACTATAGTATCGTTCGTTTTAATCGATAGTAATACTCATTTGTATAAGATGATGATGATGATAATATGGTATTTGATATTTTTCTGTAATATTAATCTGTACTAATTTTAAATCATTATTAATTGTATTATTTTGATTATTCACTTGTGTTGAAACAGATTTAATCATATTAAGACTTGATAAATATAAATGAGCACATGTATTTGAAAGTGATGTTAAATCAAGCATATTGTGTATATGAAATAAACCTCCTCTTGATGAAGGAAATGGTGAAAGACAAAGAATTTGTCTTAATAATGCATATACATCTGTCATAAGAACAGGTTCATTTATATGACCTTTTTTAAATAATGGTCCATAAGCAAAAAATGCTGTACGCATTGATAGATGATGAGGATCATCACTATGATCTCCTATGACTATAAGAAGGAACAAAAAATTAAAAAAATAAAGAAAATATATTGATTATTCTTATAATTATTAAATAATATATATTACTTGATTGTTGACAATTTTTATTATTTCTATGACAATTAGTTGAATTTTGTTCTGTATCATATGAAAAATAAAAATTTTCTTGAGGAAATATAATAATTGGTGATGGTTTATCAGCCATTGTTGGTAGTCGAAGTTTTGGTAATAGACTACTTTCTTCATTTGAATAAATTTGTATTTGTTCATTAGGAATTTTTTTAAATTGATTCAGTAAAACTTGCTGAGTAAAATCTTGAAAATAAAAATAAAACATTAGAATGAAGGATTTTTTTTGAGTTCCTCGCTCCCTTCACAACAGGATCTTCATGCTATAGAGCTAAAATTTTGTTTGCATAATAGAAAGACTCAGTTATCTACACAAAAACAGTTTCAATTTCGTATCTGATTATTTGTTGTTGTCATCTATGCATAGTACTCATTTTTGAATAATTCTAGATCCCCAACAACATTCTGTCACCACGACTGATAAAGAGTCAATTCGTTTTTTTTATTTTACAAAAGATATTTGGATCTAGTAACTCTAATGGACCTTTTGTTTTTTTAGATTTTCTTCCTGCCTTCATCTTAAGAAATACATGACGTCAAACAAATGTCAATAAAACTGAGACATATGGAAATAACGAAGTTTTGATCGACGAAGAGATTTTTCTTATCCATTATAAAAAATCCTTTGTTTGAGAGAAAAGCCACAAAAATCGTTCGCTCTAAATGTCAGCTTTCAAACAACAACAACAAAAAAGGAAAATTTCACTTCATCTCGTAATGTAATAGAATGCCGATGGAGACGCGTCATCGAACTCACATTTTGCAGCGTGTAATACAGTAGTGTAGATCACAAAAAAAATCCCGTATTTGAAAAAGCATCTGAACATTTATGTTCATCGAAAAGCGATCTTGCAAAGAAGAGACTCTGATTCATTTGATCAGAAAAAACATTAATGGCGAAGCAAAACTGTTTCACAAAAAAAGATGTTGCATTGTGGACATCTCTACTATTGATGAATGTTTAATAAGCATGTAATCTCAATCACCGAAAGCAAACGAAATTTAAGCAGCTTCTAGCCAACCAGACTCAGGTTTTTCGTACAATTTTTCTTGAATTGTAATAAAGGATGCTCATTTTAAGTCTTTGTCGATGTATGGATCCAATATTTATCTAGGGTANAAAAAATCCTTTGTTTGAGAGAAAAGCCACAAAAATCGTTCGCTCTAAATGTCAGCTTTCAAACAACAACAACAAAAAAAAGGAAAATTTCACTTCATCTCGTAATGTAATAGAATGCCGATGGAGACGCGTCATCGAACTCACATTTTGCAACGTGTAATACAGTAGTGTAGATCACAAAAAAAGATCCTGTATTTGAAAAAAACATCTGAACATTTATGTTCATCGAAAAGCGATCTTGCAAAGAAGAGACTCTGATTCACTTGATCAGAAAAAACATTAATGGCGAAGCAAAACTGTTTCACAAAAAAAGATATTGCATTGTGGACATCTCTACTATTGATGAATGTTTAATAAGCATGTAATCTCAATCACCGAAAGCAAACGAAATTTAAGCAGTTTCTAGCGAACCAGACTCAGGTTTTTCGTACAATTTTTCTTGAATTGTAATAAAGGATGCTCATTTTAAGTCTTTGTCGATGTATGGATCCAATATTTATCTAGGGTAAACTTTGGTCTACTCCTCAAGTATTGTGACTTCGACACCTATGCTTATTGAACACGAGTTGTTAGTAGATAATATGTGCACTGACCTTGTAACAACGTATTATCTGTCAGAAGAAAATGAAACTTCAACAGTAATAAAATTATTTTATATTAAATCGAACCTATCTAACTCCTTATCTATCCAATCTAGGATAGGATCGACCCTACTTAGGTCTCGTAGTTCCGTCATCTATGAGACATGTATATAATATATTAGTTAATAGTAATTATAAAACTTAATCATAAACTATTTGATATTTCTGATACTGTTTGTAAACTAACTTTTTCTACAATTGTTATACTAACTCTGACAGAAATTTTTTGAAAGATGAAAACATTTCAAGGCATTAACTAAGAATGATCTATTTATTAATTGTCATCTGATATGGATAGCATACACTGCAGATTATCTCTTGCCTGCAAAAACTAATTCTTTTGTGAAAAATGATTTTTTTTTTTAAGAACAATATCTTTTCGTTCCAAAATATTGATGTTTATGTAGCGAGAATAGACTTCTTTAAAGAAAAACTCACTTTTGTTTGAGAAAAAAAAAAACTCAAATTCATATTATACACACTTTAAAGTATTCGATTATGCATTTATCTTAAATTGAAGGGAGCGGGGCATCTTCATTATTAAAATTGAAAAAAAAAATTGTTTTTTATATAACCTGATTTTGGATAAACTACAAAACTAAAACTAGTGCCACTATATTGATCTGTATAAAGATTTAATTGACTTTGATTTATAATACTATATAAATTAATTGCTTGACGACAATCAATATGTTCAATACCATGATCACCAAGAATAATTAAATTAATATTTTTTTTTATTGTTACAGATAATAAACGTCCAATAAGTCGATCAATATTAAGCATTGTTCGACGTATACTATCAGAATGTATACCATGACGCATTAATGTTGTATATGGTTCATCAATAAAACTCATTATAAGATTTGTTCGATCATTTTCATCAATTAAACTATTTAACATTGATGTTAAATATCTTATAAGACGTTGTAAAGACATTCGACCATGATTTAAATATGTTTCAATTATTTCAGGTTGTCCTTTACGTCCTGCACGTAAATATTCATAAGTTGATTGATTTTGTTGACGATCAAACCATGGCCAATGAAATAGACGTGTATGACCACCAACATGTTCATTAATAACAGGTATTGTTTCAAAAAAATCACGTCGTCCATGATGTTCAACATGAAGACCTGACATAAGACTAAGAATATTTGTTTGACTACCACCAAATTCTGATTCAACCCATAATGCTCTTGAACCTATTGTTGAAAGACGATGAAAATGTGGTAAATGTGAATATGAATATGGTAAATCCCATCGAAAGCCTTTTAAACATAGAACAAACACTAATGGACGACGTTTAGTTGTTAATGTTAATGAAATTGTTCCATATAGAAGAAGAATGTAAAATAGATATTTTACGAAAGCCATTTATCTCAACAAAATGACACTGTCTCGATCTTTCTTACTAATGATATTTGTTGTTTAAGAGAGAGAGAGAGAGAAAAAAGAAGTCCTTGTTATTCAATGATGCAATTCAACAGTTGATTGATTATATATATACAAACAGAAATATACAAGAGTTTAGAAGACAGATAATTATTAACTATTGTCCTTCTATCATTTTGTACTAAGTTCTTTTCGTCATTGTTCAAGATCCCTCATGTATCATTTAGAAGGACATTTCTATCAACAGTATCGAGTAACTAATAGAATTACGCAAATAAATAAATACTTCATACTTATATATGAATACAAGACCTTTTACGTATAATATCATAATCTCCTGTCGTATGAAATCTACATACTGAGATTAAGCAAGTCAATGAATGTTAGATTTATTAATTAAATGACAATTCTTTTTTTTTTTGTAAATTGATATATCTTTGATATTGACTTTAAAACAAAAGTTTTTCAATGCGTACAATTGTAATAAAAATATATTACGATTACAACTAATAATGTCAATAGTAAGAAAGAAAAGACAAAAACAAATAAAGTCTATGAATGCCAATCCAAATATTGTTTTTTCAAAATTTTGCATTCTCACATCTTACTATCGAACCAGAGTCTTCTGTCATCCAAATACAGCCCACGTCTGCACTTTTTCAAAAACACATTTTTTTTTATCTTCACCCAATTTGCATTAAAATATATCATCTGGAAATGTTCCCTTAACATAGACAAAGTGTATTGTTGAAATTAATATCAGACGAAAATCGGACCATTACTAAATATTCCACCTGTTATATATTCTCATCAGTCACATATAGAATCCTTCCCATTTAATATCAATAGAAAAATTTTCAACATTTACACATTGTTTTACATTTTCAAATTCTACCACGATGCGTTCACTGATTCTTTTACTTCTTCTTGTCGGCACAGCACATGGTTTGCTTGGAACTATTAGCAATTTATTTAATAATGTTGGCAATACAATCCAATCAGTGACTAATCAAATATCTCAAACAGCAACAAATTTATGGAATAGTGCTACAAATCAAGTGAATAATGTTGTTGGTAATGTAGTGGACAGTGCTGGTAATGTTTATGGACAATTAGTCAATACAGCCAATGGAGTTCAGTTTGCTGCTAATTTTCTATGGGATAATGTCTTTGGTCCAGCTTATGACATGTTAGTTGAAGGTAAAATTATTTTATTAATTTTTCATTAAAAAAATACTAATATCATGTTCGTTTAATTTTTAATTTTTGCAGGTGGACAACTATTTCTTGATGATAAATTTGGAAATATTGTTAGTTCTATTGGTCGTCGTTCAATTTTACCCGAAAATAGTCTTTCAACTAAATATGCTGAATTAACAGCTCGGTTTAAATCGACTCTTCATGATTTATATGAAGGTTTATTTCAAATGGAAAAAGAAGCTTTAGATGCTTTACAAAAAGGTGAAAAAAATATAGAAGATAAAATTCGAGCATTCTATGATCGACTTGATGAAATTCATAAGAAAATTAATCAATTGGCTGTTGAAATGAAACAAGAATTAGAATCATATGCACTAACAATTCAAGGTGATACATGGGTACATATTCTTAATCAATACACTCAAAATATTGAAACAAGTGTTAAAACAATGGGTAGAATGTTTCAACAATTAGCAGAAAGTTTAATGAAAAATTTAATTAATGCAGCTCTTACTATTATTCCTGATGCTTTAGCTGCCATTCAAAATTTAAAACAACAAGGTCTTCTTACATTTCTTAATCATTAATTGAAAAAAATAAAATAAAAAAAACGAAGAATGATTAAATAAAATTCACACCAGTCTATTAACAGAAATAAATTGTTTTTTTTTGTTTCAATCGACTATAATTATTATATGTCAATTTTTTAAAATATTTAGTAATTTTATTTTAAAAAAATGAAATGTTATTTAATCACATAAGTTGTTATTCTTAACGTACCAAATAGAATTCTTGTTCATCTTGAAGAGTTTAGTCAATAAGTAACATTCATCGAAATTCAATTCACTTGATTCTAGACTGGCAAGAAGGAGATATGTGTATATAGAAGCATTTCGATATAAATGTGCATTAAATAAAGTACTAGATAAATACAAGAGATGAATTGGCATGTAAGTAACAACAATTTGTTTTACGAAACGGTATAACTAACAATCAGTTACCCACATACGGAAAGGGTTTACACTTAAAAGTGAAGAAAACAAAGTCTACCGTTAAAAATAGAGTGATCGGTATTATTTGAAAAGGAAGCATTACTATTCCTAAAGCAACATTGATTACTCTAAACACGTGAAATCTTTCTTAGAGTAGTCAACTCGAAAATTTATATAAAAGAATGATAGTGGAATACGTCATCAAACAAGAATTGATGAGCAAAAACAAACTCTTCAATAAGTTATTCATCAATTGGATACGAAGTATTCTTTCAACACATGACTTGCGTACCAATCATCTCTATTTTTGATGAAATTCCGTAATGAATATTACTTTTAGTTTATTATTCGATGCAGTTATGCTTGTTAAGAAACGATCTGACATTATAAAAGCTTTTTAAAAACTGAACTACTTTTATATAAAAAGTTTATTTGTACGTTGATTTGTTTTACAGTCAAGTGTTAAAATCTCACTTCCACTTTAAAAAATTGCATTTTTTTTAATTCTATAACGGTCGATATTTTCTGAATAGCTTCACTCAAGCTAAAATAAAATCAATGGAATTTTTACTCATATTTTAGATCTAAATAGTCTCTATCTATAATAAAAGTTTTGAAATACTTTGTTTTTGTCATCGACGAGATAGATGTTACAGTGTAGAAGGAAATGAGATTTTGTAACGTTTGGCCTGGTCGAAAGCCAATTAGTTCGTAAAAATGAAAGTTTGTTTTCATGTTTGTAAAGAAAAATCAATTTTGTAAATGTTATTTACATAGACGTGTGACACGCAAAAATTATGTGCTTGACTAATAAGTTCTACACTAAGGCTGTTCCTGGGACTATGACAAGCTTTTTACTCTTGCTATTTATAATGTAACAAAAGTATATAATTTAAGTAATTGAATCGAGTTTTATTTCAAATATAAGTTTTTTGTAGTTATAGAGGTTCCCTACAAATCTACGTTGTTAAAATAATTTTTTATATCTCCTTCAATGCGTGAATAGGACTATATAAGAAGATTTATCCGTTATTCGTCTACGCATTGAAGAGAACCAACAAAATTTTCTAATATGAAATTTTTATTGAGTCAGAAAAACTTATGCAATTTGTAGTGCTCTTGCTGATGCTATATTTAGAAATAAATTAATTAAATATCTCATGGAAAAAAAAAATCATTTGCGCCATGTTGTTGTTAAAAAGTTTCGTTATCAATTATGCATACATTGTTGTTCAATCCATTCTTAAAAGAAAGCTACTATGAAATATATTCATTATTTACAGCATAATTTGTTCTATTAAATCATTTTGTATAAAGAAAATTTCAACTTAAAATAGTTTCAATTTAGTTTGCATAAAAAAGCTGTTAAATAACTTTGAAAGAATAAAAACAATGACATGCTATGATTGTATCGTAAATAAAAACTACATAGACCAATGGATTAATCTGGAGTTTTTTAACCAGTATACAAGAGACTATGAGTTGTAAACTGACGAAAACTAAATCATTCTAGCACATCTTTTTTTCTGAGCTATATGCAAAATAAAATAATTGCATCTACTGGTTCAATAATTTTGACAGTTATTGTATATGTAGATTTAGTAGAATAACATAGAAATCAATACAATTTTTTACAATGATTTTGTATCAGTGTTGCATCTATTGCAAAAAAAAATTAATTTCACATTATTCAAGTAATGTACTTTTTGTTAATCATAATCTTATGTGTAGAGCATTGAACAATCGATCGAACTATTCAATAGTTTCATAACGATCATTGTCATTTTTAAAGAGAATCGAGGTAGAACAAGCATGCTTGTATATTGGCGTATACGATCGTTTCACGATCTATACGGATATTGTATTCTTCACTCTGGAATATTACTTGTCGATTAATTTAAATCCTAATGCGTAGGTACCCATTTGTTGTCACCCTATGGAGTCATTCGTACCATACCTATCATATTGTAACTGTGCTACAGACACAGATGAATTTTTCATTTCAAGTCCCTATCGTTTAAGTCTATGGAATATACTTTCTTTCTTATATATCTATGCACAGAGAGCATTTCAAAAGTAGTGATTTTGACAGATGAAAGCGTATAATAAAGAGTTAATCAAGTTTTTGCTTCAACAAACATTTGAGCTAGTAGCCATTCTTAATTGCGCATAATCGATTTGTTTGAAGGTATATGTTGAAAGTATTTTACAATTAATCTTTAATGGAAAAATTCATTATCTCAGATATAGCAGTCCATACAACGATTAGCAACTATTTCGATCAATCAAATTTTTTTTAGACACGGATGACTAAAGAAATACAATACATACATGAAGTAATGGTAGGTGACCAATTCGAGATACGTTATACATAAATCGGTTCAATTTCTTCGAACTCGAAGAACTCTAATCGAACACTCTTCAGCAGCTATGATTTGACGTAGTAATTTAGCTTGGAAACAATGTTTTACATCTTGTCTAAAAACAATTAATGTTTGTGCCAGAATTAAAGAGGGATGGGTGTAATATTAATAACTTGATGACAACAACAGCTATCGATCTATACTTTTCAGCAATTAAAAGAGTAGAACTCCAGATGTCTTTTTTAATGAAACTATATGGGACAAAATCATTTTAAAAGTCATCGTCTTCACAAGACTTTCAAAACAAAAAATGCATGAGAATTTTGATTTAGACATATGCTTCCGGTAGAGAAACTTTAGATTGATAGTTCAAGGCACGGTTCATGTGATAAACTTCTCATATGTCAATATTGAGCAAACAAAATCACGTACCCACTTGGTTAAATTAGATCGAATTCAGTTGATTTCAAGTAAATATTCTAACTTTTTATCAAAGTTTTCTTTTCGAATACTAACAACGTTTTCATGCTTCTTTTTTTGAAAGTTTTGCAAAGATGATGAGTTTTAAAATAATTTTGTCTCATACCGTATCAGACAAAGAAACATCCGAAGTTCTACTCTTTCGATTGCTGAAAACTACAAATCAATAAATATTGCCGTTGTGGAATAATTGATATTACACCAATTCCTTTATTATTCTAGCGTGAATATTAGCCAAATACTCTTTAAAACACGGGCAAATATAGAAAGAAGTGAGATTTCTAAACATCCATAATATATCAATAATTTTCTAAAACTAATTATTAAGGAAATGAGAAATCAAAGACCATTGACTAATACTCAAGATATCGAATGTCATATCAACAACTTCCAATAATATATTCATAAAGTTATTTTTACTATTCTGCATCAGAATGTGTCATAATTATCTTGTACCCATCTTATCCGATAGATAAAAAAACTACGCATTTTTCTGGTACTTGATCTAATCGATAAACTTCATCAACCAAATAACCTTCCTCATGACTACATGAAGTACCATAACCAAGATGATGCATAGTTTCATCAAAGACTATTTGAAAAATAGCTTCAAGAACTATCTTTAAACAAATTGATTGTATGTGTTTAAGCATGTCTACTAGCTCAGATATCTGTCGAAGCAAAAACTTGATTAACTCTTTCCTGTGGGAGTTTTTATGTCAAAAACACTAGTTTTGTCATGCATTCAGTAAATGTCTTTCACATCTTCAATGATTTCTACAATTAATTTTTCATCGTTCACGTGCTATACAAAAAAACATAAATTAACATTTAAAAAGGAAATGATTTTGTCTTTGTCTTCAGTTTTTCGATGATCTAATAATCGATGAATAGTTGATTATAATAGATATGAACTTTTATTTGTTTTTATTTTTATCGATACTTTATTTTGTTTTGTTATATTACTACTCTATTCATTTTTTTAATGTTTGAAATTTCCGGAAACACTAAAATAAAAAATATAATAGCAGTGAAAACGGAATTATAACAGATCTATATTAATCAAGAAAATAAAACACAAAAATCTTGTTAAATTATTCAAGAAATCGTCCGATACTATGATGAGAAATAACCAGATTTGATTTCTAAGGGGACAAAATTCTTTTCAAATTAGAAATTTCTTGTCGTCTCATCAGCCAAAAAGAAAAAAAACAATCTTGGCGGATTTTCCTAGAAAAACAATAATGCAAATAATATAGATGAGCATAGTGACCTGCATTTTTTCTTAGAAACGTTTTTCTTTCACATTATACTAGAAAGAGAGAATGGAATCGTGTATTATTTAAACAAAAATAGACATTACTTTTAGCAATATTAAAAAAAGTTAATAATGTAAAATGAAAAGAATGCAGAACTAGAGCAAAATTTTTATTCTTACATATCTATATAAGGTTTAATGCAGCATGACAAGACGAACTAGGAATAATTTTATAAACAATTTAGAAATAGTTTATTCTCATGAAGTATGAAAAATAGACTTGGAAAATATCATCTGATGGGATTTAGAGTTAATTGAATTAAGATAAGTTTTTTTGATACAGATAACTCTAACGTACTTCTAAGTATATATTGCTAAACACGTCTGTAAGCTTATCTAGCTTCTTGTAGTAAAAGATAAGAACAAATATGTTATCATATTAGCATTACCCATGGCGAGCTAAAAGTATGTTTTTAGTTTTTTCATAGAATTAGGTTTTATGATTGAGAAAATTGATATTATCTTAATTATAGTCGTAAAAACAGACGAATATGTCAATATATGATTGTATTTAGAAGTTTCTCTCATTATCTTTCAATGTCAGAAGAAAATAAATATTGTACTTAGAATTCGTACCCAAGCAAAACTCCGTTCGATCATATTTTATCTAAAAGAAATTTTTACAAAAGCACCATATGTGGCCTCTTTTAATAATTGCTTCTCAAGTTTTACTTATGGTTCCTCTAGGATCGGTTTTTTTGATCAATAATAGTTTGTTTTTTTTTCTAAAATTTGATCTCACGTAATTTTTCGTACTGAATTCGAGCGTAGTATTTATTTTTCTCAGACGGTGAACGATAATGAGAGAAACTTCTAAATACAATTGCATATTGACATATTTCATCTATTTTTTTTACGGCTGCAATCAGGACAATGTCAGTTTTCTTAACAATGAAACCAAATCTAAACAAAACTAAAGACATACTTAGTAGCTCGCCATGGGGCAATGCTAACAAAATAACATATTTCTTCTTATCTCTTGCCACAAGAAACTGGATTAGCTTACAAAAATGTTTAGCAGGACATACTTTGAAGTATGCTGAAGCTATTTGTCCTACAAAAGATTATCCTAACTCTATTAACTCTAAATCCAATCAGATAAGATTTTTCCTGCGTCATTTTTCATACTCCATCAGAATAAAATATTTTCCAGTCATTTGCAAAATATTCGTGACTCGTCGTGCCATTTTCTATCAAATCATATATAAATGAAGGATAAAAAGTTCTGCTCAAAATATGCATTGTCTGTGCGTGATATTATTAAATTTTTTTAATATTGTTAGAAGTAATTTTCTTTTTTTTTTTTTCTAGAACAAAAACTTTTCCATTTTTTTTTTCTAATTAAACTTTTATTTATTTATAACAATTCTTTTTATGATTTATATGAAATAAAGCGTGATTTTGTTTTTTTTGAGATGACAAATATTTTCTTTTTGACAAGAAGAAAGACAAAAAAAAGCATCGGTTCAGTTAGTGCAAAGTATTATCTTTTTATATATTAATTATCAGAATGAATCCACTTTGGAAAGATTTATTTTGATAGAAGTTTCTTCAGATATTTGAAATCTCTTTTGTTTTATTTTTTTCTTTCTAGACTTTTTTTGGTAATCAATATTATTAGCAGATAAGTTAGAACTTATACAATGCATTCGGGACTCATCGATCTTTCGCTAACACCTTAGATAAAATCTTGTAGTATTCTCTAAGACATTTGTGTGAGACAAGACATTGCAAATAATTCTGTTTAATTAGTTCAAAGAAGGATCATCAATCACAGCTAAATAATGCACATAATAAAAATAAAATAATCGATTAGACACGAGGGAACTCTTGATCATCTATGTATCATGTAATTAAGACGTTTTGAAATATTTGTAGTCTTATTAAGATTTGGCTTTTTGGATATTTTATAGAATTATTCAATTAAAAATCACTGCAAAAAAAGAAAATCGAGACATATTTTCTATTTGTATTTGCACTCGCTTAACTTTTCTAAATGTATGTTATTGTTGTTTGCAATTTCACATATTTGTTTCATTCTCTTTTTTTTTTGGTTTTAATAACTATTACTCGTTTGGTACGGTCAATCAATATCAAATACTTAGAATTCATAATTAAAATGACTTTTTTCTGAAGAGATAAAGATTTCATTATTTCTACCGTCAGTAATCGGTCTTTTTCCGATTTTATTTTTACTATATAGACATAGTTGGAGGTTATCAGTATGGGTGTATTTTAAGTGCTTTTTTCTCTTTCTCTTGCATTGCAACTTATAAACATGCAAAAATGCTTGCGTGCACAAACAAACGCTGGTAATCGTGCATTATTGACTTGCTATATTATTGTGAACAATCGATCGAACGTAGGAAAAAACATTCAAAATTCTGTTATACGTAAAAAAAGAAAAACTCCAATGAAAAAACAAACCAATGCGTAAGAGATCAATCAATATAAAAACGACAAATATTAGACTTTACTATAAAAAGTAAAAGAAAAAAGAAAATTCTATCATTACGTGCGTGTTACTGAATAGCACACACATACACACATGAGCGTGTTTAAATGATTTCCTGTCAGCATCCGGACACTTCTTCTTCTTTTTCTTCTTCTTCTTTTTTTCTTCAGTTAAAGAGGTAGATATCGTCGAAAAAATAACGAAAAAAGAATAGAATAGAAAACAGAGACGTTAACAAAAGAGAAATAAATCATCAATAGACAGAAATAGGGAGAAACAAAATAATCTTATAATAAAGAAAAAAAAAAAAGGAAATTGCCCCAACAACTTTTTTACGATACTATCCTATAAATGACTAGATATGGTTCGTGGTTCTCATTAGAGATTACAAGTAACTTTTGTTCTATTATAATTATTTTAGAATTTTAACATAGTTATACAATATATTACATAGTAATAACAAGGTATGATTTTTAAAATGATAACATTTTAATAGAAGACAAGACAAGAAAAACAACCACTTACGAATATTGAGAATAAAAAGAATAGAAAAAAAAAAGGTTACGTAAAGATATTCCATTGTTCTGTTATTTCTGAAATTAAACATTGTTATTTATTGAAGCATCCATTAAAAATAAAAATAAAAAGTAAGTCTCTTTTTTCTTTATATTAACATAAAAGAATTCTCTTTGTTTTTTATAATATTCTAAAACATTTTTATGCACATTATTATCATAATTCTATATATATATATATGTATATCGGCAAGTGATAAATATTCTTCCAGTTAGATTAGAAAGCAGTGTTGACATAGAGAAATGATACTATTATCTTACTCTTTTGCAGTCTGATATTTGCGTATACGAAAAAAACTAATAGACCTTTTCCGATCCCGTCGTCGTCATTGTTGTTGTTGTTGTTGTTGTTGTATAGAAAACCTATGTGCTCAATATGGTGATCGATATCTATCATTTATATTTGCGTTCTTTATAAATATTACAAACACATTGAAAAGGTTTCAGAAAATATATACACACAGATGTCTATGTGTGTGTTTAATCTTATATCTGATTCGGGTTATTCAGCAGAAAAATTTTTTTAAAGGCTTCTCTTCTAGAATTACACTTCATAGCATACATAATAGATAAACAAGACATCTTGCTTGAAGACAAAGCATAAGGATCTTATTACTTAGATAAACGAGAGACCATTGATACTTTGTCATTTTATATGGTTGGACGAAGTTTAATAAATTTTTTGTCATGTTCCAAGAATTATTATCATGTTTTAATCAGTATTCTTTTTTTTTTTTTTGCTTTTGCATTTCTCGTGTAGAACACGGAACAAGAGAGACAACATGTCAACTAATAAATCTATTCTATTGAAGCATAGTTATAATAAATTGGTTCAACACAACATGACAGTGATAGCGACAAGTTTCTTTTCTCACCCGCCTTCATTCTTTCCTACTTGCAGTTCATCAACATTATTGACAACGACAGAGAAAAAGAAAAAGTCCACTTATTGTTTGTTATTCATTCAACTCTCAGTGGTTGTGCTTCGTTGATTGCGTCTGTCTTCTGTGTGCTCACTTATCAATAGTGCGTTTCGCAGCATATTCAAATGTATTCGGATGTATATTGCGCATGCATAGTCAATTTATAAGAATAGATGTTTCAATGACAGGGGTGAAAAAAAAGAGAGTGGGTGACAAAGATAGTAACATATGCTTGTTTTGTTGCATTGATAATAATAATGATAATGATGATGATGATGTTCTGATTCCGTCTTTTTTCCGTTACATTAGTTGAAAATAATTCGTTGGCCCGCTGTGTTCTACACTCTATTGCTTCTTTCTTCATCGTTCTCTGTATGTTCTAACTTTACACACTAGACCTTAATATAGATAACAAACGAAGCCTAGACACGTCTCATCCGACAAAGCACAGCAAAAAAAAAAAAAAAAAAAAAAAAGAAGTTGCAAACATTATTTGAACGTGAGCTTTCTCTCTCTCTGTGTGTGTGTGTGTGTCTTTGCCACAAATATGACTTTCTGCCTCTCGTTTTCTTTCTAGTCATTGTGCATCGGCAACAACATTGACTGATTATTAAAAGGATAGAAATCTGTTTCTCTCTAATCTTGAATAACAAGACTTGAAAGGAAAATAGACAGACTGACATCATTATACACAAGCCAATAATGTGTTTCTATAAATCCAACTGTGAGTGCATATATATTCTTAAGACTATCAACCATTCTGCTAGCATACCAAATCATAACTGAATTGTTGCTTCTAAGAATTATACTAGGGGTAAGTTAATCAAGTCAAGTGAAGTACATTGACATAGCAAAAGTATACCATCATTGGTCTCTCAATAAACACTAATGTAATTTGGAAGCATTGAATATATACATGTATTTTAATAGATAGATCGTGCCCTCTATATAGGTACTACGATACAGAAATAGAATATATATATATATATATATTCATTAAGTCAATTGATAATGACAGAATATACGGAAGCTGGTCAATATCAATTTCTGTTTATGTAACATAACTAAATATCCCTGATCTTGTTCTAATATATTATTATGAGTTGAGAAGAATATTCTTTTTATAGTAAATTCTTCCTAATAAAGAGTGACATAAAGAATCATGTTTTTTTTAATACTATACAATTAAAAAATAAAACTTTGTTTTTGTTTTTATGTAGAAACTATCATCAATAATAATATATGATTCTAAAAAAAGATTAAATCTTTGTTTAATAAGAGTTATAGTCAATTCTGAAAACAACATTTTTTTTTTGTTTGTTTTCTTTAATCCTTTTTTCTTAACAAGGAAAAAAAAGAAAATATTTTATTAATTATAACAAAAGAAGATTTCATTTCATTGAATTATTTTGTCATATTTGACATTTCAATTATAGAATGAAAGGAACGAATTGAATACAAAAAGAATTTCGATGTGTCTATATTGAATTATCTTTCTATGAGTTAGAATATAGATTAAGAGTGATTATTGGTCACGATTTTCTGTAATTGCTCTTAAACTAATCGAATACACAAAATATTTCTTCTTTATCATGCAAAAATATTTCTTTTTTTTTCTTCTTTTCTAAGTCATTTTCGTAACGTGTTCCATAAGTTTGGATTTCATTTCATTTTTTTTTTTCTTTTTTTGTATATCTATAATCCCTAGAGGTAGATCATTATTTGAGATATGATATTTAAAAGTAATATTAAGCTAAATTACACTTAATCTATGTCGATAGTCAAATTATGTTAGATGAGTAAATAGATTAAAAGAATATTTTAAATTTATTTTTACTTTTGTTTAATTTGTGTGGATAAAAATAGTAGTCATTGCTTGATGAACTTATTATAATTTATTTTTGTTATTCTATTATTATTGAGTTTAATTTTCAACTAGATTTAACTACTCTCATTTATATTTTGAATATACCAAAATAAAATTGTAAAAATTTTTCTTTTTTTCAAGGCTTGATAATTTAACATTCTCTTACGATAGATACAGACAACGTGTTGTTCCTTTAGGGTGATATCTAAATGCCATTCTTTGCGAATATATATATATATACATTTAATGCCTATGCGCCTTCAGACATTACTCAAATATCAAAAGAAAACAAAGAGAATAGGGTCGAGAATTACTAGAAACCCTTCATCACTATAGTATAATAGAACATGTAAAAAAAACGCTTCCTGATATATCTTAACTTGTGTTATTTTTCCAATCTTGAGAAGGCAATGTGAACAGATGCATAGAAAAAAAAACGATAATGAAATCAAAGTTCATAAATCGAAATACATTTTTTTAAAAGACATTATTCGCTATCATAATATTTCATGTGAAAAATACAATTGTCAGACGTATGTGTCTATTAGTTGAATCAATAAAATAAACGACGAATTTACAAAACCAATGAGGGCTTCTTCATTGTATCTATCAATCCATCTCTCTATCTCGTTTACATGTCGACAGTCATAATAATATGAGTACATAACTAGTCGACTTGTGCACACATCAGAAAGAAAGTGAGAAAAAGAAGATGGAGCTTTTCTACTAACAGTTAGAAAAGTCTAAATTGGATTATTATCGACTGCTACAAGTGTAAAGAAGAGCGAGAAAAAGACAGAAGAAAAGCAAGTAACTAAAATACATTATAACATATTCTCATGTGTCAAATATGGGCGATGAGTAATTTATTTCAATGAGACATTTATCGTATTAGCTGATCTACGAGTACGACATACATATATAGTTAACATAAAGTGAAAATGTGCGCGGTTGAAATACATAATTAGGTAAAAGTATACAATAGATTATTTATTTATACGGAGGGAAAATTGATCAACGTTTTTTCTTAATATCTTTATTACAAAGTAATTAAAACCTAGAATGCTTCTTATTTGGAAAAAGTATTTAAAGTTGTTCTTTTGAGAAAAGTGAAAGACATTTTTTTTTAGTTTTTTTCTCTCTATTTCTTTGTGTTTTATCACACAATATATATATATATGTGTATATTTAGACATATTTAGATATTCCATAGAACATTTCACATCTCTATCTATTCAATGTCATCAATCTATTCTATTCTATTCATTTCTTTTTTTAATACTTGTCTAAAGAAAAATATTATCATCAAGATCTGGTTTGTTATTGAACAAAGGGAAACAAGACAATGTGATAAATGAAGATGTTTAAATAGGCAAAGTTTGTGTTTATTAAAACTAATTCGATTTAATCATGTAGCATAAGTAGAAAGAGTCTCTTTTTTATCGCAGCATAAAAATGCATTATGACGATAACGGTTAACTTGTTTGCACATTTTCGTCTTTTCTTTACCGTTAACATAGGATTTCCGCTTGATTTTAATATACTAAAAAAAAAAAGGACATAGAGACGGAAGGAGAAACGAGAAAAAAAAGAAAACAGATATATGCTTTCCGTTTTTTTTTTTACTTCTGTTTAACTCCCACGAGAAAAGTATGCCTGTGGAAATTTTCATTAAATAGGATTGATGCTCATTCTTCTGATGTTAAGTGCACAGAATAAAAAAAATAGGAGAAGTTAATCAGCCTTGTCAAAGGTTATATTACCACTAGAGTGATGAAAAAATGAATATTTAATAAAAAAAAAGAGAGACAAAAAAGAAATCTCTAACATTAACGAAATTTCTCGATTTCTTTTTTTTTGTTTTGTTTTTTTTTTTTTTACTTCAAAATTTTACTTTTACAAAACGTAAAAAGTAAGAAGATAATACTAAGACTTTTATTTTTTTTTATTATTCTTTAGATATAAATGACGGTTATGTAGGTTATCTTAGTGATGGCTAATATTAGTACTAATAATAGTACTACTATAAATAATAGTAGTAATGAAACAAATATGATTATTTATGTATGTATTCATTTGGTAATGCCATGTGCCGTTGCTATTGGAATTATTGGCAATCTTTTATCAATCTTAGTATTTGCACGCCGTGAAATGATTAAATTTTGTGTGTCTATATTTACAATTGTTCTTGCACTTAGTGATATTCTTTTGTTAATCACTTCACTATTTAACATCATATTGCCTGATTATCTTGGTGGATTACTGTCAGATAAATCAGCATTCTGGTGGTAAGAAGATTTCTTTTTTTTAATTTATATGAATAAAGAAATAAAAGATTCTTAATTCAAAAAGATTAATAGATGACAGACAAAGTAATAGAAAAGAAATAAAGAAAGAAGCTTTTTTGTTTAATTATTTTATAAAAACAAAAGGTATAAAGAAAAAATGAACCTAGATTATATTAAAAAGATTTTTCTTCTAGAGAAAAATAAACGAGCGGAAGGAAGGAAATATATGTATAATATAGATAGATAATCTTGACTATTCAACAATATTTCAAGTCTTATGACATGTAAAAAAAAAAGAAAGAAAAACAGGAAAAATACTTCGAAAAAAAATGATTTAATTGTTTTTGTTTTTGATTCAATAATTTTAGCCATTTTCATGGTTATTTTGATCTATTATTTGCTGCATTAAGTGGTTATTCAGTTGTATTTATATCTGTTGAACGTTGGTTTTCAGTATGGAAACCATTTGATAAAGCAAAATATGTTACATTTAAAACAACAATCATAACCGTTTTTAGTTATACATCAATATCAATCATTGCATTTTCATGGTTTCCATTAACATTAGATTATAGTTTTGGAAAGCCTGGATCTGGCGAGCAATGTCATTTAAAACGACCTATTGTATATAAAATATTTGGAACATTCTCAGTTATTTTTACTTATATTGGTAAATGAATAATGTTATTTTTTTTGATTTTATTAAAATTTCTGTTTTTTTAGCACCATTTATTTTTCTCGGTATACTTAATATTCTTATCGTTTATCGTTTACATAATCGTCATCATACATCTATACAACGATCAGTAGCCATATCAACTAATTCAAATACTGATCCAACATTAGCTTCGGCATCAACTCGTAAACGACAACGTCAAAAAAATACAGATCGAAATATAACATTTATGTTAATAGCTGTTGCTATTGCATTTATGGTTATGTCATTCCCATTCCAGTAAGATAATGAGAAAAGCAATTTTTTATTTAACACCAATTTTATTTTTTTTTATTCTCTATAGAATCTATTGGTTCTATATGCAAATTTATCAACCGAAATCAGAAAATAAAACTTTATTTACACTAACGCAAACATTTCGATATTTTAATTGTTGTTGTAATTTTTTTCTTTATTCAGCTACATCATCATTATTTCGTCGAGAATTACGTGAAATATTTCAATGTTCAATATCAACAAGTAGTAATTCAAAAGAAATTACTCATGTACAATCAACTATACATAGTCGAACACGAACACCAACGTCACTCCCAAATTATTCAACTAATATTGATAATACATCAGTAGAAAGAAAAAAACTTTTAATAATATCATCATCAAAAATATCAACAAAACCTGTAGAAGATCTCAATCTTACAGTAGCATCCCGTGAGCCAATCAATGGTCATACTATCGCGTGTAAAACATAAATCAACGTAGCTTTTTTTCTGATATATATATATATATATATGTATGTATTATTATTATTATTATTATGAATTGAAGATATATTGTGTGCTTGTTCATTTAACAATTATATGAGACGTGTTCAAAGAAAAATTATAAAAGAAAAAAAGAAAATCAATATTTGATTTCAGTTACTGCTTGTTAATGGACGGACAAAACAGCATAAATCTGACAAAATAACTTGTCGATTATTAACATGCCAAATTAAATAAATTGTATTTTCGATGAACTCATTTTACGTTGTTGTTGTTGTTTTTGTGTCATCATTCATTGTCTAAACAGAACAAAAAAAAAAAAGTTGATTTTAATTAAATCGTATAGAAAAACAAAATTCTTATGAAAAGAAAAACAAATTTAATTCATTTTATGTTTTCTACAATAATAATAATAATAATAACAACAACAAAAAAAAACAATTTTCTAGGATGAATAATAATAATAAGAGAAATTAGATGCGATATTCTTGATATTTATTCATATAATCACATTTCGCTTGTTTCACATATTTATCTAATAATTGATACCATTCATTAATAATAGATCTATCAGCATGAGCAAAATGATAATTATGAATTGTATTTGAACCTTGTGGTTGTTCAACTGATAAAACAAGTAAATGCTTATCTTGTTGAATATTAATACCTAATATTAAATGAAGTTGTATGCGTTCTATTAGTGTATATTTATCTTTTGACATAATATTAACACTTCGATAATTATCAATAGATGAAAGAATAAGCGTGCGTTGAATATATGATGGAAATTGAATAAATATATTTTCATATTGTTGATCTTTCATTTTATTAATTAAATAAGTTATTCGTTGAATTATATTTAAACATAAATTATGTTCATTTTCAAATATAATTACTTCAAGTAGTGAATTAAAAAGACAATGAAGACGTTCATAATGATTAAGACATAGTGTACGATTAAATGATGATGATGATTTATATGGTATAAATGAATTTAAATAGATAATAAGAATAGATGATAATTTAGATGTTGAATGTATACGTTTAATATGTTTTTCTTGTTCATCATATGGTTGAGATTTATCTTTTAATAAATAAAAATAATTCCATTCTTCAGCTAGAAGTAAGTTTAACCAAAATTTATATTTTTTTTCATAACGTTCATTATTATGATTGGAAAAACAATTTGAAAAATGACGACGGTTACCAAAACATGTTGATATAGATAATTTCGATGAATTAAGTATGATATTTGAACTATTATCTGATGAAAAAGTCGTATCAATATTATGGTTTTCATAATGATGTGATGATGGATCGATTGTTTGTGAAATATTATCATATGTTCGTTGATCCTGAACATATAAGAAATGGGAGCCAATTTGAATTTATAATTTTTCCACTATCCCATTTGAGCTTGTGTATGCACGAAAGAAATATCAAATTAGCAGCACACAAGCATCATTAAGGGATGAAAAAGGATAAAGTAGTATAAATTGAAGTAAGGGGAAAAAATTTATATGTGATAAGTTCATAAAAAAAGAAAAAAGGTCAATAAAAGTATCCCATTCATTTTCTATTGACTTACTTCAAGTTCACGTAAAATTTGATCAATAAAATCTGCTGTATCACCTGATCGATAAGCATTAGCAAGACGAATGGCATCACGAAAAAGTCGAACTACATTAGTACCATCAGCAGCCGAAACATAATATAATGGCATATCATGTTTTTTTGGAAATGAAAATGATTTTTTTGTTATGTCCATAGCTGTATCAATTTTATTGACAGCACATAAACATGGAATATGTGGACGAATATCACGTAATTCAGTATACCAACGATCTAAATTCTTGTAAGTTATTTTTCGTGTAGCATCGAAGATCTAAAATAGTTTGGCCTCATGAAATTTTTTTCATAAAACATCATTTGAAACTATTTACTAAATGAAAGTATGAATCTTTTCAGAACATGTGTCATCTATGTAATTCCATCAGCTATTGATGAATTCATATTTGTGATACTAATTTTAATTCATCATCATTCAAATAAAAACTCGTTTGATTTTCGAATAGATTTAAGACCTCTTAGCAAATAATAATAAAAATTAATCTTTTGACGTGCTGTTAAATGGCGATAAAAGACTTCTACTCAATTAAATCATGATACTCAGTCATTAAGAATTCCTGTTTTTATTGACGAATATTTTCTAGTGTCATGCAACCATGTTAAAAAGGCATGATATTGCACTTAAGAGAATTATTTCTTCGTGAATAATAAATTAGAATGGCACTATGGTTACTTGATTATCGTCTGATTTTTTTTTTTTTTGAATTCTTTCCAATCAAAACAAAAAATAAATGCGAAAACATCGGATTTAAATCCGAGTGTTATGTGTACTTCAAAAAGTGAACAGGTATATTCACTTTGTTTTTTATCATCTGAGACAATATCTACCCTATTTGCTTTCTCAACTGTAGTTTTTATGCATTTTGAGCCTTTTTCGGGGGATTTTTTGTTAGAAAGCTACAATTTGATTCAAAACTAATATCAGATTCGGAATCAGCGTTAAAAACTGAGTCGATAGATATATGTTGTGAATAATTCGGAGAAAAAAATTTTTTTTTGAAAAAATCCCTGTACCCCTCCTCAGGGATGGTCTTCTCAACAATGACAATTTTTTCTATAACTCAGCCATTTCTTGACGGATCCTGCTCATCTTCGAACTCGACCGAGACATTGTTAAGACTGAACTGTGTAGAAAATTTCATCGTGATCGGACTCTCCTTTCGAAAGTTATCGTGTAAACGGCCGGACGGCCGGCCGGCCGGACATACTGACCGATTCTAGAGTGTACTCACTTTTTGAGTACACAAAAAGAAAGTTATAAACAAAGATCATAAAAATTAGAAAAACTTAAAATATAAATTTACGGATTTATAAATATTTTTATATTTAGGATTAGCCAGAAGTAAATATAAAGATAAGAAGATATTTTTTTAATTTTATTTTATCAAATGCTGAGGATAATTGCCATTATTATTTATACTAAGTTCAATTTCTTCTAATATTCTATTACAAATTTTTTTTAAATTGTTTTTCTGAAAAAAATTTTTAGTTACCTTGGAAACTACATGAGCTTAATCATGTTTCATTTGTTTTGGAATTTTGTTAGATCATGTCAGTTGCGTTCTAGTACTACTAGTGATGAGATATGAATTTATATTAGTTAGATTACTCATAAGTCATCTGACGTTAGCGGGCTTATTGAAGATGGATCGTTCAAGACTATTGTTCATGGAAACAGATTTGAATCAAAACTTTGTTTCATATATTCTTTAAATCAACTAGTCCGGAGTGTAGATAAAGGCAAGACTCTAGGTCACAAGTATTATAGTGAAAATTGTTAGGCGGCTTTTTTTGACGTACTGTCGAAACACCCAAAGACATCAAGTTGAAAATCGCTTGACGATCATTGTTGACTTCATACTCGTCTAATGTTATTAATTATTTGACAGAAAGAGGCATTAATATAATGTCACATCCGCCATATCTAATACTACACAATCTTTGAATTCTATTGAACAAAGTTCGACTGATTAAATAAATGAAATATGATTAGCTCATGTAGTTTTTAAGGTGACTAAAACTTTTTGAGAAAAACAATTCAAAAAACAAAGAACTTGTGATAGATTGTTAGAAGAGATTTAACTTGGTATAAATTATAATGGAAACTATCCTGAACATTTATATAAAATCAAATTAAAAATATCTTATGTTTATATTGTTATCAGAATTTTTGGTTAAGTCTAAATACATGAATAATCTTCTTTTGAAAATGATATAAAAGAAAGATATGTGCACTGAAAATAAATACGATTAAAATTTTTCTTACGATTCCCAATTCACTCCGTGGTCGATCTTAGTTTATATGTCCTGAGAATAAGATAGAGCAAAAAACAAAAAGAATTCTCTGTGATGGTCTCTATTACATATCACAAAAAAGAATAACAATCGCATTTACATACCATAATACAAGCATGTGCTTGATGAAAATATGATTGATGAATATTATCAAATTTTTCTTGGCCAGCTAGAATAAAGAAGAACTTTTTCTTAAATAAAATAATAATAATATTTATGCAGAAAAACCTGTATCCCAAAATTCAACTTCCATTGGTTTTCCATCAATTTTTGCTGTATGTTTAAAAATATTGACAGCAAATGTTGAATATCGTGCTCCAACACTAAATAAATAATATAATTTCATTGAAATAAAATTATATTTGAAAAATAATAAACATAACTTACTAAGAATTAACAAGAAAACGTTCTAATAATTTCGATTTACCAACAGCACTATCACCAAGTACGATGATTTTAAGAGAATTATTATTACTTGTATTGCTACTTGAAGTTGATGATAATGATACAGATTCAGTCATCTTAAATAAAAATATTAAAAGAATATTTTTTTATCAAAATCTATTAGAATAATAAATATTATTTACAATTTTAATAAACTTAGGAATTGATTTATGTTTACATGTCAATTTATATTTTAAAAAGAAAATTTATTGAAACAAAATATATTTACTTAAATGCAAAATAAAATTTTGCATAAAAGAAAAACTAACAAAAAAATTCGATTTAGAAAAATTTCTTACAAATTCCAATGTTTATCAACAAGAAATTTAATATAAAACAAATGTAAAATTGACAAAAAAAAGAAAAAAAAGAATTTTAAACATCTAAATTTTATTTTCTTCACCAACAACTACAAATCATAGATGACGCTAGTCTGATTTTTCAGTTGTTGAATCTTGTATAAATTGTTATTTTTATTTTTTCAAGTCAATAGTTTAAATATTTATTTTTTAAATAATATTAAAAGGAAATATTTCATTCATTTATCTTAGTTTTCATTGGTTTTTGAGAAAGTATTTTCTTTTGAATGAACATACTTATTTGATTGTCAGTTCTTTCGTTCTATTGATGTGTTCCGAAGAACGGGAATAAAAAACAGAAAAACAATAATCAGTAGTGTAATTGTCTGACGGAGTGCAGCAAATAGAATGACATTCGCCATTTAATTGTTCAAAAGACAAATTTTCTTTTGTGATCTCATCCATGTTCGTATCTTTCTTATGTACTGTCTATTCTAATCAACATTCTATTATGTTTTGATCATTATTATTTATCAATCATAAAGAAATGGATGATATAAATGAAGCAAATATTAATATTGACGGTAAAATATTTATTTTCTTTTGTCTTTTGATGTGTAAAAATAATTTATTTAAGAACAAGAAGAAGTTCGTCAAAAACTTTTATGGAACGTTAAACGAGAAGTTTGTATATAATAATAGAAAACTATGCATTATTAATTATTATATTTTTTTAGGTCAAACAAATGATGGAAGAAGCTGTTATGAAAAAATGTATTCACGAAGAAAATTGTAGTATAACAACACTTTGTGGTTTGTTGATTTACTTTATTTTATTCTAATAGTAATAATTTTTTGTTGTCGTTTTATTTTAGCTGCTGTTGAAGCATGTCTTTTACATGGTCTTAAACGACGAGCTGTTGGTTTATTTAAAACAAGTACAACAACGGCACTTTTACAAAAACTTGCTAAAACTTGTCCAGCATCTGCTGAAGTTGTCAAAATTATTAATGATGATAATCGACAACATGGTCAATCAAGCAGTTTACTTGGTTTTTCAAAGTAAAAGAAAGTTAATTAATAAACTTTATTTAATATTTTTTTTTCGCTAAAGAAAATTGTCCAGTATAACACAACAACAAACAGCATATTCTGAAGATTCTCGACGTCGATCGACTCGTTCAGTAGTATATAATAGATATTTATGGATACGTACAGCACTTATTCATCGATCATTGCATAAAATTGTTGAATATATTGTTACCAATAGTTCGTATGTATTCTAAATTTGTTTTTTTTATTTCTTCGTTTATATTTTGCTATTTTATATTTTCTAGAAAATATTACGAACCATATGCACTTGTTTGCGATTCTGTACAAGGACCTATTTTAGCTTCTCTTCTGGGTAAATATTTAAAAAAAAAAATACAAAATCTATTTTATTTTTGACTAATTGTTTTGTTTTTTTTTTTTTTTTGAAAAAATAGTTGGCCCATGTGCACTTGAATTTACCCGAGTGAAAACATCTGATCATTTATGGACAGATCCACATGCTGACGAACTTGTTCAACGTCATCGTATGCATAGTAACAATCGAACAATGGTTAATCCAACAACAATGATGGTTAATATGAATAATGTATATTCAATAAAACATCGACCAAGTTTACAAATAAATGTAGCTTAATCTAATATATTGTTGTTATCTTTTCTTATTTTATTATAAATAATTTATTTGTTGTTTAGTTAAAACGTAATGTGAGTTCATCAAGTGAAGAAGCGCAACGACATAATCAATTAATGTCAATTAATCCAGCTCGAGATTATGTTGAATCGCTTCATCAAAATGCTAAATCACAATTAATTTATGGAAAAAATAATGTTTTTGTACAACCGGTAAGGAAAAACAAAATCTTTTTTTTTTTTGTGTTTCTTTTTCTCTACTTAAACTATTTATCTTTCTTTTTAAGGCTCCTAATCATGAGCCAATACCTGGTTATTTATCTTTACATCATAATCATCATGGTTTAACAATAAAATGGACACCAAATCAACTTATGAATGGTTATAGTGAAAATACAAAATCAGTACAAAGTAATACACAAGAAGCAAATGAATCAGAAACAAATATTACAACAGAATCACCGAAAAAATACAGGTTTATTGAAGCTTGTTTTTTTGTTTTTTATTTAAAAAATTTTTTCTTTTAGTGTTTATTGGGATTATGCAATATCAATAAATATGTCTTCGATTGTTTATCTTCATTGTCATCATCATGGTAGAAAATAAAAAATATTTTTAATATTGATTTTTTAATTTTACTTTTTAAGTTGATGGTGATCGTATTGTATTTGTTGGTCGTGATGGTGTACAATATCCTCCGTTTCATATAAAAGATAAAGGTGGTCATTTATTAGCATTTCTTACTTGTTTGGAAAGTGGTCTTGCACCAAATGGTCAACTTGATCCACCATTAGCATATGAGAAAGGACAAGGTTAGTTCAATTACTTTATATGTTGAGTTTTACAACAACAAAAAATTGAATATCACTACTCGATGAAGCTAATTTATTTTTTACATGATAAAGGAGACTTCAGAGTTTTTTTTCTACAAGAGCAACATTTATAAATATTGCTTTGAACTATCATCATTGGATGAATTTCTATCTTTTATAGTGTTGAAGATAATCCTAACAGATCCATATATTTATAATTCTGCCTTAAGCGAGAGTTATTTCGATTTGTCTAGTATTCATTTTCCATAGAGGTCTTGATAAAAATATATTACCAAAATTTTAGATTCATGTTATGATTGGTAAGATCATCACTTTCTTATGAAAAAAAAAACAAAACTGTGAAGTGTTTTTGCATCGTGAGGTTAGTTATGAATCATCCTGTAGAAAAAAAGAGTTAACTAATTAATTAAATTTTCTTTATATTTAATATGTTTTTGTTTCAGGAAAAGTATTACCTAAACTGCATCATCGTACAGAACGTTTACAACCTGCAATATCATTAAGTGCAAGTGACGATGATGCTAATGTACAAATGAATGTTGATACAACTGATGAAGAAACATTGTCACCAACTGGCGATTATGTTTTTCGTATTATCTTTCTTCCTGATCGTTAGTGATCTATATTGTATAGTATCTTGCTAATTGTATGTGTCTGCTTTATATGTATAGTAGTGATGTAAAGAAGGTATTTGATCAGGGTATTTTAATCTTGCAAATGACCTGCTTATGTTATGAATTTGTTTTTTCTAATTATAAAATTTTCATTGTTATGTTTAATTGTTTAGAGGAAACAATAAATAATAGTGGAAATTATCGATATCAATGGTCACCACCAGGAACAACTGATTCATCATCACTTTCTTCACAATCGTCATCATCACCATCAGCACAAGCAACAAGTCTTAGTGCACCATTACCAGCATCACCAATAGATGCATCATTTGCGACATCGGCTGTTTATGTTTCACCAACAACTGGTTTACATAAAAGTATTTCAGTTAGGTAAAAGAAAACAGTCGAATTAAATTTTGAATGTTTATTGAAATTGAAAATTTAAAAAAATTTCTCCTAACTAATTGATAATAATGATTCATGACAACAGGATTCTATCTTAGTAAAAATTTACATTTTTTTCAAATTATTATTATTGTGTACGACATTAATCATGAAAAATTCGAGTATCTATGTTGTGATACTTTCTATGAGTTATGCGCAATTCTTAATTATGTTTCGTTTATGCCCTATTTCATTGTAACATTCCTAAGTACTTACAGGAAACCTAATTATAAATCGAAGAAAAACGAAGCAGACAAACTATTTAATGAAGAAACACAATGAATAAAATCGGTTCTATAGAAAAGCAAGAGCTAGAAGGAAGGATCACAGGACTTTATGTCTATTCTGCACTAGTGAACTTGACTGGTTCCGGAAGAATAGTCCTATGCAGAGAAAGCATCACACTACGGAAAGTGAATTAGCAAATTCTAATCAGGATAGGAGTAATGAATGATGTTTGACTTTTGATCTTTTGACTTGTTTCATCTAAAAGGTGTGACCAACATCAACATTACACAGTTTATGATAACTATTCGACAAAAAATGTCTTCTAAAAATAGTGAGGAGTCGAAATCAGATGAGTTAATATTTTTTAGTCTCTCCGAGCTATATCATTTAACATAGTTTTCGAGTGAATCTTCGTTAGCAAATAAGAAAAGGTCTGCCACTTACAAGTGGAGAACGTAAACTAGCCTAATTACAACTGTAAACGTTCTTTCAAGTACTTGTTGCTGAGTGTGGCAAAGAAAGGGGAAAATCCAGAAAATGTGGGTACAGATTCAAGCTAAGAAAACATCTTCTCAATGCCTTTTTAGACACAGTTTCATCATGTCAGTTTGTAGATTAATCTTTAAATATTCTCCAGGTATCTATTCACAGTGAAATTTAACGATAGTTTACTAGTCCAGATGAATCTAAGCTACTTGAGGGAATTTACTATCACTATCCTCTAATTGAGCACATAAATATCAACTTTAGACTCTTTAATTTGGGAATAAAAAATATGTGCTACTGTCTTATCTACTCTCTTCAATTTCTAAATACTTAACTAGGAGAAAGGGATTCGAATAAAAACAAATGGTCTAAGTATGATCCTCCCAAACAAAGTACCTACACCTTTATGATATACTATAAACATACAGAAGCTTAGCTACTTTAAATAGAATACAGTTGAATTTAAACTTATTCATAGAACTGCAGAGAAGAAGAAAGTTTTCTTAAGTCTTTGATTCTATTTGAAATTCCACTATAACTCTTAATTATTTTCAAATAACTTTTCTTTTAGATCATCAATGGCATCATTATGTGATACAATGCGTCGTCAAATATTATCACGTGCATTTTATGGTTGGCTTGCGTATTGTCGTCATTTAAAAACTGTTCGTACACATTTAACATCTCTTGTTAATCCAGTAATAAAAGTGGAAAATAATGAAAAATTACAGTCAAATCTTTCTTTAACATATGATGATTGGAATGAATTATTTCTTAGTAAACAAAAAGAAAATTTACCAATTGATAAAAAAGAAATTTATCGTAGAATTTATTCCGGTGGTTGTGAACCATCAATACGAAAACAAGTAAAATTAGAAATTTTTAGTTTTTCAAATTTTTTATTATTATTTTTTTTTTTCTTAAGGTTTGGCCATTTCTTTTTTCCCATTATTCATTTGAATCAACAATTGATGAACGAAATAATATTGATCATACAACAATTGAACGATATAAATCATTAATAAATGAATGGCATAGTGCCGAAGATATTGTTATACAAATTGATCTTCAACATACAAATCATCGTAAAAATACTTTAACAAAATTATTAAATTTAGCTTCTGAAACAAATCATATTTCAACGGAAACAACATTAACATCAATTAAAAATGTTCTTGCTAGTATACCAGAAAAAATTTCATTTGCTCGTCATAATATTCTTGAAAGAAAAGATTCAAACATATCAAATGATGTTTTTTTTGAAGTAAATTTCTTATCAGGAGAAAATTATTTATTTTTCTTTATTTGTTTTTAGGATTGTGCTATACATACAGAAGCTTAGCTACTTTAAATAGAATATAGTTGAATTTAAACTTATTCATAGAACTGCAGAGAAGAAGAAAGTTTTCTTAAGTCTTTGATTCTATTTGAAATTCCACTATACCTCTTAATTATTTTCAAATAACTTTTCTTTTAGATCATCAATGGCATCATTATGTGATACAATGCGTCGTCAAATATTATCACGTGCATTTTATGGTTGGCTTGCGTATTGTCGTCATTTAAAAACTNATCTAGTAGAAAATCGTCAAAAAGATGGTGGTTTATGTTAACGTTCTGATCATTGATATAGGAGGTTGCAATTTTTGATCATCAACGATTTCTAATCTTTGTTACAAAATTTATATACTAGCGATCGAAACGAATGGCAAAAGTTGAATTCAAATTCCATTCTATTTGCCTGTAACTCAATTCGATTTTATTCTATTTGAAAACGACGAAATTCAATCCGATTTAATTCAACTTAATTCGATGAAGACAGTTTCAAAAAAGATATTGCGTACATTTAGGCAACATCTATTTTCTCACAATATCGTACTCATATGAGAAAAATATCTCGAGATGCTCTCATGAAGCATGTCATTTTACTATTTAAGCTGACGGTTACTTGTATGGATATAACTTACTGTCGGCCTAACTTTAGTGCGATATGTTTTTCTCTAAATCGAAAAAGAAACTGCACTGTTACAGAGGAACAATACCCTTTACACTTATTGCTCTAAGAGAAAGTAAATCAAAAGGTGTACATACTCTAATGTGGCTCAGCTGTAGATGCATTTCCTGCCTTGTCTTGATTTTCTCTTGCATTTTCGGCCTTTTTATTATGATCTTAAATACAAAACATATACTATATCTCTATAAGTTTCTTTGTAACTTAACATGTTGAGAGAACTAAAACAGTTCTATTGCTATTTTAAATCCATAACTGTCCATGTTATAACAGTTAACAGCCTAATTATAATTCATTCTTGCTTCTCCACTAAGCTGGAAATAAAAAAAGTAGTGAATTGTCGGGCTCAATTAGTCTCATTTGTTTACTCATATGCATTTCATTGTGATGGTATCCTCGATTAAGCTGTAATTAATTTGGACAATTAAAACACAAATTATCTCAAAAAAACAGTATAGTTTATTCTATTTTAAATTTAAAATTAATCAAATTGCTTATTTTAATACTATGACTGTTCTGAGTGTTTATTGTCTTGTCGATCACTAAAAAGATATTATTGGCACCCATATATAACAGAAATAATTCTAGTTGATTCTAATTCAGCGCCTGATTCCTACATAATTCAGTATTTTTTCCATTGTTGTCACAAAAAAAATAAAATTTTTCTTATATTTAATGCGATTTTCATTTTATACAATTTATTTTTATTTTCAACAATACTTAAGTTTGTTGATATTATCCTGCAAGAAATTAATAATTACGAGGCTTTACCTAGTGACAACGAATATAATATTTAGAAGCGATCGTAGAAACGCTTCCAAAACAATATTGATTACCTAGACAAGATTTGAGATTTGATTAAACGAAGTAAGCGAGAGATAATGATATAATATTTAGGTACTCATATTTACAAGCAGCCGCCAGATTCTAGTAGAATCCATCAGGATCCAAAAAGAGCCATCAGGATCCAAGAGGAGCCGCTAGGATCCAAAAGAGTCGCCAGGATCCACAGAATCCACTAGGAGCTGCCAAGATCCACCAAGAGCCGAGGATCCAGGAGCCGCTTTTTCTCCCTTGGTAATAGATCTTATCAAGATGTAACACATGATTCGTTAGAATAATATTCGAAAATTTTATTATCATTCAAAATTAAACTGATTATGTTTATCAAATATATTTGAAAAAAAGATGTTCAACAATCACTTAATCAATTACATAATCGATTAGCTTTTCAACAAGTAATGGAAGTTATGAAGATACACGACATCAAGCTATATCAAAAACATCTCCAGCTATCCATTAAGAGATT